>BGPR01000802.1:352712-368219 GCA_013235015.1 Araneus ventricosus | reverse complement strand
AACTAACTCTTGGTTTGAGAGCTTGATTTTACACCTTCTCAACAAAAAGTGACGTCACGCAGTGATATCTAGAAGGTTCTTGAGAGTTAATGCTCCTAGTGGCGATAGAAATACAATTCATGATTTTTCTAGAAAATTTCTTCCGTCGCTAAGTTGGCAAAATGGTTACCATTTCTATCGTGAAGGTCGCCAGCTTTGTCACCAAGTCGCCAAAATGGTCTCAAAGATTAAGATGTTAGGGAGACAACTTTACAAATTTGTAAAAATATCAAAGCGCAACCTGACACATTTGGCATATAATAAATGCACTTGTTTCTATCTTTCTCGACGAACAGCGGCAACATCGTTTCTTCTGAGCTTGTTGAACAAGCAGATGGTCTCCCACATTCAACAAAGATATTGCTTTATTTTGGTGGACGACTGTACTGTCGTAAATTTGTACGGGAATGAAGTCTAATCTCCGGGACACATTGGTCAGTTAGGGCCGAAAAGGTTAAATAATTATTTTAAACATCACAGATCAAAACACAAAATAAATGAGCACTTAGAAACAAAATAAGTGTCAAATTTAAATTAGAAAAATTAACGTAATAACACCAACCGGAAGATATGGGGCTTTTCAGTCCGAAAGTTACCTTTAGAAATGTAGAATTAATGCCACGAATTTATTTACGGTTGATACAAATCTCCTATTTGGTGATTTTGAAGATATTATCTCAAAAGTGAACACACTTAATCCGCGCTGTGCATAAATTCTGTTTAAGTACAACTGGATGCACTTAAGTCACAAATCATTCCTAATGTAAATCAGCCGAAGTGCTCTCTCCTCCATTTTTTATCATCCCTACTCAATATGCCGCGATTTGTGTTGAGCTCCGTAACAGAGATTGGTTTAGTTTAGCTGTATTAACCTTCTATACGGCCATGGTAAGTGTACTTACCAGCAAATTCATTAATTTTTAAATGCATTTTTTAGGGTTTGCATAAGCTTTAGCCAACTTTTTCGATGAAACAAAAACCGAGATGTTCAAATTTCTTTTCTCAAACCATAACGAAGTGTCTTGATTTGATAATTAATCATTAATTAGAAAAATTAATTAACGAAAAATTAATGTCATCGTATAAGCTAAATGAATTTCTTTTCTTAAATAAATCTCAATCCCAAAGGCATTTTACTGTAATACTTCTAGACAAAAATAGCCCTTTAAAGCATTTACATCCCCTTTTAAAGCAACACGTGGACTATTTTGGGACGGAACTCGTCATTTTTACCATTGGTCAGATGACGAAAACAACGCTTGTGCTGGCAACCCCTTCCAAACTTTCCACCACACCAACGGCAGAACGTATGATTTTATGTGCAACAGGCCCACATACACGTCGAATCTTTAGTGGAAACGGGTTTTGAACCTGAAGCCCTCCGGCACCGAAACCGAGACCCTACCACTAGTAGGCCACTGTTCCATTTTGTGACAGGATATTAGAATAGAGGGGAAGGGGCCCACTTGTTAAAATAGCGCTCCTCAACAGTCAGCATTTCAGAATCAAATTTCTTCACCCACTTCAATCAATTAGCCCTTCCAATAACATTGAAGTTTTGAATAATCATTCAAAGAAATTGAATTTTGCTGAGGCAAATTCCAGGTTATCATATCCCAATGTAAATTTGAAGTTTTGAATAATCATTCAAAGAAATTGAATTTTGCTGAGGCAAATTCCAGGTTATCATATCCCACTGTAAATTTGAAGTTTTGAATAATCATCAAAAGAAATTGAATTTTGCTGAGGCAAATTCCAGGTTATCGTATCCCAATGTAAATTTCCTGCCGGTACATTTTTTAGTATATGATATTAAGTGCCACATCTTATACTTGTATCTAGCCATTTTTAAATCTCCCACAACCACCGCCGTCCCACCATAGAGAGTGGAGAATCGAATACGGATTTGAACTTCAACCGTCAAAATTTGATAGATTTACAACCTTGATGTACATGATTAATAGCCAAACTTCAATTATCTCGCTTGTTGAAATTCTGATTGAACCCACAAATAGACAGCTCTACAAACTGTCAATCGAATGGCCGTTGGCTGATTTGGTTCAAAATTTGACATACATGCATTCTGACTGCATCCTTCCACATGACTAAACCGGCAAAGCAACATGAGCTAATCTGGTTCAGCAACGTCGCTTCCAACAAAGGCTCCCGACTTAAAATCCAACGATTGCTTCACCATCTTAATGATTTTCAAGAGCTTTCTCGAATAAATCCATGATCATCTTTCACTTCAAGACTTTTCCATTACCTGCAAGCCGACATGGGAAATTTTTTGCGCCCTCTTTGTCGAAGTGACAGCGCACCTGAACTATTCTCCGCTTCCGCCCAGAAGAACTTCCACTTTATGGAGAAAAGAACAATCAACAGAACAGACACACATGTGCTTTAACATTTGCATTTTAGTTTGATTTTGTGGATTTCTTTATTTGATTAGTTTTTTCAATTCCTACTATTAGTTCACACTCTCCCTATATCTTGTTCAAATTTTGCAATTGATTTTAAACTAACTTCCCGATGAGCTGGAGACTTTAAACATAGCTCAGAACTAGATGGCAATGCAATATTAATTTGCTTTCTTGTCTGTACGTTTGTCCGTTTGTCTGTCATTTCATATTTTGCATGACGCATGCGCAGTACGTTTTTCATTATATCTCGAAAACTATTAACATTACAGACTTGGTTCTTGGGTATATGGATGGCCCATGGGATCATCGAAGCACCCCCATATTTTAGCCATATTTTTGCGCATGCGCAGTTCGTTTTCATTATATCTCGAAAACTACCACTCAAGTTCAAATACATTTAATAATTTCATTCATAGTAGGAATTGACTTAAATTTTTTTTATATTACTTGTTTTCTCTTTTGTTTGTTGATATTGTACACTTCATACTCATATTTCTTTCCTTTGTGCAGTTTTTGTTTTGTATATGATTTTATATGATACTCTCCTTTTTTTCTTGTATATTATCCCAGATTTTTATATTTGTATTTTTGTATCCTTTCCCATCTCTCTGCCTTCGCCATTTTTTGCTAGACGGTTAAGGAACGTCTTCCGATGTCTCTTCAACTTCATGTCCGCCACACTGTTTAAATAACCAAAAGGTTATAATCGCAGGGGCATGAAGTGGTGTTGTGCCCTGTTAATAAAAATAAAAGCGAAATTTTTATCAATCTGTCTTTTCACTTTTTGGAGATAACTGTATTCCCATGCAGGCGAACAGGAACTCAGGTAAACTTCCTGAGGACAGATTTCGTTAAAGGTTTGATAGAAATGTACAATTTTGGAGTAAGGACACACATCAAATTTGATCCATCTAGCTTGCTGTGCTTTTGGGTTGTGTTCACAGACAAACATAATTCCCAAAATGGTTTTTTCGGATTCAGAGGGGTCTGAAACGTAGAGATTTATAAAATATCGATCAACGAATGTGAATTTGTTTCATGAATACCATATTTCTCTTCCTCCTATACCAGAAACTAGATATAATTTCAGTAATGTTTCATTTTGCCAAGATTACTGATTTTTATATTTCCTGTGGATTTTGGTTCATTATGTGGGATTAAAAAGGCAACTAGGTTTCAAAAAATATGAGATGCGACATTAAATAGGTAAAACCCTTTACTTGTTTAAATTCCTCATAAATTATAGACAATTCCCTCGGTTAAAGATTCATGAATTTATGTCTCGTTGAATAACTTCTTTAATTGTAAATTAAAGAAAAAGTAAAATTGAAAGTAGTAGAAAAAAAGTAGAATGAAGAAAGTAGAAGTAATGAAAAGTAGAATGAAATGTAAATTAAAGAAAAGTAAGATTCATGAATTTATTTCTCGTTAAATTCCTTCTTTAATTGTAAATTAAAGAAAAAGTAAAAAACTGTAGAAAGATAAAGATTAATTGGATTTAGATTAAATAAAATTCCTTTTCTTTCATGTCAGGAAAACAAGTAGAAAATTAAACTTCCTGTTTTTTCGACCATAAACAAAAGATATTAAAGGTTTAACTGAAACTTCTTATAAATTATTAATGCATGATATAAGTTTAAAATTTTCAAATACTTTAAAGGCTAAAATAACTAATTTTTATAACTAGGAATACCAAATGACTCATTATGAGAAACGTCGTCTTTAATAGCACGGTCTAATAGATTGAAATAAAAAAATTCTTTGAAGTTTTTTGTACTCTTTTTGCTGAAAAGAAAAAGATCCAGAGTTAATTAAGCTCTTAAATATAGATTTATGATTATGAAATGCAAAATTTACGCGAAGAGAATAATTCATGATTAAGAAGAGCGTGTATTATTATTAAATATGAAAGTGCAGCCAATTTTCTTTCTTTTTTCCTGACTTTTGTCTTAAATCATTAGTTGAGTTGTTGCACATAAATTTAGATGCTTCATTGAACTTTTCGGAACGCTTCCTGTAAGTTTAATTTTATTTTCTGCGCTTAACAGATTTATTTGACAAAATTTGAAATAAATTGTTCCATTCTCGAAACCCAATTAATGAAGTGACAAAACTAAAAAAATCAGTATAGTTTATTTACATATAAATTTGGACTCAACTGGGCAATATTAAATTAACTAAACTGATAAATTATCTTTATGAGCAGTAGTTTATAACTTCTTACTTACCCCTTCTTTGCTTCTATTCTTCATTTTATGTCTTTCCAAATCCCAGATGATCAAAGTCAATCATAAAATTATTAATTTGTTTCAGAGCATTGGTGACGAGTGAAGATATTTTTCGTGAAGAAGTTAATACTATAGTGTTGCCAACATAGAATGTTGCTTCCCTGCAATTATATTCTTATGGTTGGGAAGAGACATTTACAGAGATTCTGACTAACTGTCGAGGGAGGTCACCGAATGACCCTTGACAGTGGCGACAAATTTGGCGATTTTGGCGGCAAAACGAAGATACTCAAAAATGCTACAATTTTCGCGAAATTGAATTCGCAATTGAAAATTTATTTAAGATACATTAAGAATGTTTCCGTCACGTTACTTCTTTCAATTTAAATAAATTATCAAATGGTAATTTTAGATGAATGGATTTACAAAATTAAGTACAAGCTAAAATTTTGTCACTCAAAATGCAAAATTAAAATACGAATGACGATATTACATTTTACCCTAGCCGTATTCGGCGTCTTTTCTATGATTCATATACTTATATACTTGCTTTCAATTAACTTAATTTCATTAATGAAATTTATTTAAGATACATTAAGAATGTTTCCGTCTTGTTACTTCATTCAATTACTTTCCCTAGTACTCTGTAAACATTTTAAAATACTATTGAATGGAATTTTAGTTAGGAATTCTTACTGAGTTAATCATTGTATTTTAATCAATCTATCTTGATTTACTGAAAAATAATAGAAAATTGTTGAGGATATAAGTAATAACTAGTTTATATAATATACACGAAACTAACATGTGCATCCATAATTATCTAAAAAACATTTCTTTTACTCATAGATTGACGGGAAAATTGGCAAAATAAAAACAATAATAATGATCAAAGCATGGGAAATCTTAATTGGCTATTATTTCAAAAATTTAAAGTTCTGGAAAGAAAGACTCAAAATACTAGCAATCCATTACTAATGATAGTTAAGCTTTTTCTGAAATAGCTTTAACTTACAAAAAACGCAACTTTTCTTTTAATAATAACTTTATATGAACAAAACTGAAATTCAGACACTCGGGTGCATTTTGTAAATAAGTAACTAACATACATAATAACAAAATCCGTAATCAAATAAGTAACTTAATAATCTATATATTAGATAACTCTTAATTTAAGCTATTTTAAAAAATTCGTTCCTCAAGTTTATTTGTATTTGAAATTCCTTGTTGTTGCCTTTTTTATATTTTAGTAAACAAGTTATTTTGTTAAGAAGAAATTGTTATGTACAGTCATTAACTAAATATTTCTTCTTTTTATAGATTTTTTTCATACTATTAAAGCAATCTTGTTATCAGACCAGATTTAGAAAGCATTTTTCCGTTGCACATTTTCAATCTTCGTGAACTTACATGAATTATTTAAGCTTTTAACACACTAATTGGCCTTTGGTTATACCTGTAGAATTGTTTACAGAAGATATAATTATTTAAACGGCGGCATAACATAGTTTTACTTTCTTGTATATGCCACAGTGAAAAATGAAATCTATGAAGATACAACCTGGAGATTTTGATGAATCTCCCTTTTTCAGATCTCCCAGGGTCCAAAGAATCCTTGGAATTACGTCACTTTGAACACGGTACAATTAATAATTATTGTCATAAAGGAGCTATTGTCATAACTTAGGCTAGTTTATGATAATAATTGGCTCCGAGTTTATGTCGATTAAGATTATTATTATGTCGAAGAGTCAATTGTTATCATAAAGTCACTAATAAAAGCGTGTTTCAAGGAACTTTTTATTTTTATAATTATCTACACTGTAGTCTTTAATATGTTTCAGAATTTATTATTTTATATACCGTGGTATATACAAACAAAGTTTTTCCTCGGAATCTCTACGAGATGGTGCCACTCATATGAATAAGAACCAAATTATATTTAATTCATTATCAGATAATTAAGTTTCGAGAACATTAAAAGGTTTTTCACCATCCAGAATACACAGATGTACAGAATTTCAGAGCTATATTCCGTCAAGAAGTCAGTGAAAATTCGATTATCATATTCCATGTTTTCAAACATGAAACATCAATTTAAATAAAAAAAATTCGATTATCATATCCTATGTTTTCAAACATGAAACATCAATTGAAATTTTAAAAAATCGATTATCATATTTCATGATTTCAAACATGAAATATCAATTTAAATTAAAAAAATTCGATTTTCATATTCCATGTTTTCAAACATGAAACATCAATTTAAATAAAAAAATTCGATTATCATATTCTATGTTTTCAAGCATGAAACATCAATTTAAATAAAAAAATCCGATTATCATATTTCATGATTTCAAATATGAAATATCAATTTAAATTAAAAAATTCGATTATCATATTCATATTTTCAAACATGAAACATCAATTTAAATAAAAAATTCGATTATCATATTCTATGTTTTCAAGCATGAAACATAAATTTAAATAAAAAAATTCGATTATCATATTTCATGATTTCAAATATGAAATATCAATTTAGATAAAAAAAATCGATTATCATATTCTATGTTTTCAAACATGGAACGTCAATTTAAATAAATAAAATGTAAAGAGTAGTCTAGTTACGTACGACAAAAAAAAGAAAAAAAAGCATTCAAATTTTTTATATATGTTATTCTAAGGAAAAAAAATTTAAAGAGCTCAGCAGATTTCAAATATATATTTTAGAAAAAAACATAAATTCAATTTACGCTTAGTTCAGCAGAAAGATCTAAATTTAAAAATGCCATTATTTATTTTAAAGTTTACGAAGCTCTTTCAAAGAATCCGATTAGTTTAGAAAACCATTAATGAAATAAGATAAATTTAATACCTCTACCATATTGTTGGCTCAAATGCTAATTTCTAGTTCATCCCGCATCTTCTGAGATAAAAGGCTGCATTCTAAAATTTTAGCTCACGTTTCGAGGTGCACATAACATTTCGCATAAAATCGCATTTGCACACGTGGGCTGTTGTCCCATTATTTAAAGAATAAAAGAAGAATTATTCACCAAATTCTAATTTCATTCGGAAACAGCCCATTTTCATTACTTGTTGTTTCTTAATGAACTTAGGCACCGGAAACGTACTCTTGTGTAATTGAGATTTTATTCTGTACTACGGGTGTGACTAACTGGAGATTTCTTCTGATGAAATGGTCCACGGTTCTTCTACTCTGCTTCTAGAGCTCTATCGATAGCAGGGAGAGGAGAGGAGAGAGGAGAGAGAGAGACAGAGAGAGAGAGATTATCTACTATTGGCGCCTCGCACCTGTAATGGAAGATGGAAGCAAAAAAACATAATGGGCTTTTCACTTGCTACAGCTATTAAGCGGGAAATTATTCGAGTACAGATGATTAGTAGGTGAATACAAATGTCATTCTAGGAATATTCTTTTTACATCAAGAATTTTTTTTTCACTTTGCAATAAATAAATAAAAAATTATTTGAAACAAACTCTTATTTCAACAAATAGATTGAGATTATTATATATATGTTTTCTTGTATGATATTTTCCATATGGAACACTAAATACAAATTCTGTTCTCTAAACAGACTGTATAAACTTTGTTTCCTACGAAGTCCCATGCATACCTGTAGTTTATAAAAGAGATTCAAGTCTACCAAACAACAACTATAAAATCGAGATACAGATACGAGATACAGTTGGTCGATACGACGAACGCAAAAAGCGAGACCAAAGCAACAAGTGACCCTCATGACTAGTGAATTATTAATAAAAGGGAAACACAGATAAAGTAGCAACCAGTACAAATTAGAATCATTATCTTATTGCACGTTTCTTGAATGCATAGACAGGCTAACGAGTAAAGTAGGCAAATCAGTGTATAAGCATCAAGAGTTATGGAGGTTGAGATCAAAATAATAAATGGGCTTCAGCTTTTCTAAACCAGTCTATGTAAGTGCGGGGATAAGACACAGATGATTATGGCGAAGTTCAAATGATTTTTAAGAACATTATTTCTTAGACCAATTATAATTGACGTTTTTCGATCTTTGTCAAGGTATAAAATTATTTAAACAAATTTTCTAATCACACGTGTACTTACATAGATTGAGATTATTAATTCTAATGCTTTCTCATGGATGATGATTCTATGATCACATAATACAAACTCTGCTCCTCTCTAAATAGTGGTTAAACGAGTGATTATCAAAGGAGCCAAGATATCACAATACAACGATTGAGATTTCTGCATTGAGCAAACAAGAATCAACTTAAACTACTACAACATTCAAATAAACTATATTATAATCGTACAGGTAGATCCGAAATAGATTGTGAGTCCTAGACTCAAGTGGCTAAAGAAGCAGAATGCTCATTTAGCCATCCTCTCCTAAACAGATAGCAAATTCGTTTCCTGAAAAGTCCTATAACATCTGTGCTTTTTTATATACAGAGAAAGTCAATGACTGTAGTAGGGTGAATAAGAAACAACAAACTATTTTTACATTAGAACAATTCTTACTGTATTTTATAATAACGCAAAAACGACTGCAACAAATGAAGCGTTACTGAGAATTAATAATAAAAAAGATATACAAAAAAAGTTTGACAGACACAGGTTCAACGGAAAGCAAATTCATAATAAGATATGGTCGAAGTTGTTTTCAGATAAGGACAGTGAATTACAGACAGACATATTGGGCGTATTTAGTTATGGATGCTGGAATATGAATAATGAATGGGCTTAATCTGTGCAAGGTAGTTCTAGTAGGGATTGATTTAGAGTCTGCAGATGATACTGGGGGGATTACACATTGTGAACAGCTGACTGCATTAAGGTTCGGATCTCAAGTTCACCGAGATGTTATAGGTTGGACTGAGTGACGACTAATGTTCTAGTTGGACTTGTTTAGAGACAGGTCTGTTAAATAAGAGGCATAGAATGGCAACAGGTGGAACACATTGCTTCTAGGTTCTGTCTAAGCTAGATGTGATGACGTGGTGTGAGATTCATGGAATGATTTCTTGCCTTCTTTTCATGATTCTGATCTTCAGGTTCTTACGTGAGCTTATTCTCCATCCATGGTTAAACCATGATCCAAGCGGTTAAATTGGAATTTACATGCAAACGAATCTGCCGAAATAGCAATGTGCACCCCTAACTGTAGGTGAGGGTAGCGAGAAACCGTAATTTAAGTCGAAGGCTGAGTATGTTTTAAAAAATCGCCAAACAACTAGAACATTGAGATACTATTCAAAATAGTACCGACCATGGGTAATACATTTATGAAACCATTTCCAGTCTGCTTCCAATATCAATGGTAGAACCATCATTTTGCTGATCATGGTTTAACCCATGTGGATGGAGATAAGGCCGCTAGTACAGATCCATGTTTCGTGCGATTGTGAAGGACATTACCCCAATGATTTCATCATCACAGGTGATTTATACTAAAGTGCATTATGAGATCTCGGTTTTAAGTGAATTGTAATCCAGCTTCCATTTTTCTTCCTGATTTTAAGCATGTTTGGTAAGACTTTTTCCACACTGCAGTTGAAGACCTTTTCCCAATATGTAACATTTTTTATAATATACACAGTTAAAATAATATTTTTTTCCAACACGTATCACTACTGAAACATTTTTATAGTAACTATCCACATTTCACTACTGTTTTAATAATTTTATGATTTGATGTGTCGAATGTTTGTTCTACACAAAGTTAAGTTAATGTTAGATGTTTTTCTTGTCTAACTCAATCTGTGCTCTTTTGTACTTTTGGTGTACTAATCACTTATACTGATCATGTGCCATTTATATATTTCTTTTCATCTATAGAGAGGTAACAACATTTTTAGTCATAACACAAATGTTTCCTAAAACTATCCATTTTCAACTGAACCAATCAATTTCCAGCATCCAATTCATTTTAGTAAATTAAGCAACTGATAATTATTCTCTCAGTAATCTTTGCTTAGTAAATGAGATTGGGATTCATCAACACTTATATGAATTTTTTATACATCTCTAAATATTATTTATCCTGTTTCTCGTTCCTGTAAGTATTGGTATGGAGTGGATGATAGTAGCGAATGTCGTATTATTTACAGATGTGTCTAGTAAGTCTGAACAGTAGACACACCTGCTACCCGTCCTTTCCCCAAGGTCTGTTCTTTATCGTAGGTTTCAAAGGTTTATCTAATGCTTTCACTTCCTTTTGAGAGACCAGGGTCACCAGACACCATATTTGTCTCTCGGGAGTGTTTCTTTCCAAATACACACCTTTCTTCCAATGTTCTCATTTCCTTTTGAAGAAATCACCAGAGGTCATAATTCTCATCCCCGAGGTATCTTCTTTCCTAACACATTAACTATTTTCCAATGCTCTCATTCCTTTTGAAGAGAACAGGGTCACCAGGTAATCAGACATCTGGGAGGCATCTTCTTTTCCCCACCAGCACTAGTGTTCTTCAATGCTCCCATCTTTTAGAAGAGAACAAGGTCCAGAGCACATGTAATCTGTCTCTCGGAGGGTATCTTCCTTTTCCCAACAACATGTACTTTTCCAATGCTCTCATTCCTTTTGAAGAGAACAGGGTCACCAGGCATCATAATCTGTCTCTCGGGGAGGCATCTTCTTTTCCCCACACATACACTATTTTCCAATGCTCTCATTCCTTTTGAAGAGAACAGGGTCACCAGACATCATAATCTGTCTCTCGGGGAGGTATCTTCTCTTTCCCACATACTATTTTCCAATGCTCTCATTCCTTGAGAACAGGGTCAGCAGGCATCATAACTGTCTCTCAGGAGGCATCTTCTCTTTCCCACACACTATCTTTCCAATGCTCTACTCCCTTTTGAGAGAACAGGGTCACAGACATCATAGTCTGTCTGGGAGGATCTTCTCTTCCCCAAATAAGCACTATTTTGCAAGTTATATTAACAATCTTAAACCAATCAATGTAACAATATTGCATCCATATTATACAACATTTTAACCCTGTATTTACTAAAAAATTAACTTATATAAAGAAGTCAAGAACGGACTGGAATTACTATAGAAGATTTTAGCTGGAAAGTGGAGGTTGTCATCAAATTCCAAGAAATCATCATAGAGACATTTAAAACAATACTTTCAAGAAAAGTGCAAAGAAGATTAGATGGAACCAAACAGGAAAAAGCAACTTCAACAGGAACTATGATCGCATTTCATTCTGTAGCGAATTATTTACACAAACCTTGCTTTCATAGTATTAAGCAGAAATTTCAATTAAATGTTGTCTTTTATCAGTACTGGAATACAATTAAATATGATTTTATCTTATAAAATTAAATTTAAATACTTACTTTTATGAAAATTTTTCAATATACCAAACTCCAATGACTCGCAAAGCAATGAAAACTATTCAAAATGGTTACCATCTTGAATTGATTCAAAAAATAAAAAAATTCTTAACATGTCTCTTTTTTAACTTGCCAAAGGAACCTTCATGGAATTAAAGAAAAATGAATAACGCTTTTGGTCGTGACCTAGCAGAATGATAAAAAATTCTACAACAAGATAAAATGCAAGGCCTGGAGTTGAACACGACCTCGCTTAAGCCTAGACAATTGATGTCGCCATTTATAAGTCCTCTTAACATTTTCATACTGGATTTCATTTTTGCAAGGCGCTTTTATTGAACAAAATAAGTTTAAATTGTCTATTGGAATGCGGCTTTTTCTCTAGGAATCTTCGTTTTATGTATGGTATTCGATCAAGAAATTTTTTCACAAATCTTTTCAAATTGATGGATATTTGGAGCGACTAAGTCTTTTCTTTCAACTGAGGTAAGTTTGAATTAGACATTTGTATTAGATATTTATTGCACATACCAGCAAGAGCAATAAATAGTTCTCCGTTTGAACGCGTTCTATTTGAAAATCAGATACCTTTTCATTCAGATTAGAGAAAGCCCATTAAAGTATTTAAAATATATACTCCCTCAGACAGAAAATATGGCGCGTATTTTGAAATAATTTTTGTTCGAATTTATGGTATACATTTGTAAGTAATTTCAATATTAGAGTACGAGAACTGATGTATCTCATAAACATTATTTAAAATATAAACTAATTTAATTTAAAATGGGATTTTGCCTTGTCTATGACTTCTTAAGAAAATCTAAATTTGTTAGAAACCGCTCTTCACGGTGAAATTTGAACTTATTAATATCTTACAAGAATTTCAACGAAATACTCCGATTTGTTATTCTTTCTTTGCAAGATAATACAGTCTTCATCGAAATCGTCCATTTCGCAAACACAGCGGCTTTTATTTTACGCAAAACAGTTATTTCTTCTAAATCAAAATTTACGAGTTAATCGAATCCGACTATCTGTTCACTAGCACGTGTTAATTTAACTGTAACTGCCATATACAGACTAGGTTACTTGATTGCTTAATTATTTATTCATCCGTTAATATTTATAGCTTTAAAATTGTATATTTTCCGACAGTGGGAGAACTTTTTTCCTGAGATCAAAGTTAATTTTTCTGGAAAATTATTGTCCTTTTCAGTTTATTAGAAACATCATTCTTATTACATATCTCGAATAGCTTTCCTTGCTGCTTTTCCAGATTTGTGGTAACATTTATTACCTAATGTAAATATATCCCCAAGATTATAAATGAGAAAATATATTTCTGAAAAAATACATTCCTTCGGAAGAAAATAAAAAGAAATTATCCTTGTTGGAGCCATTTCTTTGAATTATTGTCTAATATTCAGCTAATATTTATGTTACCTTCAAACAAAAACTAAATTTATTTTTACTCGTATTCTGATTTACTTTAAGAAACGTAAGCATCGCTTAAAAGGAAAGTTTTAAGGTCAAATTGTTTTTAGTAGTAGCATTTTCCATTAAACCCTCATCCGCTTATTTCGATTACAGTATCAAATATAGTACCGTAAAATTTCTATGAAATTCTAGGATAGAAAACAGATTTCCTTTCTAACATAAGTTTCCAAGAGAATGAATATTTTATTTCGGTAGACTACGTTTTTCGGAAGCGATTTTTTTCTGCGCTTTTTTATCTAAAGACTGCGTTTAAATCGGTCATTATGAATGAAAATGAGTTTCTTAAAAATTCTCTAAAAATCAACCATTTCCATTTTTAAAAGAAATATCCTAAGTGTCGTATGACAGATATATTCCTATGATTGGAGGTATCTTAAAGTATTAAATAAGCTAATATAAAATGAATAATTTCAATTTGATCTGGAAATTATATTTCATTATATACCCGAATAAAAATGACTTATTACGTAATAATTAGTCAATATGCAGGGTTTCCACCAAAGTCCCTTACACACCCTCCCCTTAATTTCAGAACAAATGAAGCTATAGTCGTAAAAATAGTCTCTAGGTATGGTAAACAGGCTATGTCTATGATTTACAGAGCCACCTGGCGGCAAACTACGGAATTAGCGGTCTTGTTTCTAAAACGGAACGACATAGGAAACAAAAGTCCCTTACTCACCCTCCTCTTAATTTCAGAACAAATGAAGCTATAGTCATAAAAATGGTAAACAGGCTATGGTTTACAGAGCCACCTGGCGGCAAACTGCGGAATTAGCGTTCCTATTTTGAAAACGGAACGACATAGGGAACAAAAGTCAGCAACAAAATTGTAGAGCATCATCGATTTAGAGCAAAAAAGATACACTGTGGACATTAACTCTCTGAACCCGGCTGGAGTGAGAATTCCAGCACCTCACAAACTGGAATAAATTTTCGTTCACGAAAACAGAATCGAATCCTCTCTTCCTTTACAGAAATTTCAGGAGGACGACACCCAAGGTTGGGCGATCAATTGTCAACAAAGAAAGGAACTACTTTTCTCCCGTAAAATTCACTCAGGCTCCCGAAACCGCCTGAGTTCGGCCTCTGTTGAATGGGGCGGTTTGAGGCGGGTTAGAGCTCATAGAGTTAATGCTGAGAAGAGAAAATTTGAAACTTCATTTATATGTTCGCGACTTCCAAAACTATTGTATGACGAAACGTGTTAGAAAAAAAATTATTTAAACCCATTATTTTCGGTGTTCAACCTGCTCTCCGTCAGCTACAAACACATTTAGACACTTGTTTGAAGTTCTCGACGCACTCCTTTTTCAGCATATTAGGTATTATGCTGGCACAAGCATTAGTAATGCGTCGTCGAAGGTCTACATAAGACCACCTACACATTCCCGTGCCTAGTCTTTGTGACTCTATAAGCGGTTTCGATGGACGTGTAGTGAAAGCGAACCAAAACAAAAACCCACAGGGCCCCTCCCCCGAACAACTTTATTTATTATTATTGAAGAAGACAAACATTTTATACAGTTAAAATATACATATGAGATTTTCTACAGATCGTTTTCATGCTGGCTAAAGTTGCAGCCTCCATGACAATCAGATGAGGCCGTTCGAGTTCGTATGTTTGTTGTTTGTGTTGTTGTTACAGAGAAGTTGTAGCGGATTCGAATCAAAAGATTCGGACTTCGACTCTGACCACCATGCTGCCGATATTCGTCGTGCCTGGCTCGTCGTAATTGAGAACCAGCTTGTGGCAACTTGAGGATTTACCGCCAGCGGAGTATATGAAGACGTTCAACCGAGAACTCTTTCTCTTTTGCCTTTTTCTTTCCAGGTTGTTTACACACGGTTCCTCCGGTGACTGATGTTTTCTTCACCTGTATTTTGAAGTCCATGGGCTTATCCTTCTTCCTGATTGCGGGACACCTCGCCCCTGGTCCCGGAGACGAGTCCATTGTT
>BGPR01000802.1:342202-352702 GCA_013235015.1 Araneus ventricosus | reverse complement strand
CCTGGTCCCGGAGACGAGTCCATTGTTATGATCCATGGGCTTATCCTAGCATCTTGAATCGTCATGACATACCGTTTTTAATGTTGTTTGTATTAAATAAATTGTTTTATTTATCCAGCAGCGCCTTCTGATGCGTGCAACATACACCCCACATGTGCCACTAAGTATCCTTTTGTGTGTATATTCAGGGGAACCTTTCTGATGAGGGGATCGAATTTTGTTCATTATTTTTCTTCAATACTCGCCCGTGGGTCGCTAAGTCAGAGACGTCACTTAGAAAGGGGTGGTGGGAGGGTGTGATAAAAAAGGATACAAGTAATTTGGAAACACCGAAAAGGTATGTAAACACCGAAATGGAAAATGAAAAATGGAAAAATTTTCATTTTCCATTTTTAAAATTTGCTTATTTTCAGTTAGTCTCTTAATATGAGGTTCAGATTCCGTTTACATTAGTTTAACGCATTTCGTTATCAATTTCAAGTTTATTTCTGTTGACAGATTTTACAAATTTCATTGAGGAAAACAGCTCTACACACGAATATGGGGACCCAAACATCGTTAAAAGAGCATTAGCAACTTTCTTCATTGATATAAAATTTTTCGGTAAAGAAGATATTTTATTAATTCGACATTGGCTTATTTATACCTTAATTTTTTAATATTTTAGAATGTCTGTTCTCTCTTGTATGATATTGTTACAAAGTTATAAAGTTGTTAAACTGAGATGCTAATCTTGGCGACAAATGTGGGGATCTTGTCGACAGGTTTGGCGACTTGGCGAAAAAGTTGGCGACTTTGGCTACAGAAGGAATTTTCTAGAAAACCCTTGAACTGTCAACCTATTTCTACTATCTTCATGAACTTCCTGGAGATTACGTCACTTCCTACGTAATTCCTGTTGAAAAAGTATAAAAGCAAGCTCTCAAGCCCAAAAAGAGTTAGTTGGATTTTGGTGAGCTGAAAAGACATTGACCTCTATTTTGAAAGTGCTGTGTTTGAGATTTATTAGTAATCTCTGTTGTGAATTTTTCAAAGTGCTGCTTTAATACTTGTGCTACGTTTCTTTTCTTGGAATACTTGTAAAATAAAGAGCTTTATTTTTTAATCCTGCTTATTGGACTGCATTCACGTACACCCACAAGACGATCCGTTACAATATAAAAAATAGGTTTGTAAAACTAAAGTTGCGGTAATTTGAAAAGTCTTCGTGGGTCAGCGTCTGACCAGTCGGTCATGGGTTCGCCACCACTGTCCTACAGTGTGGCGGAGATATCGCATGCACCTGTTGCTTCAGGCATCCCCACAGGAAAAAGTCCATTGCGGGTAATTTTTCTCCAAAAGATAACATCTTTTCCTTTCGTCCACGATTTGTGATGTCACAATTTCGGATATAATTCAAACAAACAAATGCACATTTTAAGCGTTCCATTCATAGTATTAATGCCCATAAGGTGTCTTTTTTGTACTAAATCAAAGATGCTCCCCGACTTTGAAACCGATTTTCTTTCCCTATATTTTACCGTTTTTCAGATAGGAACGCTAATTCAGAAGCTTGTCACCTGTTGGCGCTGTAAGGGGTCTCACTAGGTAGCCCATAGCCATTTTAGTATACCTAAGCACCATTTTTATGACTATAGCTGCAGTTGTTCTGATATCAAGAGGGTATAAAGGACATTAATGAGAATCCATGTATATTGCTTAAAATAATCTATATAATTAGTCAAGACATAGATTTCTGTTATCGCCTAGAGAGCAATAACAGTTTTAAAAACAGGTAGCTGATCGTTGGTCATCCCTTGTTTATAGCTACGCGGGAGATATTGGTAACGGACATCGCAATTTTCAGATATGATGGAATGACTAGGATTCCCGCTACACTACCCCTAAATTGTGTCACCCAACGTTACATTGTGCCACCGAACGTTACATTGTGTCACCCAACGTTACATTGTTTCACCCGACGTTACATTGTGTTACCCAACTGGTGTCGGGAAAGTGGTCTGGAATTCTCGATCCCCCGATGAAGCTCCACGCCATCATCAATGTCGACTGACGGAAATACAGGGTGTCCGAGAATTTCGTGACACATTTCAAAAATTATTATACGTTTTTTTAAATGAGAGCGCATTTTAAAAAGTTTTCTTTTCCAGATAGGCAACGCGCCGTTACGGTGGTCTAGGTGGCCGTAAATTATTGAAAATCTCCCATTTTTGATAACCATTATCTGTGAAAATATTAAAGCTAGAAGAAAAATAAAAGCATGCATTTGTAGGGAATTTAACGCTCTTTAATTTGTTAATTCACATGTACAGTGAAAATCGAATATTTTTCTAGATATTGAAGAACAACTGAAAAAGGAAACCAGAAAACTCGCATCGGCTTCTGCTAATCGGTAGTCATTGCGTATGGAAATCTCTCTCTGTAGCAAATTTAGATCGCCGTATTGGTACGCCGTATATTTAAAAAAATATTTTATTTGCTCTCTGATTAAAAAAACTTTAGTTGTAACATTATTAGGTTTTTAAATTAATTTTCGAAATGTGTCCCACAATTCTCGGACACCCTGTAGAATGATATGCGTAACAGTATCACCGGTAACAAGTGTTTCTGTGTATCCTAGACACGTAGAAAGAACTCCAGGGATTTAGAAACTTTCAACTTAAATAAAAAGCTCTATAATGCATAATTTCTATTATTATTGTTTCAAACTAAATTCGTCTCCATTATATAAATTACTTTGAAAATCACAGGGTGTTTCAAAACTCTTCGCACAAACTTCAATGAGCGACAGAACACACCTAGACATATGCAAATCCTCATACGATGCATGGTTGTTGAAGAAATATTTAGTTGGAGGAATAGATGTTCAGAGACAAATAATTAGTACTTTACATGCAGTATTTTAACAGTCTTTTCATTGTTGTTGGGCACAGGCACAGAACATTGAGTAAGACACATAAAATGACACAATAGAATATCACGTCCTTAATCAGACTCATTTCAACAGCATCTGAGCTATGAGTGGAGCAATACCACGCAAGGTGGCACCACCCACTCAGGAGATTCCATATCAGATTATGAGGGGTAAATGGGATGATGTAATTATCCCAACAGTTGTAACTCAAGCTATGAACTCTTTCTCTGTGGCTTGCGTGTTTCCCACTTCGGGAAATCTCATCGAATGGCCGACGTGGTCACCCGATCTCTCGCGCCTGAAATTTCCACTGAGCTTCACATGAAGAATTTCATCTTAGTATTCTATAGATTCCGATGATGCAGCTGTAAAAGGCTGTCGTCAGTTGCGTAACTAGGGTGGGGCAGACAGGACAAGTGTCCTGGGCGCCATTACCGTTGGGCTCAAAATTGAGAAGTCGATTAGTTACATGTACGTTTTTATGAACTCTTATTCCTCAGATTCCTAAGAATTAAAGTGGTTCCAATCAAGTACGGGAAAACATAAAGAGTGCAATCCTTTCTACAGCCTGGGAACCAACTCAGCCTAGGTTTGTGAGAACAAAATAGCAAATAGTTTTATATTACAAATATCTGATGACCGAAACCCATTCTGCGATGGGAAGGTGTTTCAGAAATGTTTTATGTATCATTATTCCAGTTTAATTGTAATTTTAATCTTAATTTTAATATTTTAATTGTAATTTTAATCTTTTAATCCCTTTGCACAACTTCTTTGGGGGGGGGGAAGGAGAGATGCGGTTGTGGTTTTAAAAAAGTTAAGAGTGGAGCGCTATTTTTGTATTTGTCCTGGGCTCCATTTGATGTAGGTACGCCACTGGTTATACTAGAAAAAAATGTCTTGTGTTTTCCCCAATGTGTACGGAGCACTACATCAACGATGAAGAATTTGCTTCAATCTTGATGGCCGTTCATTTAAGCAGTTTCTGTAATTTGTTCCATAAACTTGTTCCTTGAATGAATCTGTTTTCTTTCATTCCGTCTATTTCTTTTTTGTTTAGTCATGAACATGCATTATATAGTTATTTGAGTTTGTATAGATGTGTCCTATCACCCTTTGAAGTTTCCACCAAGAGTTTTGAAACGCCCTGTTTAGTACGATAAAAGTTAGGACAATTTAACTAGGAGTAATGTTGTATCCCATAACCATACGAATACTCTCAACATGAATTGTCTTTATTTGATTATTATTAATATTACCAGAGAAGAAAGCGTTGTAGTTGTTTAGATCCGTGACAAAATAACCCAAGCCGAAATAGCCACGTCAAGATAATATTTTTAATGTCATTCAGAATTTGAATTTGGGCTATTCTGTCGGGCTATTTTGGCACGGACTATTTTGTCGGGGCTATTTCGCCGTTGCTGTTATGGTTTGGGCTATTTTGACGGGGTACCGTTTAGATATATTAACACGTATTTTTATGTTCAAAAAACGTGAATAATTAAAACAATATATGTGTCAAAAAGCTACAACAAGTTTGTTAGCAAACGCAAAGATCATCATAAAAGAAATAAACATCATGAATTTAACCCACGCTTCTATTTTCAGGACATAAACTTGCTATTCATATCTTGATTAAAATAAGTTTCATCAATTTTAATTGCAGCTTCCTTTTCTATTACATAAAATAGTCGAGAAAGTAATTAGCTGCTGACAAAATAATGCTAATAATAGGATAATTATTTTCTGGAATGAGTTTCACGGGAAAAAAATGATAAAATATCTAGAAAAGCTCGACTTTACTTTTTCTACGGTTTCACTGATATCGCGAAACTAAAAGTTTTAATTCATCATTCCACCCATTATCTTTTAATTAACGGAAATTAATTAATTATGTTCTTTTGTGAAAATTTCAAATTAAATATCTTTCCGGAAATTACTCTTTTACCGCTCAATTTTACTGTTATTATTTTGAGTAATGAATTACGTCCAATAAAAATCAATTACTGTCTTTGGCAACGTTCTCATTCTTTCATAAACAGTTTACGTTATCTTATCAGACATGTTTATTTATGATTTTTAGATTGTTGTTACAATGCATTCTAGGAGACATTTGATAGCATTCGATTTAAATAGCATATTTTCCTAAAATTCCAGATGAGAGAGACCTTAGAAACTGCAGCTTTGAAGTGATAACATTAAAATTTAATTTATACTATGATGGTAAGAAAAAGTTTATGGATTCGACATATGTATGTGATATTAAAGAATATAGGCTTCAGCGAAAGGATCGGAAACATCAAAAGTAACCAGCCTTCAATTTCATATAAAAATCTTGTGTTAATCCTGCACAGTCGGGATTTTTCTAGTCGCTGTTTAGAATAGATGCTTGCGAATAGGTTCAAATGTTTCTGTAACGAAGGAAAAAGCTATTTAGTTGCGATCTACAAGTGTGAATCAGTTTCTAATAAAGTTGCCAGAGAAATTGCATGCGATTAATGACACACAGATTTAATGAAGCCTGTTAGCTTAGTTTTGTTATATTAACGTCCCGTTTTGAAGCAACATCAGGGCTACTTTGGGACGGACCTCGTAATTTTGAACCGTGGTCAGAAGGCGAGGAAGACACCTGTGCTGGCCATCCCCTGCAAACTTTCGCACCACACCAACGGGATAACATTGGACCCCATGCGTATGATTAAACGTGCAACAGGCCCACTTACACTGTGGATCTTCAGTGGAATCGGGTTTCGAACCTGGAACTTTCTGGCCCCCTAGGCCTCACCATTAGACTACCACAGCACCTACTGAAGCATGAGGAATGATAACCACATTTTTAATCGATTTTTTTCAATTCTACAGTGAATTGATTTTAAGAGCTTGAGGTATTTAGCGCATTGACCACTAAGTACAACATCAAAATTTTCATATACTTCTAATCGTGTTTTATAACGGATGAGTGTATTAAATTCAGAGTTATTAACATTATTATTTATATTACCAATAAAAATAAATCAGGTTTAATTAATCCATGTAAGATAGATCCTGTTTCAACTGAATCGTTAGGCATTTTTTCTGTTTATCAGTTACGCACTCACCACCAAACGCGTTGTTCGATTTTCTTCATCTGTGGCATGAATTTCCTTGATGTAATTAAAAACGGTGCGTATTTTAGGATTTTTATTTTTTAAATCGGTTTTAAGATGGTGATCGTTTTAATGG
The DNA here is from genome assembly GCA_013235015.1 of Araneus ventricosus. NCBI lineage: Eukaryota > Metazoa > Arthropoda > Arachnida > Araneae > Araneidae > Araneus > Araneus ventricosus. Next base: position 346,566 of record BGPR01000802.1, on the reverse strand, counting down.
TTCCATTTCTTGCAATGTTCAGCTTTTATCAACGATACTAACCAAACGAAACTCCTTTAATAATGCCTACAAAATTACTGATAACAGCAAATGACATTCAATTAAAATTATGTTAATATTGATCAGAGCAGATATATAACATTAATCTTCTTAATATTGATCAGAGCAGATATATAACATTAATCTTGTTAATATTGATCAGAGCAGATATATAACATTAATCTTGTTAATAATGATAAAAGCAGATATATAATTTTAATCTTGTGAATACTGAGAGAAGCAGAAACTTGTGTAAGTAATTTGCGTTCAGAAAAATGGCTAAACCTTCTAAAAACTGCGATAAAGTGAAGATCTTAACTGTTTTCTTCTTCTTTTGGCTGCGAGGTCTATTGCTCACAGAACCATAAGTAGGTAATTCTGATAGTTGAAATATTGAGCGAATTCTGAGGACCATAAAATATTTTTTAATCTCCATTTAGGTAAAAAAATTGAATTATAGTCGATAAATTTCCATATTCGACTTTTAAAATAAACTAGCTGTGTGGCCCGGCGTTGCACGGACTATCACGAATAATAGGATATTCCCGGGCGAAGAGAAGTGAGGTCACGTGAGACCTTGGGATCCATATATTTTCATATGCCCCGCCTCCGTTTTTCTCTACAATCAACAAATATTGTCACTTATTTTTCCTAACGAACGTTAGAAATTAAACACTTTAATACAAAAAAAGAACGAAAAACAGCATGAAAACGATTTTCTCCATTGTTAATAAATCCAAACACAGAAGCTCGCACAAAAAGAAATCCCAACTTCCGTTAAATAAATAAAAAAAATGCAATGCGAAAACTAATAATAGGGAAAAAAAGAATCCGCTGTGAATGAATTCGCCATACTGACAATAGATGGCAGCACGTCAATTCATTCATTTTGACGTGTTTAATTAATATCTTTTTAACTAATTACAATTTCGGAATTTAAATAGTCGAAATGGATTCCTTGGATTATTTTCCATCTTTTGGTACTTACGGCTAGTTTCAGGATTGAGTGGTTCGTGAGAAGATAGAAGGACATAGATACATATGTTTGTTTACCTTCGAATTTTAATATATAAGATAAATTATAACTATCATACAAACCTTTTCAATTCCTGCTTCTGAAATTAAGTTCTATTGAGCATTTTTACTCCGCACATCGTTTGAATCCATGTGTTCTTTACAAAGAAACGCTTTCTCGTTCTCGCAGGTCCCATTCATCTTGCTATCTGTCACTTACGGCTGTTGGAAATTTCTATCAAGTTGGCAAAGTATTGAAAAGCATCTGGAATCAATAATTATTTCCCGTTCATTTCAGCCATTAACGAGAAACTTTGAAATCGCCTTTACAATCTTCTGCCTTTGAATAAATGAGAGTTCGCTATCATCGTTTAAATGCTACCTTGAGAAAATCATTGCACCTGTTTATTGGTAAATTAAAGACATAATCAGCCAGGAACGGTGGAACACTTGTATAGTCGATTATTTTATTTCCCAGGCTTTCCTTTAGGTATAATTTCGGTCATAAATATAAATTAAATTAAATTTGAACCTCTTTAGTACCTTGCTCGTTAGGAAATTATTATGCTTTGAGAATAATTTATTACTCTTTCTATTACTAATAAACCCTTTATGACGTCACAGATTTTCGATAATGCTTCCCTGAAACTCGTAAGAGAAAATAATTTAAAGATATAAATTCAATTCACAGTTAGAAAGCAAAATCAAACGGCGCGGCAATTGAAACGTGCTTGTTTCTACGATGGTAAGTCATAAAGTAAGTCACAAAAGATAAGAAAAAAATAATTTACCATGATAATCACTTCGAAACAGTTTTATTTTCCAACACAATCTCCAACAATGTTGATGCACTTATCCCAACGTTTTATCAGCGCCCCAATTCCAGCTGCATAAAATTCTTTGTGTTGCTGAAGCATCCACAGTAGGATTCGCGTTGAACGTCGTTGTCATCTGCAAAGTGTTTACCTCCAAGATGTTGTTTCAGTGGATCAAACAGATGAAATGTCTGGTTGCGGCTAAGTCTGGACTGTAAGGTGGAGGCTGTAGCACTAACCAACAGATGAAACAGTGGGACAAACAGATGAAATAGTGGATCAAACAGATGAAAAGTCTGGTTGGGGCTAACTCTGGGCTGTAAGGTGGATGCTGTAGCACTAACCAACCAGACTTTTCATCTGTTTGGTCCACTGAAATAACATCTTGGAGGTAAACACTTTGCAGATGACAACGACGTTCAACACGAAGTCCTACTGTGGATGAGACAGCAAACCAAAGAATTTTATGCAGCTGGAATTGGGGCGCTGATAAAACGATGGGATAAGTGCATCAACATTGGTGGAGATTATGTTGAAAAATAAAATTGTTTCGAAGTGATTATCATGGTAAATTATTTTTTCTTATATTTTGTGACTTACTTAACGACTTACCCTCGTAACAAAATTTTAAAACTGAGAATTTCCTTAAAACCTTCAGTAATTTGAATGCAAAAAAAAATCCAAGAATGATAATTGACTTTTTTACTGAATTCCAAATCACCCGACAGGGCAATAGAAGCAGATTTACTTCTATCTTCCCCAAATTTGAAATCTGAAAATTTCCTTCGAAACTACATTAACCCTTTAAAGGGACATTTTGTTCTATCTAGTAGTGGTATAATAAAATAACTTTGGGAGTGAATTTACTTTAAGAAAAGAAATTCATTTAGCTTATTAGATGACATTAATTGTTTGTTAATAAACTTTATTAATTAATAATTAAATACCAAGTCCAAACATTTCGTTATGGTTTCATCTAAGAAGTTGCAACATCTTGGCTTTTGTTTTATCGAAACATTTGGCTAGAGCTTACGCCAACATTAAAAATTGCGCTTAAAATTCCATGATTTTGGTGGTAAGCCTATACTTTGTTTATCGAAAAATTACTTTTGTTTTATCGAATATATTTACACTTTTGTTTTATCGAAAAATTTGGAGAGAACTTACGCCAACATTAAAAATTGCGCTTAAAATTCCATGATTTTGGTGGTAAGCCTATACTTTGTTTATCGAAAAATTACTTTTGTTTTATCGAATATATTTACACTTTTGTTTCATCGAAAAATATAGCGAGAACTTACGCCAGCCTTAAAAATTGCATTTAAAAATCCAGGATTTTCATGGCAAGCCTATTGTAACGTCTTGCAGTTATGCTTAAAAGAACATTACAGCTTTGTTAAATTTTAACATAATTTATTGAGAATTCTTCTGGAGTAAATATAGAGTTATATACAAATTTAATAATTCTAGATTAATAATAACATAACAAATTAAGCCCCAAGGCGGGGTGTCCATTCACTGATCAGAAAATAATTAGCGGGTTTCGCTAAACTGTCCAAATCGGACCTTCGTTGAATGCGACCACCAGTTTGGCTGTCGGGATCTCATCTCTCTGTAGTTTCTCCGTCCAGATCTTATATTGCAACCGACAAGACAAACCCATTTGTGCTCTCACGGGAACACACTCGGCAGCACAAAAGCCACCTGTTTTTGGAATGTTGCCTAGGGTGCAATCGGTAGATGGAAGTCTGTAATGAAAAGCAGTAAGTAGCCCGTCAAAAGAGGGTCCCGGTGTTTGAAGGACCGACAACAAGAAAGGTAAGGGGATGTGTCTATTGTGCAGATGAGTCTGGAAGTCCAGCGCCTGGGAGCGCACACACCCAGTCTTTAATCAATGTCGGAGTAGGCATACGTCACACTATACTTGCCATGCCTTAGAAAGAGTTAAAAAGAAAGAATGCCCAAGAAGAACTCTCACCATAAAAAGATTTTTAAGTCTATCTGTTGTAAAAAATCTATCCAATTCCAGAATTGCTAACATACTTTGCTAATAGATTTGATTTAATAAAAGTTGGAGACTTTTCTTAGATCATTGGAGAATTCTGTGGAATGAAACCGAATTTCAAAATCCAATAGAAATATGAGAACAATTTTAGCGACATAACTCAATAAAAAGCAGTCCAATAGGATTGCTTTCTCAAGGAAAAAAAATATTAGTCTTTTTAGATTTATGGACTTACAAAAGACTAATAATACTCTGCTGCTTATCAAAACATGCCGCAAAAGCGAGACGTTTTATTGGATAACGGAAACCCACATTCGGTGATAAAAAGAAAGGTAATTTGGGCTGTGGACAAAAGGAATGGATATCTTATTTCTTCTTTATATGGTTCTGGAGATAAAATGAATGGCATGAAATCCCCCTCTACGTTTTGGCTTTTGTGGTATAAGGAATATATTAATAGCAAGAATGTTCTCAATATTACAGCTCGAAAA
>BGPR01000802.1:272190-342192 GCA_013235015.1 Araneus ventricosus | reverse complement strand
ATATTAATAGCAAGAATGTTCTCAATATTACAGCTCGAAAAGAATAGGTTGTGCTTTAAATCCTTTAGGAATATATTAATAGCAAGGATGTTCTCAATATTACAGGACGAAAAGAATAAGTTGCGCTTAAAACCCTTTAGGAATATATTAATAGCAAGAATGTTCTCAATATTACAGGACGAAAAGAATAAGTTGTGCTTTAAATCCTTTAGGAATATATTAATAGCAAGAATGTTCTCAATATTACAGGACGGAAATAATTCGTTGTACTTAAAACCCTTTAAAGTCAAGAGGCCTATTTATAGGACAATTACATTTCACTTCCGTGGTTAAATGAAATTCATTCAGATGGTTTTTTTTGCTTTGTTTAGCAAGTCAATAAGTATTCCCAAATTGCAAAAGATTTTCAACGGGCCAGTAGACCAGATTTTAAAATCAAATGTCGTAATTTTGAAATAGGACAAATTGTAGTCATTTTGATTTTTCCTTTGATTTGCTTTCGAAGTACTGAAAGGAATTAGAAAGCAATCTTTATTTTTCGATATTTTGCCTTCATTTAAAAATCTTCCATAAAAATCTATTTATGGAAAAATAGTTTTTAAAAACGATTTTCTACAGATTTTTTATATATTTTTTCTAAAAAAATAAATAGAAAAAGAAACCAATAAAAATACTTTTTTTATTTCATTTTACTTTACAGTTATCTTAATCTTGATATTTTAAACATAAAATAATAGAAATTTAGGGGAAGGTGCTGCACCTCGGTCACTTCTTTTCATTTAAAAAATGAGGTCAAATCAAGTCTAAAACAAAAAAATTTCGGTGCTTTAGAAACATCAGGAAATCAGCTTTTTAATCCTTTTTAGTATTTCCTCGAATTTATCGCACAGAAATGTAAAATTTAAGAAAACAAAATCTTTCATTTTTGGCCAAGGTACAATACTATGTTGTATCTTGGCCAGGGAAAAAAATGTAACATTATGACGCGTGAATTTTGTACAAAACTAAACTTTTCAAAATCATTGCACAATATTTAGATGGATGAACTATATCACAACTGAAAAAGGATGTTGGTTTTCTTACAAATATGTAGATAACTGGTTAGAAACTTTTGTTCATGCAGAAGCAAGTTATATTAATGACTTTAAAATTATTTGAACTAGGGAAAATACTACTAGTCTTAAAAAAAGAAAGTTATAAAAGAAAAATCACAGTGTAACTACTAATCACCTTCGGTGACCACGTTGCTTGTCTAGAAAACCGTTCTGTTTTATTCGGTTGAATCCGTTATGCATAATTTAGTATTCATGGTTCCCTTTAATGTTTTTTTACCTCCTGATTTACTTAATATCTAAGGGAACTATATTTACAGATTTCTAAAAAAATGTGGCATAAAAAAATCAAGTAAAAGTTTTTATGTTATTACCAAACAATATGAAAAAATAAGCAGAATCATCATTCCTTATCTTTCAAGAATAGAAGAGAAACGCACAATTAAACATAAAAAACACACAATAAAATATTTATAAAAATAATGAAGACGCTTTGCGTTGATTCAACAACCAAAAACATTGTTGTAAATTATGCATAAAAATATTTTTAAAAAAATTGCTAAAATTAGAGAAAAATTCTGATGTCAATTTCATTGACATCATTGAAAAGATAATATTTTAATTTTGAGTTGTTGTAAGAATTTTTGTGCTATAATATGGTTGAAAGTTATCGCCAACAAACGCAAAAATATTGCGCACTTTTTCATTAAATGAAGTTCCAATTAAATTTTCGAAAACATCTCTCCACAGTGCATATTCACACCCTTTAAGATTCATCTGTGCCAAATGTTGTAGCTCCAGATGCAGCGGTCCGCCCTGCAAAGGGCCAAGACTGAGAAACACAGACACACACATTCTCCTTTATTATTAGGAGAGTTAATACAGCAACAAAACAAATTCTTTATATAAATTTTTAAAAAACAATTATCCGAACTAGGAAAAAAAACTAAACTAATAAATGCTATCGCTATAAAATGAAACAGGAAATTTAAATTAACCTCTGTGATAGATTAACAGCGGAGGCAAAATCATGACAATATCTACGACTTTCATATTGAAAAAATATTCAAAATCTGGCTATGCAAATGCATTTTCTTTCTGTGTTAGGAATTTCACTACGAATTCTTTATGTGGCACGCCCTTAACCATCCCGCGTAATGTTCTGTGTGCTTATTTACGACAAAAATTGATCTAACACCATTTTTTGATGTTGATACAACACTGCACTGTGTTGTTTACAGGTGGCCAAGGTGCAGTACGATGCACTTGGCCGAGGTTCAGCACCTCCTCTCATATAATTTAATTTACTCTCGGGTAATTTCGCTGAAAGAGAACAATCTTCGTTGTCTGATTAAGGTTCGCAATTACGTCCGACACAATGACGCTCAGGCAGTTTCGAATTTGAACAATGTAAATCCAGCAAATAGAATGGATTTTATCCTGCTTGTTGGACTGTATTCACGTACACCCACCAGACGATTTTATTGCAACACTGGTGTCAGAAGTGGGATTGCCGGTGTGTGGTGAATGCGAAATCGCAAACGAAGATGGCTGAGGACGCCTATCTACTTGTTCTGATGGCCGATTTAAAGAAAGTTCCCGAAGAAATGAAATGTCAGTTCCACAGATCACGTATTCTCACATAATTTCTATACAAATAAAATAAAGATGAATTAATTCATGTTGTAAATGCTTACTCTTTTTTTCTTTTTTAAGCAAAATAAATTTCTCTCTTTGTTCCCTATCAAAAGATTTCTTCGTCTCAAATATCTTAGTCTCTGATATTGGATGAAAAACATTTCATCTGGCACAAAGACTTTTATTACCCAAAGGCCTCGGTCTTGAGTGTCGATCAATGGCTAGTTATCTATGGATACTTAAACGTGTTTACCACGATTTTGTTCAGAATTTCGCTGAAAGAGAGCAATCTTCGTCGTCTGATTAAGGTTCGCAATTACGTCCGACACAATGAAGCTCAGGCAGTTTCCTATTGGAACGGAAATCCAACAAATCAAATGAATTGAACACAGAACATTCCACAGTTTGAATGGATTAAGATCATCAACATATCTCTAAATACTTAGAGCTGACACTGTAACCACCGGATGTGAAGGGGAGCAAGGTCGTTGTGGAAAGCTTTGGAATTTCAATCAACCGCAGTGAGGGGAATTGATTTCGACGAAAACAGTTGTTGCCAAATCATTTCAGTGGAACTCGATTGCTTCACTAATCGTATCCGTAGAGTGTCAATTTCTCTCAATGTCTCTGGTCGAATCTTCGAACACTTATCTGCATTCATTTGAGAGATCACCAGGGAATTAGTAGTTTGACTGAATGGCTAGAGATGTAGATTTGCAAATTCGCTGTTTTAATAGTGCGCGTCACGTAAGTACGTCATTAAATACGTATAATTTATCAGCGGAATCTTGCAGAGACACAGATAAACAAGTAAAGTCTTAATCTTAACTAAATGATTTAACTCCAAATTGTTGAAAATCCTTCTAATTATGCTTGATTACTTGCTTGAAATGCAATGAATTCAGTAGCTTAACTGGAATTATAAAGTGGAGGGGAGGGATTAAATTCTGTATGTGTACAAGGAGATTGAAAATTCAATTCAACTTCAAGACGAAAAAATGCTCTGACTGAACGAAGGAAAGAACTTCCGATGCAGCGAAATAACATATTTCTCGAAACATAAGCACAAGTTGCATCAATTCGAAATCTCAAAGGCAGTTTTCAGCGGTATAAATTTCTTTTGTCGATAGAACAAATTCATCTTACGAAGTTTTCCAAAAAAATGTTGGCAAATGTTTTGCAGAAAAGGCATAAATATTGTCTCCCTTCTTTTTCCTTGACAGCTACACTTCCCGAAGCATAACAATGGCTTGTTTGTTTCAATTCTTCTCGAAACATGCTCTCCCTCAAGCGAAATTGAATGAGAATTTACTCTGCTGTTTTCCAAAACAGACAGCCATTTCAATCGCTCGCATTGACGTCTGAAACTAGTATTATTTCTATTCAAATTCATGTTTGAATTTGAAATGAAAAGGGAAATTTATTGCTTACAATGTGGAATTGAGTGTCTGTGGTTGAGATCCCACGAAAATTTTAGATAAACACTTCTTTTTATTTTTTAAAGGGACGGGCAAGGCACTATTAAGCCTTTGGTAAATTATTGACTTACAGTTTTGAAATTTTATATATAGGTATGGTAAGGAATATAACTAAATAAAATGTTTTAGTATTTTATGAAAAGATATGCATTAATATTTTTTGAAAGATGTAAACCACGCTCCGTTTTTAATCAAAAATAGTATCAGATTAAGAATCACCGAAAGAAAAATGAAACATGTAAAAAATAATTAATTGTTATTGAAAATTTTCATTTAATACAGCTATTTGATATACTGTAATAAAGTCTTAAATTTCTCATTTACTTTTGATTATTTGTGCCACATGCCCTAACAATGATTGCAGAAAGACAAATGACCAATCCAAAAGATTTTTTTGAGCACGGGGAAGAAAGATCGACGAATCCAGGGGGGTGCTATGGGGCTGAAGCCCCCTCCCGAGCTAAACCAGAATTCTTGATTTTATTGAAAATCACTACAGCTGTTTATTCTTAATCTCCCTTTCTTGAAATAAAGAATATTTTTCCACTTTTGTTGTCATTTTACTCGTACTTGTAGGGTTGACGCGGTCGAAAACATTTTTGGCTAGTTATTTCATTGTGTTTTTTTTATTAAACTATCGAAAGTATTGTAGTGTTCTTTATGATTCTTACTGTCAGGTGAGTAAAGTTTGTAAACTTAAAGTGTTTTGGTTTTCATAAGACATGAGGTTTGGCATTCGTCCCGATGATACAAAACTTTTTATGACTTCATCCCTCTCCAGACCCAAATCCTGGATCCGCGGCTGAGGAATATCACTTTCTTTTATGATGCGAAAACTGGCGGACGAGGCTGTTTTCCTTTCCCACATATTGACAACTCCCAGCCTCATTAGGGAATCCAACCCGGGCCCTATGAGGTAGTATTATGTACGTTGACAACATTAACAATCAAACTATTTTAACCCTTCAATACACAATTTTTTAAAATTTCCCCCCAAAAAAGGTTTCTGGCATGGGAAATTCACATGTAAAAATAGAAAAATACGCAAAAAAATCAAAATATCAAAATAGAATTGTGATATTATTAAACTGAATGTAATGAACGTATCAAATCATTATTCCTTTTTCATAAAACAATAAAAAAAGTATTTTAAAAATAATATCAAATGGTAAATACCTGTAGAAACAATGGATGAAACCAACAAAGATGCGAGACTCCTTTTAAATGCTAAATACTGCGTAAATATGTCAATATATGTATCAGGATTAACTGACTACCACAGACGTATCAATAGGATCTGTGCTGCCTATGGAAAATAGAACGATTGATTATTATCCGGTCTCTTATGATGTTTCTAATCTGATATAGCATGTACGAGGGGACAAAAAATTTCTGTTTATTATTAACATGAAAAATAAATTATGTATCAAATTTGATGTGTTAAAATAAGTTATAGAACCAGAAAAAAACCTGTAAATCTACAAATCTGTCAAATGTTCCGTGACCACAAAAATTTATTAGCCGATACCATTTTGAGTCGTGCATATAATTATAAGGAGAGATCTATATTTGATACATTTAAGATCGCTTTGACATAGTTTGTAACAACACACTATTTCATGTCATGGGCGAGATCAGGTTCTGTAATCAACTTCTGTTATCTCTGAAGGGCTGAGATGCGTTGGTTGCACAGCCACGGGTTCGAATCCCGATTCCACCGAAGCACTTCTTTTGACGCAGGCCTGGGGTACAGGAAAGTGGGGTAAGACCAGGTACCTAAAACTCGAAGGCCTCTTGGAGCTAAGCTATTCGACAGAGAGCTCGCCAAATTTTATTAAAACATTCTTTGTTTATCGGAGTACAATACATCTTTCAGGAAAGTCACAGTTTTACTACTTTTTTACCAATGATAATTTTATAAAAAGAGTCATACTACCCGGTTTTACCCCACTTGTAGGATAAAACCGGGTACACATGCTATGTTTAACCGGGTACACGTGTTATGTTTAACCGGGTACACATGTTTAACAATATGGGAAATTAGAAAAACTCGATTTTGCGAGGAAAAGTAGCAAGTATTTTTATTTAATGACAATTTAAGAATATTTGTTACAAAATTCACTTGTAAAGCAGTTCTCTTCTTCCTCCGCGCCACTGCAGCTTTCGCGGGCAGAGCTAAGACGGTTTCTACATTGAATTAGACATTCTCATTTATTTAAATGAGAAAATACATCATGAAAATACAAACAATCAACGTTTAATGTGTTTTATCGTCTTTATTAGAGGAATCATCAATACTGACTTTCCCGGTCTTACTCGATTTGGAGTACCCGGCCTGAGTGTCTTCCCATAAATCCATTCTTGCGTATGCGAATGCGAGGACTCAAAACCGAAACAAGCCAGATGGGTTAACTTTAGTATATGATCTTCTCATGTCAAAATTGCCGTCATTTATCTTATTTTAAACTCAATCTGTAAACGGGAAGACGGCCAGTTTGTTTGTTAACCCGAACTTGAACACGGTAACTGAAAAACGATACAAGTCGCATAAATGAAACTTGATATATGGTCTTGACACAAAAATTGTAGATTTGAGCCAAATATTGAACTGGGTCGGTACACTAGAAGAAGACGAAAACACACATTCGATTCTCTCCACTATATTACGAAGCTAAACACAAAATGCATCGTGGTGTGTAAATGTGCCAGAATTTCTAAGGGGCGAACCTTGACAGAGTCACCCCCCATCCTGATTTGGAACTCAAGGAAATTGAATGACAGTCACTGTAATAGCTTAGCAGTGAGGCCCGAGTCTTAGCAGCCATCACAGACCACGGCCTGACCTCTCCCGAAGGAGGTATGTACTATCACCGGTGGGGATAACTCGACCACCACCATTGCTATTCCCCCGGAAGAAACGATAATCCCCTTACTTATCCGGCGTCTTCTCATCGACGTACTCGTGTTGTCCTCCCCCCGGAGGAACGAAGCGGGAGAACATTTACCCTGATTTATAAAGTTTTCTGAAGCAATAATGTTTTCCCAGTTACTTGAGCACAGGGATAGAGGCTATTGCGAAAATAACCGGTTTTCGGTTATTTCGGTTTTTCACCTCCGGTTTAACCTGGCTATAATAACCGCTCAAAATAACCGGTTTTTGAAATAACCAGTTTTCGGTAACAAAAACTTCGGTAAACAAATTTTTTTATTAATATTGTTTTCACAGGAAATCAATATATTCGTAAATATTTATCTGTTCATAAGACTCTTTCTGTAATCCGCCAACCAACAGACGCGTCGAGGAAGCGGCTGTCGTTGATTGGCCTAAGATGATGAAATTCAAAGCTTCATAACTTGGTAGATTTTAGTCTAATAGAACCTAAAACCGAGCTTATCTTCCGATACGTGTTTTTTACACGGTTATTGGATTTAAAAACAGAACTGGTTATAACCGGAACAAAAAATATCCAAAAAACCCGGTTAACCGAAACAAAAACCGGTTTACGGTTGAAACCAGTTAGTCCAGTCAAAGAAAGCCAAAAATCGACGAATAGGAAAAAAAATGGTGTAGTTTTGAAATTTGGGACAGTTGTTTGGGGTAGCGCCCTAAACGACATACTAAAAGTCCCCGCCAGTGGGGGGTGCGTGAGGGTACAGAGGGGGTTTAAAGGGGGCGTTTTCAGTTTTTCTTAAATAGCTCGAAAACTATGGGTTCCATAAACAAACTCTCAGTTATAAAATTAAACTGCATGAAATTTCCTACAAAACAAGTCTTACTTTATTTTCGTAACATCAATAGTTTAGAAGATACAGGGGATTTAAAAGTTAATATTTCTAAAATTCCTTATTGTAGTGGTAAAATCGATTAACAATGCTGAATCAACAACCCTCATAATAAACTCATGCCTATATAATAATTATATAAGGGTAGTATTGCATGTGTCGGTGCGGGGGGTAACAAACCCATTTTATGAACAAATATGCTTCCTTCCTTCCCTCACATTCGTTCACCTTCACAAGTTTCCCTCTACTCGTAGTCCAGTCAACGAATTAATTATTTTAAAAACTGGTGTAGTTTTGAAATTCGGTACAGTTGTTGGGGAGAGTGCCCTAAACGACATACTTAAAGTCCCCGCTGGTGGAGGGTGCGCATGGGGGGGTTGAAATGGGGGATTCCTCAGTTTTTCTTAAATATCTCGAAAACTATGGATCCTAGCGAAAAAAATTTAAGTAGAAAATTCAACTAAATAAAATTTCCTGTAAAAATAGTCTTACACATTGTTCTTAGGTTGAATAGTTTAGAATATTATAGCAGTTTGAAAAAGTACATAATTACAATAAATGGAGGAAAATGTTAGTTTTATTTTTATGAAAGAAACTTTATATTTCAAAATAGTGGCTATCTATTACAATATATCTATAAAATATTATATCTTTCTATAACATAATATTATATATATACATACATAAACATATGAATAACCCATTTTTACACTTGCTCGTAATTAAATTTCACCATGTTTTTCTAGTATATGATCAAGTTCGAGCGCATCCTCTTCTTCTAGTGGTGCACCTTCGGTACAGGTACCCAAGGTGCCAAAAAAGAAACACATTGCTAAACGTGTTTCTCCGCCGCTCCTTTGGTTGGCGGAATTGAGGAAAGATCAGCTCTGATTTTGGTTGATGATTAGAGAAATGCTGCGTATCTACGGTTATTCAAATTCTGTTCATCAGCAACGGCTTTGTACTAGGAACATGTTCTCACCGGCAGGTGAGATATCATCTGGTGTTGATGAGGGGTTATAAAGGATATCAGCAATGTTTTAATCTGGTTTAGTTTATTTTTGGACAATGTAACTATAGTGCTTTGCTTTTCCTATAAATATCTGGTGTAATGTCGCAGCCACGGAATGCATGGAGAAGGAGAATGGCTTGGGCAAAAGAAAGTTCTTTCTGCAGCTTTCTTGTAAAAAATAATTTATCTTCTACATTTCCCTTGCCAGGCTTCATAAAAAAAATTTTACTTTCTGGTGGTGCCAAACCAGTCAGTAACACAATTAGGTCTACGTCTTTCCCTTGGGATGAAAAGTTGCTTTCTCTAACCCAGATCTCACAATATAAGTATCAGCATCCCCTGTAGCGATTCTTGTTTCAGTTCCTTTAGCAGCCATTTTCTGTGTTAGTAATTGAACATATCTGGTCTTATTTCTTCAATGGCAAGAAAATGTTTCTGACGAACTGTGGCAGACTGGTTGCGAGCTTTTAAGTTAAACTCAGCAAAGATATGTAGATTTAGATTATACTGTCTAAATACACTCATTTGGAACGTTAACTGAACCAAAAGACTGAGTAAAGGGATCTAGTGGAGGGAACACGACTGTTCGTCATTTAGGTTTGAACGCCCCCTCTCCTGATACGCCACTACTCTCGACATATACAATACTAACCTCGTATAATTATTGTATAGACATGAGGTTGTTGCTTCAATACTTTTAATTGATTTTACCATTACAATAAGGAATATTTTAAATATTCACTTTTAAACCCCCCCCCCGTATCCTCTAAAACTTCATTCTACAAAACATTTAGGACTATTTTTGTAGGAAATTTATTATAGTTTAACTTTATAGTTAATTTTTTAAAGATAGAATCCATAGTTTTCAAGACATTTAAGAAAAACTGAGAAGTGGCGCGGTTGGGCGCGCGCGCCCCCGGGGCGGCCGCCACAAGGGGGGGCGTTTAGTATGTCGTTTAGGGCACTCTCCCCAACAACTGTACCGAGTTACGAATTTCAAAACTACAACTTTTTTAAAATTTACAATTCGTTGACTGGACTACGAGTAAAAGAAACCTATGAAGGGGAAGGGATGTGAGGGGAGAAAGGGAGCATAATTGTTCATCAAATGGGTTTGTTACCCTCTTCTTGTCGGACACATGAGATACTACCCTTGTATAATTATTATACAGGCATGAGGTTATTATGAGGGTTGTTGATTCAGCATTGTTAATCGATTTTACCATTACAATAAGGAATTTTAGAAATATTAACTTTTAAATCCCCCTGTATCTTCTAAACTATTGATGGTACAAAAATAAAGTGGGACTTGTTTTGTAGGAAATTCATGTAGTTTAATTTTATAATTGAGTGTTTTCTGATAGAACCCATAGTTTTCGAGGTATTTAAGAAAAACTGAAAACGCCCCCTTTAAACCCACCTGTACCCCCCTAACACCCCCACCTTGTAATATCTAGTTTAGGACACTAACCCAAACAACTGTGCCAAATTTCAAAACTACGCCATTTTTTTTTTCTATTTTTCCTTCGCTGACCGAACTAAGTAAGTTTTTCTCATCCTTGCTTGAGCAATGATGACATCATTACAAATATTCTCGCAATGATTTCGATTGCTGATTAGATGTCGAGTGATTGCTCGAGTTATGTGGTGGTTTGTAATTTACCGCTCACTATATTGAGAATAGTTAGTAAACGGGAAGAAATACAAGTTCCCCCGACTTTTTGTTCCCTTTAGGTAGATGAGCAGTTTCCTGTTGAAATGACTCCCTACTTGTTTTCGCATCGCCAGGTGCAACAGCTGTTCTGATGAAGAATGGGCAGCAAGGACAACCAGAAAAAAGTCGCAAGCAAAATGGGGAAAAGAAGTCCCCAAGAAACGACTTTACCGGAATTCTTGGCGAAAAAGTTTCCTGTGCTGGCGACCGAAATAATAGCATAAGAGTTTCGGGCCGGAAAGAACTCATTTCGAGAAAGAACAATATCGTAAAAGGGGCGAAAAAGTACTTTGCTTAAGACCTTGATTTCTCCAAGATTACGGAAGATTACGCTGCTTGTGTTTTTCGGTTTATATACAAGAATAAGCAAAACATAGAATGAATAATAGCTTTTGCATTGAAAAAAGAAATATAATTACAGCCAACATATTTTTTATATACCAGATATATCATCGAGAATGTTCTTTTAAGTATTTTTGGATAGCAAAATATATTTCAAATATTTCGTTTTTAATAATTTCGAGAATTTCTTTTTTAATAAATAATTAAATAAATGTTGACAAATTTTGTTTCACGAATAAGAGTACTGAATTCAGTTTTTATTTGATTAGATTATTTTTAATGAAATTAATTATAAATGTAATTTTAATTATAAATGACTACTGATGATTTCTATGCTTCTGGAGTATGAGAAATTTCTTTGTTTTAACCTCCATTTGTGAAATTTATACTAAAGCTTTCAAAATGGTTTTGCTCATGGCTTAATAACAATACTTGGTATTAATTAAGCCAACTGTTTTGGAGCTTAAAGTAAGTAACCAATGTTTTGAAATTCAGTTTGTTATTTAAAATCAGTTAGTAAGCAATGAGTTACACGAGTATTTCCAAATTTAAATACAAACTCTTACGGAGATTGGAAAAAAGCAAGCCAAATTCACACAGGAAAACATTGAGGAACCAGAAACGCCTACTATTTGAGCTAGACTACGCTGTTCAATAAAGGTGTAGTTGGATTTAGTTGCAAGCCATTTAAAGATCCGACAACGAGAACAAGCGCAGAACATGCAGCAGTTCATGAATGCCACGATAAGAGATATGCTGACCTCTTCTTAAGAACTACAATCGAATTTTATTTGCTTGAATCGAATTTTAGATAAGAATTCTCCAAGCCATGGGCTAGTGCTGTAAAGCGTGCATAACTGTGAACTTGTTTGCAGACACTACCCAAGTGTAAAATATCCCTAACAGTGGCGTAGCGAGAATAAATATCGCCCGGGGTATAATATGATTTCCCCCCACCATCCTCAATGACTTTGCTTGAGTAAACGGTGAACGGGACGTGGTATTTTTTACCCATCATAGTATTTGATTTTAAAAAGTGACATAAACGCATTAACGTTTTGTTACCACGGGCAGTGGCGTAGCGAGAGTAAATTGCTCCTGGAAAATATTATGATTTTTTTGGTATGTTGAAATACCTTTATGCAGCCTAAAAGTATTTATAAACCTTTTCAGAAGGAGATAATTTATACAGTAGCGCCAGGGGCATAATATGATTATATTACCCCCTGTCATCGCCAGTGGTTTATCAAGGGTAAATGTTCCCAGGGGAATGGTATTATTTTTATGTCCCCTCATCATATATTTCTTTCAAAACGCAATAATGTTTTAAGTCCATGGCGCAACCTAGAACTATCGCCACGCCACTGATCCCCAAATAAAGAATTTTAATTCATTATTGGCTTTGCCATTTAAGCATCTCCGTGTGTCTCCTAGCTCATCCTGGTGGCTCATCCTAGCTACCCGGTTTTACCCCGCTTTCCCCAACTTCAAGGCACAGAATTCAGAGAAGAATCTGATCACGCGTCAGGGATTCAATGAAAGCTTTCATCTTCCGTGAATTAAAAAAAATTAAAACAACCCGCACAGTAGTCCTTATATAGTCCATACACAGTCCATGTCCTTCTATAATCCGGCGTTTTCGGAAGGGCGAGTAGGGAGCGTGAACGGGAAAACAATTTTGTTTTCGTCAATGGCGCGACGTAAACAACAGGTTGCTGATTAAATCTTTTAATGATAAAGTGCAATGTTTAGATTTTGCGCAATAAACTTAAGTTTTGCTATGAAAACATGCGTTTTTAAATGAACCTCCACTAATCCGATACTTTTCTGGTCTCAAATCTGTTGGATTACTGTATTCATTTTGCGCTGAAGATATTTTTTATTTATCGTTGATCTCTTATATTTCTTGCGACAACGAGAAAAGTTTCAAGCACAGAAAGTTTTAGAAAATGAAGAAACTTGGGGAAAAAAGGAAGGGATTTTTTTCCTTGCTTCATATCACTTTCTCCATTCACTTGTCTCATCCCTTTTTTCACTTCTTTCAAACTTTCCATCCATGGCAGCTTCGGGAAAGTGTTTTTAAAGCTCATATCACGAAGTTTCGAAGTTGAATTTCGCTTTTTATGATGCGTGCGCTATTAATTACCAGAACGAAGAAAAAAAAATAACCAACTTTGTTGGGGAAAGATGTCGAAACTTTTGTCTCTTTAACAATAAGCTAAGATCGAAAATTTCTTTAGTGTTATCTTCTGCACTGAAAAAGTAAGTCATCTCTTCCGAATAAGATAGGATTTTAAAGGATATCGATTATTTTTCAATTAATTATATTTTATTATTCAGAAAACTAATTATGCTAACTTATATGGTATATTATTATTAAATAAAATTTATTTATTGTTTCGGGAAGGAGATGAGAGATTCAAAGACAACTCAATCGGTATAGATGAAAGAGTTTATTTTCTTTGCATATATTCATGTCCGTTTTTTCTTCTCTTTGCATGCCAAGACCGTTTGATTTACCGCGACCTAATTTGCGCAGTAATAGCACGAGTGAGAGCTAACGCCTGAATATTATTTTAAAATTCGAATTCGAATATTTTTGTTTAAAGTTAAGTGATAAATTCGGCCGTTTTTGTCTATTTTCTCTAAATTTCTGCGTATTCTCTCATCGAAGAACTGTAATTTTTATGTCATTGTAAAGTCCAGACTATAGTCCAGAAGAGTAGTTTCAGGCTGCTGTGTAACGTTCCAGAGTTTTAAGTATTTTTTTAAAGTTTTCGGAAGCGCTTTTTTTCTGCAAACGATTTTTGTAGAGCAAGACGAAATATTTTGCTTCCATGTTATAATTCATTATACATCAGAAAAAATCGTTCTTGCCTATTTTGTTAATCTCCTTTTTGTCTTTTGATGCTTTATTTTGCGACTTATATATTTGGCAACATATTGTCCGTTCGAAAGATTTTTAAATTTATCTTTTTAATGAGGAACTCCCGCTAAATTCTGTATAGCATTAGTGCACATCGTAAAGTTGTATTATTTATTGTAGGTGTATTGTTAAAGAGTTTAAAAGAAATGTTCTTTTCCCAATCTTCTCACCTTTTCATTCATTCCACAACGTTATAATGAGGTAAAAAGGCTAGATTTGAAAGTTCAAATTGGACGAGAAAGCATTCAAAGGAGATTAACGTTTATTGGAGAAAGTTAGTAACAACATTTGAAAAAAAAGAAAAGTAGAGGTGACAAAAGGAATAATTTGGATACCGCCGGGTTATCAACTAGTTATTTATAATAAGGATTTCGACAGTGGAAAGAAAATTGATTACATTAAGGAGTTTTATTCATAAGAACGCAGTGCAATACAGATGAAACTACTAAATAACTGAAAGAAATTAATAATTATATAATGAAAACTAATTCATTACTTAAAAATTCAGATATGTATTACTTAAAAACAATACTTTACATTAACACTTAAATATATGTTGTAAGAGTAATTAAATAACCTTTTATTATTTTTATGTCCAAAATGATTAATCATATTTCTATACTAGTAGTTCTGCGAACATTAGACCTCCTGTCCTACCTTCTCCATAAAAATAAGAAGAAAAAAAAACCTTATACAGATTTGCTCTCTATTGTCGTCTCTAAAGGTTTAGGCATTTTTTCTTCCAAATGCGAATCATCAGTCTGCTTTTATCATTAATAACAAAATTACAATTGAATTTCATTTGATATTATCTGTGTTTTAGGAGGCAATATGAATGGGGTACCGTTTGGCTAGAGTCGTTGAAAAAAGCTGAACATTGCATTAAAACGGTCGCCATCTTGAAACGGAATCTTAAACTAAAATTCTTACACATGCGTCGTTCTGAATGAATTCAAGACAAATTCATGCCAGATTCGTGGAAAATCGGACAAAGCGTTTGCATAATAAAAGACCTTATATAGATAATAAGGTCGTGACGACATAATAGACAAATTTGCAGACAAGCTTAGACGAGTTAAAACAGGATCTCGCTATTCTCGGTGAAAAAATTCAGGATAAATCGATGACTCCTCGTCGCCTCAACGGATTATGTTCGTCAACCAATCGCCCATACCACTGCTTAATTGCGTAGCCAAAAACATCTAAAATTTAAAAACTTCAATTTAATCCTTAGAATAAATTTATGAAGTCCTCTTTAAAACGCACTGAATATTTTCACCGACCTACAATCATCCATTTGCACTTGCAACCATAAAGAATAAATTTCAAAATAAAATGCGATTTCACGTTTATATTTGATTGCAGTATGCGCAATAGATTGCATATACAGTAGAGTCTCGATAATTCGAGGTGGACGGGACCGGGCCTACCTCGAAGTATCGAAATCATAAAATTTAATAAATAAATAAATGGAAATAAAAGCAATTTTTAAATTTTAGTGCAGTATATTTAAATGAAAAATGTACTTACATATTATTACATTACTGCTGATAGCAACAGGTTAATTATATCTTAAAATAATTGTCAATTGTTTTTTGTTTAAACACATTGCTCCTATATATCGATCTTATATATATCCCGCTTTCTTTGGGAAGGGACATTTCTGCAGGTGGCTTCGGCGTGCGCAGTGAACATATGACTCGTCGAACAACAATAAAAACCAGATGCAGTAATTCTTTCACGTGTTGGTCATTATTTGGGAGCTAAACTGATTTTTTTCACTAACTCGGATTTATGGAAAACTCGAACAATCGAGACTACTGTAGTGCATTTTTCACATTGATTGCGTTGCTGATTCGACTATTCGACCTTACCCTATATCGTTATCGAGGAGAAACTAAATTGCATTTGATAACTCATCAGCTTCAAAATCTGAATAAAAGGTGATACTTGCTTGTTGATCGACTTTTCTAAGGCCTTTGACTCTATCGATTTTGGCATTCATTTAAAAAAGTTGGATGGTCTTGGTTTCCATGTTAACCTGACGGATTGGCTTCATTCTTATTTATGTAATAGGTCACTCTATGTTTATTTTAATAATGCTGTTTCACGTGAGTTCTCGGGTACTTCCGGTGTCCCACAGGGCTCTCATCTTGTACCTCTGCTTTTTATTTTATTCATTAATGACCTTACTAGTGTTTTTAAGTACTCTGAGTGTCTTTTATTTGCTGACGACTTGAAATTATTTAGTTCAATGAATTCCAATCTAGATGCTGTCCTTCTGCAGAGTGACCTTGATTGTCTTTTTAAGTGGTGCACAATCAACAAGTTACATCTGAACATTGAAAAATGTAGTATTCTTAGTTATACTAGAAAATCTCAGCCCTTGAATCATGTTTATAAAATTAATGATCTTGTTTTATCACGCTCTGATTCAGTGACGGATCTAGGTATCATCTTTGACGCTAAACTTGATTTTTCCCAACACATTAATTCCATGGTCTCTAAGGCATATCGTAGACTTGGAATTCTTAAACGCAAAACTAAGGAATTTTCGAGTGAAATTGCCCTGAAGGTTTTATACTACGCTCATGTACGATCCAGTCTGGAATATTGTAGTATCATTTGGGATCCCATTTACCGTAATAAAATTGAAATTATTGAGCGAATTCAAAACAACTTCTTGCGATATTTGCTTTACAAGAAAAATGGAATTTATAGTTACAAGATATATCTTCTTCCTATCTACGTGATATGTTTAATATACCTAGTTTGTGTTCCAGACGAGATGTTTCTTGTGTTCTTTTCTTCTACAAAGTAATAAATGGTTCGATCGATTGTACTGATATACTGAGCGCTATAAATTTCGTTGTGCCTGCCAGATCTTTGAGGAGCCAGGGTTCGTTTCCTAATGTGTATTCTAGATTTAAGTATATTGACATGTTCTCGTTGTATAAATTTTATAAGACTTTTAACAAGATCTCTGGTGAACTGAACATTTATCATATGTCTCCTACTGTTTTTAAATCGAATTGTTTTCAACTTTTATATACATGACCCGATTTCTTTTTCTTTTCTTACACTTGACTATACATATTAAGATTTTTATACGTTGATCTAGTGTTTGTGTGTGTTTGAATTTTTGACCCTTGCTTTTTTAATGGTTTTTTTTATTTGTTGTTCTACATTTAAAAAAAATATTGTGTCATTTTTTTTCATAATTCTATTTTGACGGTCTGCGGCATGGACTTTTGGGGCCTCGGTGTGTTTTTGGTGCTTTTGTAATTGCATGTTTTCATTTTAAAACATTTATGTGTTTATATTTTTATAATTGATGAGGTTTTGAGCTTGGAACTAATGTATTCTCTGCAGTTACTTTTTTTTGTGTGTGTTTTTTAATTTACTTTGTGACTTGTGATTTTGTATGTTTTTTATCATGCACTCTGTAAATGGAGTCATCTCTGTAGTGTGCTTTCTTTGAATAAATAAATAAAAATTGCTTAGAAGTTTTGGAATACAGATGGACTTGTTAGACGAAGAAAAGAAGAAACAATGGAATGCATTCAATTTAGCCACTGAAGTGAACACGTAACTGTAAGAAAATAGAACAGAACGGTGAACTTTTATGTGGTGATATAAATGGGCGCGTCAAAACAAAGAGGGAGAGACAAAATCTAATGAAGATTTGCCAAAGAAAGGATCACTCAATACTGCTCCTTTCAAGCTGAATATGAAATCGAAACATTTTAAACAAATCCAAGAGCAGAGCTTGTTTTTCGATTTCTGTAATGCATGACATGCATATATCAAATCGGACATTTTATTGTCAATCGCTGAATAACCCTTTACTAGAAGAAACCAGCGGGAGTGTTCTCCCCTAAACTTTCTCGTATACTTCCCCCAAAAGGTGCCGTTTCTCCTTCCCCCGCGTGGCTAAAAAAATTCGAACCTACTGTTATCCAGAATCCAATGATTATCAGGTTTTTCATTATAGTGATTGAAAAATATCTAGGTGAAGAATCCAATTCAAAGAGATGCGTACCGACTAAAACGCATCTATCGCACACTGCTAGGTTTCACTCTTCCCGTCTCAAGGACAAACTGACGTAATTCGCTCCTTTCGCGTGCACATAAGATTGCTTCCAGTACGCATACGCGTGGAGATGACGGATTGGTTTCAATGGTAAATTATACAGACCTACAGACAGTCAACCCTTTGACGGATTTGGCCCAAAATTTTATACGGACCTACATTCATGACGAGAAACTGTGTACAAAATTTTATCCATCTAGCTATTCAAGGTTTTGAGTTATAGTGTTCACATGACTTCGGACATACAGACAGGCAGACTTCACGATTACGGATTGTGTCCAAAATTTGATAGAAACCTACAAATTATGTTTAAATACCACATACCAAATTTCATCCCCGTAGCTGTAATAGTTTTCGAGTTAACGTGTTCACAGACACACTGACAGACAGACACACAGACAGACATAATTCCAAAATTGTGTTTTTCGGACTCAGGGAGGTCTAAAACGTGAAGATTCGTCAACATCTTGAGTTCGAATTTTTTGACGATTACAATACTTTCTCTTTGTGTACTTCGTATACGAGAAAGTAAAAAGTCATCGATCGAACGTCAAATCAAGGCGGGCTTTGCGTCTGCAGACAAAACTAGACGCCGCATCCAAGACGCCAACCACGTCAAAACTAGAAAAGAAGACTGAATGACGAATGTTGTCTTCACTGTCGATGTTTCTAAGGAAACACTGAAAAGGAAAAACGCCATGGAAGCAAAACATTCGGTATTTTTTTACATTTAAGCCAAAAAAGCATGTTTAGCTTGAATGTATATGAAAAGTTGAATTTCTTGAAATAATGAATCATATTAGTAGATGTCGTTGTTGTTGATTGATTGAGGTGTAATGGAACAAAAGCCGGAGTTGGCTGAACTGCGCCAATAAAATTGTAAAACTGGAACACATTTAAAAACTTAAAACCAAGAGATTCATCATTCGTAAAGGTATGAAATCTAAAGTTTCAAAAACTGGTTACAAATTAAACTAGGAAAGAGCGAAAAGAGTTGTAAAATTGTTTTTTTCATTAAATAGTAGAGAAAAGAAAAGCATTGCAATCTTTCCACCTGATCTTTCATAAATCATACGTAGTGGTCAGACGTCTTCCCGTTGGTGTGGCGCGGAAGTTTGGCGAGGGGAGTGCTAGCTCAGGTGTCGTCCTCGTCATCTGACCGCGGTTCAATATTACGAGGTCTGTCTCTAAATAGCCCTCGTGTTGCTTCAAACCGGGACACTAATATAACCAAACAATCTGATCTTTTCTCAACCTTCCAGCGGGCGCGCTAAAATATTTCACACGAGCGGGCGCGTGTCGTACTTTTTACGACAGAATAAATTTCTTCATTTTTACTATGGCAGCTCTAAATTATTTCATAATACTAATAAGAGACACGTCAGAAAAGCAAACCTTTTCATCAAAAGTGAAAATTAATTTTAATATTATTTGCAAAATCTGAAATTATACTGAAAATCAGAGAAAGTAATGAGATTAATAATATTATTTTATGAAAAAGGTATTAAGCAATATATAATAAAAAATTATAATACAAACTAAGCTTTCTTCTTAGTTTCTAATCTTTATCTTATATGAAACATTGAACTTTTGCTAGAGAGTGACGCTTGCAAGTACGCTATATATTGCACCTACTGAAGTTCATGGATTTCGTAGATCGTTTTCTTTCTTTCAAACAAAAACCACAAGCTCTTCTTCTCAATGCTGGTCGCTGTTCACTAGCTTTTTCAGGTTGTGATATATAATTTAAACTTAAAGACATGGTAAGGCATATGGCGAAGATCAGATTTTTTGGGCTGGAGAAGTGAGGTATTTTCTCATAAGACTGAACTTTAAGTTTTTCAAGAAAGATTCTTCGTCTTGGTGGAGTATTGACAGGCTTGTTACATATTAAATATCTTTGATAATATAAAATTAAATATTAAATAGATCTAATACGCGCTGGTTTTATAATTATCAAACAGAAACGTTAAAACGTGAAAAAAAAATTCAAGTTACACGAGCGGGCGCGCTGCATAAAATTTACGACAGAAGCATAAAACAGTATAAAAACCCCTTGAAACTGGAATAAACCCATTTAATCCTGAAGAGAGGGGTCGCATGAAGGAATAGCAACGACTTCCAGACAATTTTGACTCAGAATAAGGAAACAGGGTATGGAAAATCCCGTTTGCCGTAAAATTTGAGCAGAAGCGCCCGCTGGAAGGTTAAGTACTTGTCGTGGTCAGGAGTACTTAAAGGATCACTATAAAATGTTTTAAAATCTACCAATCGAAATGGGCTTTTCGAGGACCCAGAGGACAGAACGCCGCTCCATGCTCTATGTATATTTTATAAGAGGAATATGAAAGTGAAGATAGTCAGACAACATGGAATTAGTTGTTATTGGACATGGTCAGTTATTTGACCCCATTAGGGGCATTTATATAGACAATGAACAGAATAGGTACAAGGTCAGAGAACATGGGTAAAATATGTACCACAATCTGAAGTTTAAAATTACGTTTTCAAGAGAACCATGAATATAAAATGATACAAGATTCAATTGAAATCATATTCCCGGCGAACAAGCTGGTCGCCGATGACGGATAGTCGGCAATAAACTGAAGAATTTATCGGATATGTAGCTATTTCCTTGCTGTTTCCTAGCAACCAGATTTAGTTTTTTCAAAATGTTCATTCTTTGGTTTGAAGAAGCAAACAGAAGAAGACTTATATCAGCTCTCTGTTCTCTAATTAAGGGAATTACATTAGTTAACAGAGATTAATTGCTGCTGTTAACTGTTTTCGACATCGGAAGTCTGAAATCATCCGCCGTTTTAGACTGAAAGTCCTTTCCCAATAAAAGCTGTAATGATCTTCTGAATTACTTGTCTCTGCAGAAAGTTAATGGAACTTTCTCCTGGGTCTTTTGTTTTCATTCTTGGCCTTCATTTTTTATTTGTTTGTATTTTATTTTTATTTGTGGTAAATCTTCTTTTCGCTCCGATTTGTGAACGATAACCCTTAGTTGGAAAGAAAACTATTTCCACTTGCTTTACTTTCCATGTCTTATAAATAAAAATAAGTTTTCTGAACGAAAAGTGCATTACGTTTCAGCAAATATAGGATTATCCTTTGAAACATTTATTCAACACTAGAATGACGGTAGCGGTCATTTTGATCACAAATGAATTTCAAACGCTCATATTTCCTTTCTTTTTCCTTCGATTTCTTATTCGTTCATTGGCTTTTCCTGATTATTCATAAAGAACATGTAAAACAAAAATTATTTGTTTTCGCTCGTTATTATTGACACTATAAATGTTTATAACATAGAAAGACTGACTGCGGTCATTATGACCGCTAAACAACCATCACGTGATATGATGTTTTTTTTGCTTTATTTTATGTTTTGTCTACTCTGATATTTTTCAACTCTTTTATTGTTTTGTTTAGAGACGTTGATTTGAAGAGAAGGAATATAAATGGGGGGGGGGGGGTAGTTGGTGAAAATTGCAATTATCAGCAATTCTTTTTGCACTCGAAGCTTCTGCTTCATAGAAATGGCAGATATTCATTTCTTTGGATGTTCTTTGCCTGGTTGGTCATATATTTTCTCTAGCGATGTTAAGAAGAACCATTTGTAAAAGAATGCTCTCCGGAAAAGATATTTCACAAATGTTGCATAATTTATCTGAAACCAATTCTTCTGATTAAAAATCTGAATTATCACGAGATGCATATATTCCTGGCAATGCAAGTGAACCAAATTCATCGGATAAATGTTTTACAGAAATTGCAAGAAACGATTTCTCCTCTGAATTTGAAAATGAAGAAAATTCATCCATAAACACCAATCCACAACACGCAAGAAGTGCTTGAACTGTATTTCAGCAAAGTTCTCAAGCACTATAATATTACTCTGACAGAATACCAAGGAAAGAGAAACAAAAATGGTCTGCTGCTAGCACTCTTGATCCTACAACTCGAAGCTGAATGCAATGAAAAGAAGACTCCTGATGCTATTAAATTTTATAATTCTACTAAATACGGTGTTGCTGTTCTTGATCAGATGGCAAGAGAGCATTCGACTAAATCCGCTTCCCGACGATGGCGGGCACAAGTTTTATTCAATATCCTCGATTTAGCTGCTATCAATACTTGTGTAATTTACAAGGAAGTTGTTGGTACAAAAATCAAGCGTCGTAATTATATTTTGAATTTAGCTGATAGCTGCGAAACAATTATGTTTCCTCTAAGACGTCTATGTCTTCCGATTTCTCCCCAGGCAGCATATTTACAAACCCTACCCTGATAGAACTGAGGCAGGAAATCGGACAATATGATTGCCTCGCTTCGCCCAGAGCCGATGACGTCGTTATTTGCTCTCATACGGAAATTATAACAAAACAAGCCATTGAATGTGGACTTTGAATTAGTTTTGGTTTCCGTTGCTTGGACTTCGCGAATTTTAATCTACGATAAGCACCTACATCGCAATTTTATTTAATCGACTCTTGTTTTGTTATGATGGCCGTACGCAACGTGCGATAGCTGAAAATGACGTCACTGCCCGTCGTAGCCAATGATATTGACTGATTTTCTGTCTCAGTTCTATCAGGGTAGGATTTGTAAATATGCCCCCAGGAACAGATAATGCCTCAAGCAAGAAGAGCAAGCAATTCCAAATCAATCGATGCCGTAATAAAATTATGGACATCTGTTGTGATTCCAAAAAGTCAGTTTGCGGCTCTTGTACAAGCAAAATGATAAAGCTGAGTGCTTGTAGATACTGTAAGAAACAGTAATGTAAGTAATTCAATTTGTAATATTTATATTTTCAAATGTATGCATTTTTAAGGTTGTTATCATATAAGATATATATTTAAAATATTTTGCTGGAAAAATTGGAAGAAATTTCCTATGTATTATGTGCTTTATTTTGAATTCACTGAATTTTATTAATGATTGATTACATATATAATGCATTTTCGCGAAAAAATATTATAAAACAAAGAAAAGTGGTGAACAGGAAATTAATGTGTAGAAAATGTGAAATTTAATAACAAAACGTACCAAAAAAAACTTGTTTCAGCAGACAAATCTTGAAAATAGTGTTGTTTTTGGTCATTAAAAGATAGCGGTCAAAATGACCCTTCCTTAGTCTTTCTAGGTTTACGAAAAACGCCGTCTTTCTAGCTTTAAACTGAATAAATATAGCATATAAAATATATGCCATTATTTGTCAATAAATGTATACTTAGTCTTTTAAATGATATTCTAATGCTCCTGAAATGTGAAATATTACATGTACTAATAAAATTAATTATTTAAGGTATGTGCCTACCTTCGGAGCACTTTTTTTGAAAAAAAGGAAATTTTTATTCAACACTTATGTTTTCAGTTATAATGGTGTATAAAACTGTTAATTCAAATGCCATCTTAATGAACAATTTATTTATTTTCCAAATTTTGACCATTTTTGGTCAAAATTTAGTAAAAATTTACATTTACGCCAAACTTCCTATAACAAATTCTAATGCACGTATTTCCCTTTTTCTTTCAATAATATATTTAGTATACATTTACCTGTGTTATGAAGCAGAATATTTAGAGTACCTCGTAAAGTTACTGAGATATACCAAAGTTTGTGCACGCAACAGATTTTTACAAAAAATACTATCACTTTTTCAAATAAAAACAGCTCTAAAATAAATAATTATTATTACTTTAAGATATATTTGAGGTTCATAACATACCTAGAGATGTATAGAACACTGTGATTAAATTTTATTTGAATATCTTAAAAACTTTTTAAGAAATGAGATTTTTCGTAATCCAAAAAATGAAACTGGCTATTTTCCAGAAAACGCAAATGAAGATTTTAAAGTCGCACAAAAAATTATATACATATTTTAACAACTTAAAATTCACAGTATTTGTAAATTAAGCCTTCTTTGACTTAAATTTAAATCAAAATTAATTAAAAATTAACTTTAAATTTTTTTCTTGATAATTTTGTTTTTGGTTCGACTTGTCGCTTCGATTTCTTAATTCTCTCAATATCAATTTCTATGTAGTTTTTTTTAACTAATTTCTGGTTCAAGTTTGACATTAGGATGGTTAAATACAGTCATCAGCCTTATATCGCCTGAATTGAATAATTAAACTGCTATCTTATTACCTAATAGCAGTGTTTGGAGTGAGAGAAATTTTCTGTAGGCAAAATATCCCGTAACTAGAGAAACAGTTGCCAGATACGCCTAGAACAATAATAAAAAATAAATAAAACTTAATTCTATATTTAAAAAGTAAATTGTACATTCACATTGTCTAAGAGTAAAGAAATATCTGTTTAGAGGTGTTTTTTGCATTTTTATGGCTTAGTTTCGGTTTCGAAAATTTCACTTCTGGTTCATAATTTAGGCAATAACTTTGCTTCTATCTATCGAAGAAACTAAAGTAAACCATTTTTGGAGTCCTAAATGTATGGGCTTTAATACAAAGTAATAAAAAAAATTTCGAAAAATTTCATAAAAAAGTCGATTTTTGGGTAGGCACATAATAATATTTAAGAGAAAAGAATTTTGTATTAACTCATTTTTTAAAAAATCTCATAGACTGATTTTATTTTTAAAAAGTAGACCAATTTAAATCCGAGAAGATATCAAAAGGATTTTTCAACTTTATATTCGCGGACTAATTGTGATTATTCCGTTCGAAGTTGATACAATATTTTTGATGATTACAATATTTTCTCTTTGTATTGTCTACGTTTCTAAGAAAGTGGAAAAAATCGATACTTCATTATAAAACTATTTATGATTTGAAAATAAATTAGAAGCTCTCCAGAGGCAAATTCTTTTTTCATCTCACCTGAAGCTATGCTTTTTACTATTAATTATTCGGATCTAATTAAAAAAGGCCTAATGAATATATCTAAGTTACTGATGGCTCTAACAAAAATAGATGTTGATCAGTATTGTTCGGAAGAAATGAAACTTTTGAAAATTTAATCACAAAGTGTTAAGGTCCCTCGGTGTGTACCTCAACGTAATGCAGCAGCCTTGAAGATCTTTTTTCTCATTAATCCGTCGCGGAAAGAAAAGTTAATACGAAGCGAACTGAACTTTCCGAAATAAATGAGCCTGGAAGCAACGGTTCATCATTCCCAGTGAAAGGAAAGTAATTAAAATTCAGTCATTTGAGAATACCTTCTCTACCCAGGATTATCAAGAATGATAGTGATCTGATTAGTAAAAATCATCTAAAACAAAACAGATGGCCTAAATATTCAGCCCATTTGCTCACCGTCACGAAATGCGTCATTTATTCGATCTTTCATTACGGTTGTCAGTTGAAATGCCTCATTTACCATCTTATCAAGGGCGAAGTAGAAATTGCGTCTCTTTGATTCTATAGAATTTGATGGATTGAAGCATAACAGAATCGCGCTTAGTTTAGTTTAGTTATATTAACGTCCCTTTTTGAAGCAACACGAGGGCTATTTTGGGACGGACCTCGTAATTTTGTACCGCGGTCAGATGACGAGGACGACACCTGAGGTGGCACCCCTCTCCAGACTTCCGCTCCAAAACCTGAGGTGGCACCCCTTCTCCAGACTTCCGCACCAAACACGAATTTGTTTGGTCTTGTGGTCGATTTCATGGCCTTGTTATTTTGAAATTTTAGATATTTGAATTTAAATTGAAACTTTTAGATTTTTATAATGGTTTTAATTAAATTGTTTTCGGTACTCCTATAAATATTGACAATTTAATGTATGACCGATAGATCTGGTTCCTTTTCCTGGTCGTGGACGCTTTGTCATGATTGAGATGTGGACCTGGTTTTCAGATGACGGACTGAATGTCATTAAATTGGCGGATTTTCTGCACCGAGAGTGGTTGATCGTGTTGGCTTTTATGTTATAACTTTAATCAATGTGCCTGGTGCATGCTTGGAAATAGAGTGCTGACATTTTTAGACTTTTGACTGGTTGGTTGTGTGGGTAAGAATGGGCTGGTTTTTCATATTTTTAAATAATCAATAAAAAAAATATTTACCAATTCATTTTGTGTGGAGGGTTTGTTTGTGTTGTTTGATTTTTGATTCGATATAATTTGTCTGTGCTGTTTTTAGTGTGGTTTTGGGTTGGCATTTTTATTTGTATTTTCGCTGCATCTCGCATATTGTATTTTGTACGTGAAAAGTCATAGTAATTAAAATTAAGAGTGTATTGTGATGCTTGTTTCTCCCCGGTCATGGAAAATTTTATTAGTATATAATTTTCACTCCGTGTGCTGTTGTTGGTATTGTCCTCTTCGCCGGATGAGCCCTTTAATAAGAAACTTATACATGTTCATATGTATTTAATTTCCACCCATGTTGCGAGGTGTAGTGTGTAAATATGAAGAAAAGTTTTTAATAAATGCGAGTGAGGTTTGCGTCCTCCTGCTGCAGCTGGTCGAATCTCTTCCTCTAAGGCTCTTTAATGCGTTAAACCCAGTAGGGTAGGCTGGGTCGGGTTACGTTGCACCACACCAGAGGAGGACATTTGGTCCCCTACTTATTATTTAACGTGCAACAGGCCCAATGCAGTAACGATCGTCAGTGGAATCGAATTTCGAACCTAGAGCCCTCCGCCCCAAAGCCGAGACCTTACCACTAGGACACCGCGGCCTACAGAATAGCGTGAAAACAGCAATTCGATAATTCTATTCACACCTAAAGTACTTAAATGCATTCACAGACGTTGCCTAAAAATACCGATTAAGAAGTTCTCTAGCTTATATACATGAAAATTTGATAAATAATTCGAGAACAAACATAAAATTCGAAGGTCATTTTTATAACATCATTTTTAATATTTTTATAATAAATCCGCTTTTTGTTTGTTAAACTAGTTGATCCATGCAGAGTATCTGCGCTCCGTTATATGCACAAAATGCATTAACGGCCAAATCGGCGCCTGACGCTTCAGCTCGCCAACAATTCATCTGTCGTTAAGAAAGAAGTTGAACCCATGATGGCGATTCAGTGCTCCAAGAAAATTCGCCAATATAAAAAATGAGCCAAGCGGTGTTTACATAACGGAAAAGGACCCAATATACAATATTGACGATAATAAGCTCCATTATGTTCACCTCAATTTGTGAATTTAACACGATTTCCCCTCCGCTGACTTGAACTATTTTGGCGATGATCTAAACGTTCTATGAATAGCCTTAGTCCATTTACTTCATTTCTAACTAATCTCCTTAAAATAATTTCATACAAAGTTTCATTAGATTGTGAATTCTACGTCTTAAACTCATTTTTTTCGAGAAGAAGTTGTTTCACACCAGGTCGAATATAGTAGCAGGCTATACTTATGAAGTTATGTCTAACATGGCTACTGGTTTTGTTTCGCAAACAAACCGATCGTTGCCATCGGCAAAAGAGAAATTATCCTTTTTTTGTGCCGCGTACGTTAGCGTTTTATATTTATAGAATAGTTTTCGGTAAGAGAAATGCAGTTTTATTGTATTCGTGATATTTACATAAGTTCACCATTTTGTAAAATTAATTTTGCTCTTTTAGAACTAATTTAATTTAAATTATTGTTAAATTAGCAGATTAATTGATATTTTATTTGATGTACCTTGAACCGTTTGTATTTTGGTAACCTGTGGGGACCGTGGGCGCCCGTCAGGGGCGAACGAACCGGCTCGTCTTCTACTCCGCATCTCAGGGAGCAGTCTAGTATGCTCGAATGCATAAATTCCATCCGCATGATGCATTAAGGCATATTGACATAAGACATAACATTCAAAGGAAAACACGAAGCACAAAAAGTCGACACATCTTGTTCTCCGCATCTCAAGGAGGAGTCTAGTATGCCCGAATTTATCAATTCCAGCCGCATGATGCATTCAGGCATACTAGACATAAGACATAACATTCAAAGGAAAACACGAAGCACAAAAAGTCGGCACATCTTGTTCTCCGCATCTCAAGGAGAAGTCTAGTATACCCGAATTCATCAATTCCATTCGCATGATGCATTCAGGCATACTAGACAAGACATAACATTCAAAGGAAAACACGAAGCACAAAAAGTCGGTCCATCTTGTTCTCCGCATCTCAAGGAGAAGTCCAGTATGCCCGAATTCATCAATTCCATCCGCATGATGCATTCAGGCATACTAGACATATGACATAACATTCAAAGGAAAACACGAAGCACAAAAAGTCGGCCCATCTTGTTCGCCGCATCTCAAGGAGGAGTCTAGTATGCCCGAATTTATTAATTCCAGCCGCATGATGCATTCAGGCATACTAGACATAAGACATAACATTCAAAGGAAAACACGAAGCACAAAAAGTCGGCCCATCTTGTTCTCCGCATCTCAAGGAGGAGTCTAGTATGCCCGAATTTATTAATTCCATCCGCATGATGCATTTAGGCATACTATACATAAGACATAACATTCAAAGGAAAACACGAAGCACAAAAAGTCGGCCCGTCTTGCTCTCCGCATCTCAAGGAGGAGTCTAGTAAGCCCGAATGCATCAATTCCAACCGCATGATGCATTCAGGTATACTAGACATTAGACATAACATTCAAAGGAAAACGTCAAACCAAAAAAACAACTAACGAAAAGCAACTAAAAGCCAAAAAACGCAGAAAAAATAAAAGCTAAAAGTTTACAATGCATCAAAGCGCACAAAATGCTGCTGCAACCGAAATGCAAATGTAGACAAAATTTTTCGATGAAATAAAAAACGAAGCAGTCCTGAAGTTAATTTCAAAAAGAAGAAGAGATGTATAAAAGAATCCGGTCTTATAGAGTTTCTCAAGGGTCAGCTTTTGGCAGGGATTCAAAAATGGGATTGTTTTCTGTGAGAGGTTTGATCTTCGTCCAAAGAATTCACCTCTCGTGACCCGAAAAGTCCCAAGACAAATGAAAGGCAATGGAAGAACTACCAGCAAATAAAACTTCGACACACAAAAACAATTATACAAAAAATTTGTTTCGGAGAAACAGTTTTATAACTCAAAATATTTAGCCGTTAGGCATTAATTTGCCGTCAATATAACAAAAGTACTACACTTCAAAAATGTAAAAAAACCGATACAACTTACCCCTCCATTCGAGAAATAAGAAGAAACTAACATTCAAAGTTAACATACATATACATAATGCGTTTCGTTCTGTACTGTACATGTTTTCTCTGTCATATAAAGCATGAAAGTTTGATTTTGATCATGTAATCTTTCAGAATACGCAGAGTATATTCAATTTTAATGAAAAACTGTCGAAATTTGTAAATAGAAACAGATGTAATTAAATCTGATGAATAATTTGTAATGAAAATTAAATAATCGTAAATTTTTCTAACTAAATTTTTTTTTATTTCAAAAACGAAAATTGTTTAGTTTAGTTATATTGAAGTTCCGTATTGTAGCAACAGGAGGGCTATTTTGGGACGGACGTCTTAATTTTGAACCTCAGTCAAATGACGAGGACGACACTTGAGCTAGTACCCCCTCTCCAATCTTCCGCACCACGCACACAAACTTATCCTCCGTTCTATTCTCAGGGCCTACACCTGATTGGGTAGGCCGGGGAGGAGAGGGTGTTGCCCACCACTCATACTAAGAGGTATTCCTTTTGCGAAATCTTAAACAAATTAATCTTCGGTCGGGCGCAATACAAATACAAACACATTCGGGCGCAACTCATCTGTAAGATTAAAAGTTAAATTTTTGCTTAGGCTTAAGAAAAAGTCTATTAAACTGAAATATTCGGTCTTACAATGCTATGCTTGCGTTTTAAAATAAATTTTTTGTACTTTCTTGCAATTTCATATAACAAAATGTCCAGGAATTCAGGAGGGAATTGACTTTTATTTTTCCGTAAGATTCCATAGCAATGACAACTGTTGTCGTTGAGAGCCTGAAATAATTCGACATTTTTAATCCATACTTATAAAAGGCAATGTTTGTGTGCGTGTGTGTGTGTCTGTGATATGCAGACGAATTCATCGCACTTACAGCCACGAAATTTGGCACACAGGTAGTCGTAATGGTGGCTGAATGCACCTCGAAGCCATAATTTTAAAATTTGATCTAGAAAATTTTTTATTTAATGCTTTGTGTTGTTTTGGGTCATTTTTGGCACGTTTACGGCCGTAGTATCTTTTCTAATAATCGTTGAAAAACACTCCATGCACCATCGGATAGAACGAACAATTTTCTTTGTAATGAAGTTTTATTTGAACGTCTAAATTAATTTACTGAATTTTGAGAAATGTTTAAAAAATAGTAAGTTTTGCCATCTAAATATTATTTTTGTTTTTAAATTTGCTTAATAATCCAGATTTCTAATAACACTATTATTTTATATTTTTTTTTCAGCTTATAACTGACAGACATTGCTCCTTTCGATGACTCATGGCTTGTCTGAGCAGCGTCTCCATTCTTATGAGTCGATTCGTGGATAACCTCTAAAGACGCTCACTTTGTTCAGTCAAGTTTCTGGACGAAATCCAAGCCCCTTACAAGAAATCCCAGTTTTTTAATTCCTGCCTGCAGGTGACTCTTGACGAAGTCTGCAGGCCGGATTCTTTTCTTTTAATTTCTCCATTTGTGTTTGCATATTTTTTCTAAGATTCCAAAGAAATTTAAGTAATACTTACTTGCTCACTTTTTTCATAAACTCTGAAGATGTATCATTCTTTCGTTGTGGAATCCACGTATAATCAGAAAAATGGGAAAAAGTAGTGGATTGAGATGAAAAATATTTTGAATTATCAATTTGTAACATTTTATGACAATAAAGCTGTGTTTTTATCAAAAAATTCCAAAAAAATAAATTCAAACTCCGAATGCATAAGAACACACGAAAGTCAATGTGAGAACATTCAAAATGATGAAATTATTTTGAAATCAAGCGAAAGGTGGGAACCCATCATGCATTTAAAAACCTGACTGTATTTGGATGAAAAATCTTGGCAAAATAATGGTGGAAACTTTATAACATTTATTGGTATCGAATTCACCACACCAGAAAAGGTATTGTGAGTCGTGACATTTTCTATTTTTATAAGAGCATTGCAATTCAAAGGTAATATAGTGAGCTTATTGCTTCGCACTATAATATGTATTAGGTAAAATGCCGGAGGGCTTAATTTTACTATGCAATCGAAAAGAAATTTTCGATTTTGATTTCCTGCCATTTGAAAATCCCCACTTTATTCGAAATCTGCTATAAGGGATTTGATTTCACGTTTTCATGAAAACAACAATCAAGTTCCCATTATAAGTCCAGAGACGATTGAAAATCCCTTTTTCACATTTGTTTTGCCTTTTCGTTTTCGAAAAAATTGACTGGAAAAAAGATGAGGGTTTAAAGATCTTTTATTCCAATCAATGAATTGTAAGATTTATTCCAGTTTGGTAATCTCGTCTTAAAATGGATGCCTGCTCTTCCACATACGGCATCCATTTTGTTCACTTAAAAGCTCTTCGTCTGGTGTTTCTTCCCAATCAATTGAATCCGAGGTGAGTTTTGCAAATTTATCTTCATGCTCACCGTAGAAGGTTAAGTCAGTTATCAGACGTCTTCTGTCTCCATTCTCAGTTGGAGTTTCAGACCAAGAAAAGAGTAGAAAAGAAAAGGTTTAAGAGTTTAGTTCAAGGCTTAATGAATAGGCCTGGTGTCTCAAGATGCCATTTAAACTTTTTATAATTGTCCTTTTCGGAAAAAGGATTCTTGTTTTAGTTGCATATTTACGGATCCTACTATGGTTTGGATTGAGGTCGCTGTTCATTGGCTCTCAGCGTCACGCGACTTCGGTTGCTTCTGAATGATGTCACAAGAGCGCGCTTAGTTTGGATTTCGATTTTTGTCTTAGCCATATTGTATCATGGAGAAACCAAAAATATCTTTATCTTGAATTCATCATTCCCTTTATAAATATCCAAATAATCGTAATTAAAAGATAATTTTGATTTTTCCATGATACAATGGCTAAGACAAAAATCGAAATCCAAACTAAGCGCGCTCCTGTGACATCATTCAGAAGCAACCGAAGTCGCGTGACGCTGAGAGCCAATGAACAGCGACCTCAATCCAAACCATAGTAGGATCCGTAAATATGCAACTAAAACAAGAATCCTTTTTCCGAAAAGGACAATTATAAAGAGTTTAAATGGCATCTTGAGACACCAGGCCTATTCATTAAGTCCTGAACTAAACTCCCAAACCTTTTCTTTTCTACTCTTTTCTTGGTCTGAAACTCCAACTGAGAATGGAGACAGAAGACGTCTGATAACTGACTTAATATTCTACGGTGAGCATGAAGATAAATTTGCAAAACTCAACTCGGATTCAATTGATTGGGAAGAAACACCAGACGAAGAGCTTTTAAGTGAACAAAATGGATGCCGTATGTGGAAGAGCAGGCATCCATTTTAAGACGAGATTATCAAACTGGAATAAATCTTACAATTCATTGATTGGAATAAAAGACCTTAAAACCCTCATCTTTTTTCCCCATCAATTTCTCAGAAAACGGAAAGGCAAAACAAAAGTGAAAAGGGATTTTCACCTATGTATACTTGTAATGGAAACTTGATTGTTGTTTTCAAGGAAACGTGAAATCAAATCCCTTATAGCAGATTTCGAATAAAGTGGGGATTTTCAAATGGCGGGGAATCAAAATCGAGGATTTCTTTT
Organism: Araneus ventricosus; assembly: GCA_013235015.1. Lineage (NCBI taxonomy): Eukaryota > Metazoa > Arthropoda > Arachnida > Araneae > Araneidae > Araneus > Araneus ventricosus. Next base: position 309,445 of record BGPR01000802.1, on the reverse strand, counting down.
CGATTGCATACTAAAATTAAGCCCCACGGAATTTTACCTAATACATATTATAGTGTAAAAGAAATAAGCTCATTATATTACTTTTAAATTGTAATGCGTTTATAAAAATAGGAAACGTCACGATTCACAATATCTTTTCTGGTGTGGTGAATTAGACACCAATAAATATTATAAAGATTCCACCATTATTTTTCAATTTTTTTTATCCATATACCGACAGGTTTTTAAATGCATAATGGTTTCTCACCAATTTTCTCACAAAATTGATTTCAAAATAATTTCATCAGTGGGAATGTTCTCACACTGACTTTCGTGTGTTCTTACGTATTGGGAGTTTGAATTCATTTTGAGGGAATTTTTTGACAAAAATACGGATTTATTGTCAAAAAATGTTACAAATTGATAATTCAAAATATTGTTAATCTTAAGCTACTGTTTTCCATTTTTCTGATAATAAGTGGATTCCACAACGAAAGAGTGATACATGCTTAAAGTTTATCAAAAAAGTGAGCAGTTAAGTAATACTTAAATTTCTTAAGGCCCTTAAAAAAATGTAAACACAAAATGGAAAAATCAAAAGAAACGAATCAGGCCTGCAGACTTCGTCAAGGGTCACCTGCAGGCAGGTATTCAAAAACTGGGATTTCTTTTGTAAGGAGCTTGGATTTCGCCCAGAAACTTGACCCCTAGTGAACAAATTGAGCGTTCTTAGAGGTTATCCCCGAATCGACTCAAAAAAATGGAGACTCCGCTCAGACAAGAAATGAGTCATCAATCGAAATGGGTGGTAATCGAAAGGAGCAATATCTGTCGAATACTGCGGGTGTGGGAGGGCATCCCAGTTAAACTATTCTAAGGTTTCTTTGAGTGGTTCCGTGACAGGAGGCCCAGCGTTGTCGTGCTTTAAAATCCATTTTTCCTCATCCATCATGAAACAACGTGAAAAAACTTTTTATTCTGTGTCTTTGAAGCAATAATTCAAAAGTCATTTTACACCTCTCGACGTCCCTCGACTTCAACTCCTGCGCACCCGATTCCCTTGCTTGCGAATCAGGTTAATCTTAAGTTCAGGGTAAGCAGCCGTTCCTCCCCACTTTGGATCGCCAACTTTTGAGAACGCCAATAATTGAGGATTGAGTAGCGCGGTCGCGAACGAGACGATTTACTAACATGTAGGCCACCGGCTCGATTCCACCCTACACGATTCCTTTTCATCTCGCTGGTACACGTATGGACGAGTTTTCTGTTTCGTTTATTTTGGATTCACAGACCGTTTTACAAAACCCCTCCTATATAACCCCTTAGAGTCGCATTTTTTGGCTACCTAATAAGATGACCCCTCCTGTTTTGGAAAGGGGGGTGTCGTTTTCATTCATCTAAGAAGGCACAGAATACTTGAGATGCTTATGGATTCTACGTAATTTTTGTTTCAAATTATGAAGCTAATCAATGAGTAAATTTTACTTTATAAGCCTAAAAATGCGATAATTCGATGCACGTCAATATGACGGGAGAGACCGTTAAGGGGTTAAGCAATCGCCAAATTCGTTTGGAAACTGTATCAAGCGTCAAGTTCGAACAAGTTCTTTCTTTAGTTCACAAAGCGTTGAATTCTGTGTTCTTTCACGTTCGTTTAATACCTTCTATTTAAAACGGTTAAATTCCAAATGTAACGATTGCAAATAGCCAAATCGTTTGGTTAAAAATTTAATGATGAGACTCTAATTTTAAGTAAACTTTGTTGCAGTACAGCAATAGGAACATCAAATGTAATATTTGCAAAGTATCCTTAAGCTATAACATTTAAGAATGCGACTTTAAACATTAATTTACTTCTTCAAACAGTGTGTTGAAATTTTGAAGATTCCCATTAACGATGCATTACACCGGAAGTCGGTCAGTATAAAGGAAGTTCTTCATTACCTCAAGTAAACAAAACAGAAAACTCGTCCATTGTCTGTTTATGACCTTGAATTTTACTAATAATTTTTTAATTTTTATCAGTAAAATTAGATATATTATTCAATTTTCTCCTTGTAGTATACCAAGTTAATTTGCAGATATCATCATGATTTGACATAGGATAGTAATAATAAGTAAAAAATTCTTACAGTCTATTTATTTAAAACAAAAAGAGAAATTTCATGCTGTTTATATATGATAAATTTGATAGTTGAACATCACGAATATAACACCGTGAACGCTTCTTTAAATTTCCAAAAAATCGTAAATTCTCTCTTCTTGCAACTCTTCAATAAAACATCTAAATTAGTGATTGCACTTTTTGCAACAAAGTACATAACAACAAATTCATTAAACTCCATCATTGAGATTACAAATTGAGAGCGTGCTTCCGCATATGTACGGATCCTACATAGTAGGGAATGAGGTCACTTCTCATTGGCTCACACCGTCACGTGACTTGGCTTACTTCTTTATGATGTCATAGCAACGCGCTTAAGCAAGATTTTAATTATTATTTTGTTCTCTGCTATCGCATCACGAAGAAATTAAAACTACCTTCTAATTATGATTATTTGGATGTTTCTCAAGAAAATGATGAATACATTTTTAGAATGAAACAAATACAAGACGAGCCTTCAGCATCGGTAAGTACTGTTTAATTTCATGGCATCATTAAGAAGCAAGCCAAGTCACGTGACGCTGAGAGCCAATGAGAAGCGAACCTCATTCCCTATTATGTAGGATCCGTAAAAATGCCGTTCTACCCTCGACTTTCTTTTCGATATTGCTTGCTTGCGTAATTTCATAGTACAGTGAAGAAGATCGAATATGCATTTTATAAAAGTACCTCTTCACTTTAACGGATTTGGTTCACAATTTGACATAGATTTCCAACGTTCCTGTAAAGTTCACATACTAAATTTCACCTTTTTAGCGTCTTGAGCATTTAAGCCATTCCATTCATACATGCTACATGGATTGATAAACCTGCAGACAGTCAAACCTTTGAATGGTTTGGTCCAAAGTTTCATATTGATCTACAGTTTCTCTGAAACGACCACAATGAAATTTTATACGGACAGACATACAATCGTAAATTCAAAAAAAAAGAAAGAAAGGAAGTTTTTTGGTTTAAGGCAGGTTTCAAACGTAGAAATTCACCAAAATCTAGCAATCGAATATTCGCATGACTACAATACTTTCTCTTCACATTTGAAAAATTAAAAACAAAAGCATTAAAAAATGGAGGGGAGAGAACATATGTCCACTTTTAGTTGACATTCATTACAGTACATTTTATGAGGCCGCGGTCGCATCGTGGTAAAATTTCCGCTTCAGCAGTCTGGCAAAAGTGGGTTCAAGATCCAATACCACTACAACTACTACGCCTCGTCACATCCTCGTTCCTAGAGCGTAGATCGCTCTTCCACTAAGGGATCTATTCTGGTTCCCCCGGTTGGGTTGGGAGTTGGGTGGAGTTCCGTTGTTAACGTGCGGAACCCAACCCAACCGGGGTACCAGAATAGACCTCTAAAACGCTTATCATACGGACAAAAATACAGTCAAGTCAATCGCCAACTCAACTGTATCTCCAACTGTGATCTCAATTTCAACCGAACTAGGGTTTCCAGCGTTGGGTAAGGAGTTGGTAGCAGTTTTTATTTTCCGACCGTCAGAAATATAACTCTATCCTTATATTTGGCGAAAGTCTTATTCGTGGTTGTTCGTTGTTGTCGCTTATTTTGATTCTATGCACGTTATTAACCTTCCAGCGGGCGCGCCTGCACAAATTTTACGACATATCGTGCATCGTATTACATAAATATAAAGTGCTGGTTTACAAGAATAAATACAACTTTTATTTGTGTTATCTTTATTTATTAGCTTAATAGTAAACAAAGATTTTATAAATAAAAATTGCATTTAAATTTATAAAAGAACGATATAAATATGTAATACGATGTACAATGCAAGTATCTTTTTAAAATGCGCGCCAGCTGGAAGCTTAATAAAGAGGATGGACACAAATATGAGGCAGTGCATATCAGCTGGGGAACGACCACTTCATGGGAGCCGTCATCTTTGTGTATGACGTTGTGTGTTATTGTTATGCACAGGAAGCGAGTTTGTCAATATCACTTGTTAGTCTCGTAAAGTAGAGACAGGCAGCTTGAGTAATACTAATTATGAAGAGCTGCTGGATAAGCTAAAATCGTCCTGGCTTATTGCATGCAGTGGAATTTCTATGAGATGGAGCATTTTTAGAAATGACGAATCGTATGATTTAAAATAGACATTTATTAGACGACCACATTTAAGAACATATTTACATACCACATTCTTATAGTAAAGCAACAGCTTGCGTCTCTTCGAGAAAAGAAAGCTTAGAGAACCGTAGGTCTCTCTCCTTTCCCTTCCTTCCTAAATGACATAGTAGAGACAAGTATATATACTCTAATAATCATCTACATATCAGCTGCAGGAATAGGATAGACAACGTCATACGATTCCGATTAAATAGCTGCTAAAAAATAGATGTCAAGTGAAGTGATTAAATTTAAAGAAAGAATGCTTCAAATCTTAGAATAAAGGTACGAGAGACAATTTAGAAAAGATGCAAGCTTCTTAGCTTAAAATACAGAATTTCCCAACAGTTATGACGAAAGCAGTCAGCAATTGATCTGATTGGTTCAGATACAAAGTTGGGTCAACTCTGTCTCGAGAAATCGACAGAGGTTGAGTGTATTTTCCTCAACCCCAACTTCCATATCAGACGGCAGATTAAACTCAATTCTCAAGTTTTGAGTGGAGGTTGGCAAATTTTTGCTCGTGTGATATGTCTTTTACGGCCTTATTCACCATCCGCGGTTAAACGATAATCAACGGTTACAAGGGAATTTACACGAACAAATGAATGCTGACCAAAATGATCGGCTGGATGTTTACCCTAACTGGCGAGTTGGCGGGAAACTCGTTCGGCTCGAAGGTTGAGGGTAATTTTAAAAATCGCCAAGAACAGAGAAATTGAGATACCATGCCAAAATAGCAACCCGCTAGGGTATACATTTGGCGACGCATTTTGGTCAGTTTTCGCATTATTGTAGCAGAACCATCATTTAACCGCTGATCATGGCTTAACCATGAATGGTGAATAAGGCCGTTAGTTTAATGTTTTGTGCTGCGGGTGAAAGGCAACACACGTCTCTGCAGCGGGTTCTGGAATGACGTCGATAACGCATATTTTCGGATACTACATAGTAGGGAATGAGGTCGTTTCTCATTGGCTCTCAGCGTCACGTGACTCGGCTTGCCTCTTAATGACGTCGTGAAGCTAAACAGTACTTACCATTGCTGAAAGTTCGTCCTTTATTTGTTTTATTCTAAAGAAGTATACTTCATTTGATTGAGAAACATCCAAATAATCATAATTAGAAGGTAGTTACGATTTCTCCATGATACGATAGTCGAAGACAAATAATTGAAATCCCGCCTAAGCGCGTTGCTATGACATCATAAAGAAGCAAGGCAGGTCACTTGACGCTGGGAGCCAATGAGAAGCGACTTCATTCCCTACTATGTAGGATCCGTAAATATGCATCGATAAGCGCAATTGCCATTTCGGCATGCGTGCTTAGGAAGGAATGAGATGATTGTGCATGGAATGGCATGCGTTTGTTCAATGTTTTATCTTGCTGGAGGAAAGCAACACGGGTCCCTGCAGCGAATTTTGTAAAGACGTCGGAAATCTCAACTGCCATTTCGGCATGCATTGTTCAAATCTAAATGGGGTAAGTTTTTAGTTTTATGTGTTTTCGGTCTATGGACTGCTTATTTTCATTCAGTTTATAGTGTGTAACCGATATATTTATGCGCTTCTATTTAGTTTCTTTCATTTTCGTCCAGATGGAATTTTGTAATGGATTTTTCATTCGTTTTAATATGCTAGAGTTCTGATATTTTGTACAGTTACGTGTTCTCGACTTTAATGCAACATTTTTAAATATGACTCAATTATAAATTAATCCATTAATTTTATTGAAATTTTCATTCCATATTAAAGGCGCCGTGTGGTTATGAATTTAAGGGGAAGAGATTACAAGGTTTTTATGAGTATATTTTTTATATTAAAGACTAAAATAGGAAAAGATTAATTTTAAGTTTTTCTTCTAAATAAGCTCATATTAGCTATCTAGAAAGTATACAAGTAATATATAAAAAAAAATTTAAAGTAAATTCCTACTTAGGTCAACTATGAAAAATTATAAAAAAAAACCGAAAAATATTTTTTGAAAAAACTGTATTAACATCAAGTGTCATCCACTACAAGTTTTAAAAAATGTATTTGAACTTGAGTGGATGTATAAAAAGTATTTTATTAACGATTGAAAACTTGAACAAGTTATATAAATATAGAGAGAGTGTGAACTAATGGTAGGAATTGAAAAAGAATTCTTTCATCATAAACACAGAGGTGAAAGTGAAGCGTGATGCCCTGAAAGCAATATGATGAGATTAAGAAAAATATTTTTAAAAAATCCTATGCATAAAAAAATTAAAATGCATCATGAATGTAATTAATTCATTGATCTACGAATTTATTTGTACTTCTGATTACATCTCATCTATTTATGACATGTTATTTCGTAATATTCATTATTTCGACATACACGGATGTAAAGGACACCCAAAATATTTGAGTCCAAGTGATTTTTGCCTTTTAAATTATTGCTTAACCCCTTAAGTCTCGCGCCCGTCATCTTGACGTGCATCGAATTATCGCACTTTTAGGCTTTTAAACTAAAATTTAATCATTAATTAGCTTTATAATTTGACACAAAGATTACGTACAACCCATAAGCATCTCAAGTATCCTATGCCTTCTTAGATGAATGAAAACGACAGCCCCTTTCCAAAACAGGCGGAGTCATCTTATTAGATAGCAAAAAATGTATCCTTAAGGGGTTAAAGAATTCTGTAATTCGATGCACGAATCTGACGGCATTTTAGCGGAAGAGTTTCAGCATTTGATATTTTTACAATTTGTGTTTGACCTTAAGATTTGTGATTGAAATTATATTCAGATTTTTAGTAATTAATAAAGTGTGGTTCTTGAGATTATTTTATTCAAGATCTATAAGTTCCGTACACTTCCATGCGATTCGAGTCGTCTGAAAAATCGTCATTTCAACAATGTGATCGCATGCGAGATAATATGAATCTGGGAAGTCCTACTAGCACAAGCAATATTCAACAGATTTTAATACGTCTCTTATCAAGCGCTGGAGTGTCGAAATTTATAACTACTCGTAATTGGCTACGGATGAAATTTCAGCGCCCAAAAATGTACCAAAATTTTAAGCTTCATATTTCAATTACGAAATCAAGATTTAAGAAAGCGAGTGATCTATACTTTAGTGGTCTCAATTATACTTAAAATTAACATAATATTCATCAGTATTTCCGGACAGGTGTTAAAATGCATTCTAAGTGCAGAACCTCCTCAAAAAAGAAAAAAAAATTAGATGCAAACCCTGAAAATACTCATTTCCAAGACGTGAAATTCCCAGTCCTTCGGAATTTTTTTAATATCGTGGAATAACCGAAATAATCAAAGGTTGAAATCTAGAAGTTGGTACACACTTTTAAAATGGCGCCCACAAGCCCAAACAAGAAAAAACAAAAACAACAAAAAAAATTTTAGAAATCGCCACAGATATATGCAGATATTGCCTGTACTAGCTTTGGCGACGTGGCGCCAATGATGTGCAGCGGTCAACGTCTTGCTTTGGCGATATGGCAGCGTTTTAAGAGTGTGTACCAACTTCTAGATTTCAACCTAATCAAATTTCTCAAACTTGACGATTTCGAACTAAATTGATTTTGTCTCAACGAAGCGGTTCTAACCGAATTTTGTATGCCCATGCAAAACAGCTGTAATCATGTATCAAGGGAACCGGAGTCTTTTTTTTTTTTTTTTGAAAATTCAAAAACTTTCTAGAAATAAACCATATTCACCTTTTTATAAATCATTTTCATTTCTAATCTTCCAATCAATTTTTTCATATTTTTATCTATGCCTTTAGCCCATGCTTTCAGACCACAATTGAAATTTTGGCTACATCTCGTATAGTAATTCCTTTCCTTATGCTTTTGTTCCATAAGTTATTAAACTGTATGCATTAGTGATAAAATGCTTTTATTCGATATTGCTAGTATAATGCACCAAACGCTTTACTATTCCTCAAATTTAGTTTTCAAAACCAACAACAGAATCTTTTAATTGGAATTTAATTAATTGGAGGTTAATTAATCGGAGGTTAATTTTGCAGTCTATCTTTAGATACAGAAATGTTAGGACGGTGAGGAAAAGTATATTGCTGTTCAGACTAGAAATTATTCAACTCAATTTCATTAGTTTTGCATCTTTGTTCTGAGTTAGACTTTGCAATCATGTTTAATGCAATGATTATTTTCAGGCTACCAGGGCTGAAAAGCTTGGAATTGACATTCGACATGCAAGAGTGAGCTGTACTTGGAAAGGATCCGACTGAATGCAAGTTGCCCGATCCATATCCTGAAGCTTGTGGGCTTAAGAGTTCTACTCCGTCTGGAGCTCATCGCCAGAAACTTAGTCCCGTAGAGCTTGAGAAATCAAAGTTTTCCAAATGTGGTTGACTGGAATATCAGTGCTCATTTTTGGTGATATTTTTTTATTTAAAGTAACCTCTAATTAAAGTATTTTTAACATATTTGGAGCTTGTTCACCGACCCTTCGTTTGTATATTAATCTGATTAAATATTCTAAAGATTAAATTTCCATAATCTAGATAGCTTGCTTAAATTTAAGTATGTGTATCCACATTGAATCTAGGATTAAATTTTCTGAAATTGCTTATGAATTGATGAGTTCTTGCTCTTAAAATATCCTTGCAAAGTTTGGAATTTACCATTTCAAGGCATGGAATTGACACATTGCCTCTAGTTTACTGGTCCAAAATTGAAACTTCGTGCTAGGTCTGAAACGTATCCGAGACTTCAGTGTAAAAATGCTAAATTATCGATATTGAATTGAGTAGAATAAAGTTTGAAACTCTTCCAATATCGTTTAGAATGAGTAGAAAAACTGTTTAAAATTTCGATCCTGGAATGATTAATAATCATTAGGATTTAGAAGAGTGAAAATTTCAATGCGGCTTCGAGATATGATTAATTTTGCTTCCACGTGGGTGCAAAATATGCGTTTTGTCTATCAATCGAGAACATAAATGCCTTTTGTCCAGTCTATTAGAAAGCATGTTGAACTCTTTTCCAGTAGAAACTTGAAGTTCGTGCACTAGATTTCACAAATAAGCTTCAATTCACAAATGAGTATTAAATTTGATGTAAAATAGGATTCGATCTCATTTTTCCATCCGAGATGACTATTATATGATCGAATTGTATGCAGATTCATCATTACTAATAAGATAGATAACTGTAGGTTCAATGTAAGTCCAGATATTTGGTGAAGTATTATCAGCTACCTATTTTACTCCAAGCATGAATATTTGAAATGTATTTATCTAGTCGAGATAACAGGGCTTCATTGGACTAAACACTTATAACTTGCATTTAAAGCTATTTTCTTTAAGTCGAGGCGTATTAATGGGCATAAAACGTACGCAGAGCAACTATTTTGACTATTCCAAGGGAAAACTCCACGAAAGTAAAGTTAACTAAGCGGTGAAACTTAAAATTAAAATGTTTAAATTGAGCTGAATGCAAATCATCAACGCAATGTTTCAATATTAGTGCTAGTTAATGAATATCTAATAATCGGTTACTGGATATCGATAATGAGGCTTTGAAAAATGCCTTCTCCAGTGGTGAAAGTATGGAGCTAAGCTTCTTTATGAAAAGAAAGTGCACGTACCTACAAGGGGGGGGGGGATGGATTGGGCATGGTTTCTTAAATTAAGGGCCCCAACTCTCATGCAGGTCCCGTGCAGGAACTATGGGATAACATCTCTCGTATTCCTTCATATTAGGAAGATGATTTCTAATTTATCTTGATTAGGAACTTTTCATTAAACTTACAAAACTAACATCTAACCAAATTTACTTTCGTGCATCATTGATACCTCATTTTCCCATCCTTGAATGAATTTTTGGGGCAAAGAAAAATTTTCGTTCTGAGCTGGTTTCGCGGAGAGCCTTCGCGTTCGAAATAGGGTCGTAAGTGGAAAAAGTGTAAAGTTTAGGGTAGGATGTTAAGAAAAGAAGGGATGAAGGGAGGTTTGTTTGACCACCCTTTTCCTGCTTCGAGAGAAATGGAGGGAGGGATTGTGCCAGCCGGCTGGTAAGTGTGGAAATGGGTCTGCCTGAAAACTCGCTGTCCCAACCCCCTAATTTTTTAAAGAAGCTTAACTCATACTTTCAGCTTTGGAAACGCAAGGAAGAGCTCAGATTCTCAAAGGGAACAAATACAACATCCAGTAATGAAAGTAAGCTTGAATATAGCAATCCGTGGTCTAAATTCTTTGTGTAAAAATTTTAATCCAGATCTTTATCCCTTTTACGCACAATTAATATAAGACTTCAGTCTAATCAATGCAAGCAAAGAGAGAATTTTCGCGAAATATCGGATTTCCAGGAGGTTAAATATTAAACATCTTGCAAATTTGGTATTTTATAGGAGCTTCATGGGATGTTTTACAGGTCTGTCTTTTGAATGTTCATGTTAAGAGCCGAATAGCTAGTTGGTATTGCGTAGCCAAATATTCTTGCTTTGTTAAATCACATCGCAATCGCTATTTGGTCAGTTTATAAGAAATACCTTGACAGTAGCGATTTTAATATGAAATCCATACTTGATTTACTGAAACTTGACTTCTTACAGACTTTAAATTTAATAGGGCTAAATTTTTTCAAATTGAAGTTAAAAACTGAAGTTCTTCGGTCTTGGCATAGATCCATACAATTGCAGAACACCAACATGCTTAGTTAGTACTTATGTTATGTTCTTAGTTAGTTACAATATGCAACTTTATGATTAGTTTCACATACCAGCTGGTTTTCTGTCTTACATAATGAAGGTACTCTAATATACCACAGAAGGAGAGTACCGTAAGAAACTACCTATCGTACACTGAAGTTGTTTGGCTGATGCGTATTCGAATCTAACTTCTTGGGATTCGTATCAACTGATTCTGTTCTGGGTAAAAATAAACTTTAATATAAATAACGCTTAAAATAAACTTCAACGCATTTTAATACTAACAAGAGCACGTGCATTATAAACATGGTTAGTGAAAACAGCCAAGACTTCAGAATACAAAATGGGACATTTCGTTGCAATACCAACAAGGTTCGCATTAAATAGCGGAGCTCACAAGCTTTTTATACCTCTGGAGAAAATCGGCACTTGCTCCTGGCAGTCATGTGCCAAGAGCAGTTGATACAATAGCGTGGTACAAATTTGAAAATGCTTCAGTTTATGTTTCACGTAGTTTGCTTATAGAATATGAATGTTGCGCATTATTCTTAATGTTATCGAAAGACTAACTGCAGTTTTTAACATGTACACTTGCTTACAGTTGATCGATTATAGTACAAATTAGTCTTGGTTTTAGAATTGGTCAATAATAAGTTTTCAAATGAGGATAAATTAATAAAATCTCTTGTATTTAAAGCATCTAAGTGACCATTTATTTCGACTGAAACGCGTACCTTTTAATATAAATATATTTATCACCAATGAATACTTAGTACTTTAAGTAACCTGGACATGATCTAAGAATCTATTGAAGTCATTTTTTCTCCTAAAATTCGTATTCCTGATGCTTAAATGTGATTATACGGCATCGGTGAGGGTTATTTGGTCGGAGAACCTGGTCATAGCAGCCAATCTTAGTTCCTTTTGCTAAGAAGTAGAAGTATTACGTAATGCATACTGTTTATAATAAAGCAAATTTGTTCTGCATTTAAAGGGTTGGTGAACTGTTCCAGTGCATTGTGCTGTAATCTGATAAGCATAGGTCAACTTCGTTCCCATTACTGTGCTTGTTAATTAGCCGCTAGTTTAGAGCTCAACTTAATGTTAAATGTGTACTTTGAATAAGGGGTTTTTCACATGACTATGCTTATTAGTTACAAGTTTGCCTTGCATAGTTAATCTGAAACAATTAAATGTATTCTTATTTGGAAATTGTAAATCTTTGTATGAGTGTCCTGAAATTTGTTGCTAATGTAAGGTAGTTAAGAAGTTTAATATCTAAGATGCACCAACTGAGCATATTGAGACTGGGTGATGAACCTGTATGCGTTTTGCTCATTTTAATCGAAAATTTATATACGTATAATCATGCAAACGCTTCTAGATTTTTAAACACTGGATTTTGAAATGCTAGAGAAGCAAAGAAAGCATTTCAATATTTATCGAACCTTTCTAAATTTCATTCTTGATAAATTCCAGGCAGAGTATTTGATTTAATCGACGGTTTAATCAGCATTGAAAAGCTGAAATGTTTCTATTCCTTTTTACTTTGTGACCTAATAAGATGTTGGATTTTATTCATTTATCAATTGAAACCTGCTAGTTTTATGTTAAACAGAAATGTGATTGGTTAATTTGCTAATTGGTACTATTTGCGCCGAGCGCCAAATGCGTCATATCGTAGACCGAACTGCATTTCTGCTTATTCATTATGCAATCTTTTAATTAATCTCTATTATATCAAAATGATCTGCCTATTGTGCCTTGTAATTTGAATCTTTGAAATGGAGCGATACCCAAATGGGTGAGGAAGCCCAACACAAAGTCGTACGAGAGAAACAAGCCTGTAGGAACAATACAAATACCTAACCCTTGCAAAACAGAACATATTGCGGCGCATCTCTTGTAACGAGTCCAAGTCTTTGTGCATGATACGACTCTCTAATTTTGATTGTTTTTTCTTCATCTTTGGGCCTCATAAATGGCACTGATCTTGCCCAACACGAAGACGTACGAGAGAAACAAGCCTGTAGGAACACAATACAAATACCTAACAATGGCAAAACGGAACATATTGCAGCGCATCTCTTGCAATGAGTTCAACCCTTTGTGTATGGTGCGACTGTCTAATTTTGTTTTTCTTCATCTTTGGTCCCCATAAATGGCGCTGATCTTCTCATGGCATTGGGTCTACAATTGAACCCATCTCCCTATACAATATAGGGGAACGTTACTCTGGTTCTTTCATAACTTCAATCTCCTTGATAATGGCGTTCTGATTACTATCGTGTTTAAATAGTGCCTTGTTTTTTACTCATTCTTGTCCACTCATCGATCTAGGCCAAACGTAAGAATTTGTATTTGAGCTCTTCTTACGCCTGTTTTTATCATTGCATAACATTTTTATCGCTTTCATAAATTCTTTAACTCTCTCAATTCTCAATTCGTAAATCGCCTCTCGCGCAGAATAAGTCATTTGTATTTTGTTGAAAACAGTGTGTTACGACACATCAATGACAATACGACTATAACGAGTCCAACGCCACTTATTTTGCACCCAGGAGAACAGATAATCTGCCTTCTTATAAAGCGGATTCTCATTCTAGTCCTCAATGCGACTTTACTGTGAAAGGTAGTGTTAAAGTTTCTCTTCCTCACTGGTAAATTGTGTGTCGAATCGTGTCATTGTAAACATCTATACGAAGACCTGGGTCTTGTTCCTGAGAAGTCGAAAAAGTTGTCATGGCGTAAAATGTTTCAGAGAAATGTCTTGGTTTGAGAATCCTCGTTATGCGTAGGCGAGTTCGTACCAAATAATAGCTACAAATCGAAACAAACACGCTTTGTAAAATTTGGCTATTGGTTAGATATATTTGTCATAATATTTGATATTGTCTCGGATGCGGAGTCGGCTTTTCCTCATTGCTTTTAATCCGTCTTCTAATTATTGCAACTAATACTGATTGTTTATATATTCGAGTACACTCTGAAGCTCTTTTAATGCATAATGGTGGCTGTTTCTAAGTAAATATATGCATAATAAAAACATTAAATGTTATTAAATTTTTCTTTCATTTATATTTCATAAAAATTATCTGCATACCTTATTTTGTTTAGATTTAAATATTTACTTTGGCAGCAATCGATTGATCCTAACAATGGAGAATTGAAAAAAAAGCACGCTGATGCTTCAGTAATAGAAATTTTGTTACAAACTATATATTTTCATGAAGTAAAATTAAAATACATAGAAGTAAAAATATTTGAAATTCCAGTATACTGTTTGACGAAAGAAAAATGCTAATTTATATTTAAGAATGTTTAAAAAACTTTATTGACTTTAACAATTATTTTATAATTACGACTATTGTAGCATTGAAAATATATGACTAAATTTGGGATTATTTTATTACGATCCTTTAAAGCAAAGAAAATAAACTCATTTTAACAAACAATTTAGGCTAAATTTTCAAGCATGTATATATAATAACTGAATTTGCTGACTTGCAGCTTCCTATGTATTAATTTGGTAAGTTATAAAATGGCTCTTACGAAAAATTAGTTACCGACGCCTGCTCCAGTACATAATTTGTTCTTGATTCTTTGTTAGTATTCAGGAAAACTGTTACAAAATCTACTGGAAGTCGATCTTCAGTTTTTTGTATAGTAATGTAACGTAAATCTAGTACTACTTCAGCAATCGGAACTGAGCAAAAATTGCGCTTAGTTTCATTGAAATAAGCTGCTCATTCGTTGTTTTGAAATGGTGCAATTAACTCTTTATGCATGTAATTATTCACTGTATAAAAAGACTCAGTTCTTCGAAGAGTTAAAAATGATTTATTAGTTTATTTTTCGAAAAATTAATCTGCACTTTCTTACAACTCGATAGGCATTTACAACTATCGAAATCGAGAAACGACAAAAGATGCATTGCCCAGAATGGTCTGCGAGCGGAGCCATTCGAGAGTAAAGGGTAAAATGTGCAATACGGGGAAGAAAGTTCGGGTTCCCTTCATGCGGGACTCAATTTGGGACTTTGAGGGGTTGAATTATTCGTAGTGCCTTTCCCCCAAACATTATATTTGACCTTGCGATGTAAGTTATTTTGGAGATTGTATGCCGATAGCAGATGATCCTTGCATTGGCGATTGATTCGTCCAAGTTGTTATAACCAACACGTTTGATGCTGACTTCAGAAAGTGCTAAAAGCATTTTTATGTACATAATACAACGTATGCCTATGGCGGAACCCACTTTTTATTTGACATTTCCCATAGTTCAATTCATTTCCAGTCAATGTTCGGTTGATTTTAAGCTTTTTCTAACCAACTGGATCATTCTCTACTGAAATGAATGACATGCTTGGTCATTCAAATATTTTTGCATAACCATTCAATTCTTTAAGAACGTTTTCATTTTGATTAATCCTTGCTTTCTAAAACTAGCTTTCCTACCTAACCGTATTTGTGATTTTCGAAAAATCTCCAGCAAGTTTGTGGAATTTTATATGATAGGATCTTTCCATGATTAATTCACTTTCCATTGATAATCTCTTGTTTAATTGTTTTTCAGCTTTGGAACCCCCCCCCCAAAAAAAAAATAATTATTTTAAGTCTTTCAAAATTTTTCCGAGCTCTTTAGCTTGCTGCGAAATTTATCAGCTACTGCAACACGATTTCAAATATAACTTTCTATTTTTATGATCAAGTTTTAGGAATTTCCACACTAGGAGAATGAAATGAGCTACTTTTGATACCCGTTTGACAAGTTGTATCAAAACTGCTCTGAAGTGAATGTCAACTGGACATCTTTACCAACAGCGTGCAATTTACTCTCTTGTTCCCAGCCGCGAGTCTGAAAGTCTAATAGTGTAACTTGCTATATGCTTTATTTTATGAATAACGCTTTCGTTTTCTAAATATTTCATTGCCATTAAATCGGTGAAAGACAAATCTAAATATTAGCAAACAGGAAAGTCTCCATCGCACTAATGTTAAAGCGAAATAGATGAATAAAGCCTAAAAATGGCTGACAGATTTAGAAAAAGGTTGGAAGTTTCGAACAGAAGCACAACTTTCAATTAATTCGTCTAGCATTCACTCAAAATTATTTTGTGCAAAGTTTAAACTGGCAGCTAGCATAATAAAAGAATTGCTGTATTTTAGTTTCACAGAAATTCGGGTTTTATGAGCGACACTCGGTTTCTCTATCCTAAATTGTGGTTTAGATATGATTAACGAATAATTTTTTCAGAATTTCTGTCTAATAATCGAGACTTCAGCTGACGGAATGGACGGTTCTCTTTAAATAAACAGGAGAATGAAAATAGTAGCAAAGCAGAGGGTGACGTGGAATTGAGGTCTCAATATTTGGCGATATTATAGAGCAATAGGAAATACATTGTTTCAGCTAATGACTGTAGATTGCATCTCGCGATCCACCAAGCTAGGAGGAAAAAAATGGCGAACTGCGTGATGACTAAAGAAAGTGAATGTATATTAAGAAGAAAGAAAATTGTCAGAAGTCTAAAAAGAGTGTTTAATTCAAATGATCTTGAGTAAAAGAATGATGGAATTAGTGGATGGTAATTTTGGAACAGTTGGTGAAATCTGGACAACCGTCGTTGTTGTAGATCTAGCAAAATAGAATGACATTTGTTTTTTGTCTGGTTCTGCGAACGGAGGTCGGAAATAACGCATTCAATGTAAAATTTCCCTTTCACAGACTTTGAACGAGCTTTTGAAAACTATTTCATCCATTCTCATTACTGTTACTTAGAAGGATATCACCTCCATTTAATTCTCTTTCAGACTTCTTTTCACTGAGAATACCATCGTCTACAAGAGACCACAGATTTGCATTTCAAAATTTATTTCTATAAAAGAACCTTTTCACAGTTTTGCTTCCTTTTGAAAATAAGTATAGCAACCTTTCAGAAACGATGAACAAGTGCCGAGGATACAAGTTCAAATATTAGACTTAATATTTCACATAATTTCAGCATATTCAGTTTCATTAAAATTTTAAAATATTCTCGGATAAGACCGTCCGGGAACTAGAATCTTATCAAAGGACAAAAGCTCTTAGGGAAAACTCTTTTCGCACCAAACAAAGTTACTGGCGATTTGAGGTGGCGCAATGTCTACCTTATTGCGACTTTGTGGCAAAGGAAGAATATACAAACGGCATAATATTACGACTTGTAAACGAAAACTGCTTCGCGCCGATGTCTTTTGACATTCTAAAATTGATACTTTTCCCTTCAAATATGATCTCGCAAGTACTGAAATGACAATATAAAGACCGCTATTATGAAATCGCGAAAAGGATTTCTTAAATACAAGATTGTTTCGTTTATTCAATGATCTTGCGTTTAAATTTAGGCCTAAGCGCATGACGGTTGATACTGATATGTAGAATATATCTAGAATACTGTTAACATTTCTAAAAAAAATTTAGTGTCGGAAGTGAAAATGTAGGCATCTTCTGAAAAATACAAAGGACTTTTTTCATTTCAACCTCCGATAGACCATAAAAAAAGAGTAGAGTACAAATTGAATTTATTACCAACATAGTAACTTTGACATATCCGCTGTGAAGATTCGGGCATTTTTGATACCGTTAGTCCGGGTTTCAAATCCCCTCTACGAAGAACGCTGCCGCTGGTGATGCGAGATGAGGATATTCAAAGCAACGTTAAAGCCAATTTTTCTGGACGTTTTGGTCTCCTAACCAGATCTTGAATTCAGGGAAGAGATGAAAATCACTTGTCACTAAGTCGGGGGCTATACGGAGGGTGATCAGATATGCCCCATTTAAGCTGCTCCAGAAGCTGCTAGGTTACAACAGAACTGTGAGAGCGGGCGTTATCACGAATAAGGACAACTAGTTATCACGAATAGGAGTCAGAATGGCTCTTCGCAGTCGTCATAAATTCTGACAAGAAGCAGCTGCAATGATCGTTTTCTACAAATCAATCTTCTTCCTTGAAAAAAGAGAAACATTACGCAACTAAAAACTTGGCGGAAGCATCAATTCTACCAGCCATGTTTACGTGCTGACAGATCAGCTTGCACTGGCCAGCTGGCGTCGACAGTAGTTGAGGTTATGGTTACAGACATGCGCTGTCACCCATCACGCATTCCCACCTCTTGCCACTTTTTTGTCTTCTTAGCTCATAGATCGGATTTTTTTTAAAAAACAGCCCTTGTGATCGCTTTTCACAATGATTTGGGCAATTAATATTATCAAGGCTACCGTCATTGTCCAATTCAAAACAAAATGTTTGTTCGTGTATGCAAATTCAAAATTAGTCCAATATGTAGAACAGTCGGATCTCGCTTCATCGAAGCTCGAGAACAAGTTTTTTAAATGTTGTATATCGCGCGCAGAATATTTAAATCGCGTGTCTTAAGTGTCGACGAAAGCGAGTTTATTCAGCAAACGAAGCAAACTCTGTCGGAAATTAGCACGAATACTTAATATCTTGGTTTCTATGAATCTGATCATCTAGCTATTACATATTTCTAATTATGAAAGGACTGTTAGTTTTTTCTTACAAAAATTTGACCAATTGGCTTTTATTAACAATGTTGATAATAAATTATTGCATCCTAACACTGAGAAAAGAGGGAGAAAATTCTATCCATTTCTTTCATCGTTGTGTTGTTCATTTCCGGGGAATCTTTAAAATCTGAATACTAGCATAACTTTCTACTTGGTTGAGTTTGTATGGAATGTAAACAATACAAGCCAAAATGTATTCGATATGCTTTCTGTACATATACCGCTATCCTTCTTGTAGACGGTAGGATCCCGCATTTTACTTCAAGGCGTGCAATAGTGATCAGTGGTAAAGAAAGCCTTGCCTAGATTAACAGGATCTCCCATAGTACTCAGCATAACAATCTTCAAATTACCCCATCTCTTATAACTTACCCGTATGTCCTAAAATGATCCGTGTCCTTGAGGCTCATTATTTCATATTCCTATCACGAGTTCTTTACTAAGACATATAACACAAAATATCCTGTTATGATCCAACGTTGTGATCTAAGTTTAAGGAGCAACTTTTGAGAAGCTTACCAATGAACTTGTACCTTCCCTTAGTTTGAGTGTGAAGTCCCTTCCCTTAGTTTGAGTGTGAAGTCCCTTCCCTTAGTTTGAGTGTGAAGTCCCTTCCCTTAGTTTGAGTGTGAAGTCCCTTCCCTTAGTTTGAGTGTGAAGTCCCTTCCCTTAGTTTGAGTGTGAAGTCCCTTCCCTTAGTTTGAGTGTGAAGTCCCTTCCCTTAGTTTGAGTGTGAAGTCCCTTCCCTTAGTTTGAGTGTGAAGTCCCTTCCCTTAGTTTGAGTGTGAAGTCCCTTCCCTTAGTTTGAGTGTAGGTCCTTCCATGCGGGTGTAGAGTCCCTTCTTCCCTTAGTTTGAGTGTGAAGTCCCTTCCCTTAGTTTGAGTGTGAAGTCCCTTCCCTTAGTTTGAGTGTGAAGTCCCTTCCCTTAGTTTGAGTGTGAACTTTGATCACGACAGTGGATCTACACGGGAAGTTCTACGTTATAAGTCTTAGTAAAGGATTCATTATAAGAATATGAAATAAGCCTCAAGGAAAAGGGCCATTTTAGGACACACGGGTGATTTTCAAAAGATGATGTAATTTGAAGATTGCTATGCTGAGCACTATGGGTGATCCTATTAATCTAGTCATGGCTTTCTTTTCCATTTATCACTATTGCATGCCTAGAGTTAAAATGCAGAACCCTAACGTCTACAAGAAGGTTAGCGGTATATGTACGTATAGAAAGCAAATCAGTTGCGTTTTGGCTTGTATTGTTTACATTCCACACAAACACAAGCAAGCAGAAAGTTATGCGGGAATACAGATTTTAAAGATGCCCCAGAAATGAATAACACAACGATGAAAGAAATGGATAGATTTTTCTCCCTCTTTCTTCCATATTAGGATGCAATAATTTATTATCAAGATTGACTAGTTGGCTTTCATTAACAAATTTAAACAAGAAAAAACTAACAAAGTCCTTTCATAATTAGAAATATTTTGCAATATCTAGATGATCAGATTCATAGAAAGTAAGATATTAAGTATTCATGCTAATTTTCGACAGAGTTTTCTTGGTTTGGTGAAGAAACTCACTTTCGTCGTCACTTCAGATACACGATTTAAATATTCTTTGCACGATATACAGCATTTAAAAAACTAGTTCTCAAGCTTCGATGAAACAAGATCATACTGTTCTGCAAACTGGACAAATTTTAAATACACATGCACAAATAAAAATTTTTGTTCTGAATTTGCCATTGATGATAGCGTTGATAGTATAAGTTGCTTATTCAGAACTTTTTCGAAGGTAGGGCAATTCTAGGATTTAGACAAACAAATAACTGAACCTCTCATTTCAACAGCAAAATAATTAATGAAAGGTAGTGAGAAAAGCATTTAAATGCAAGTACAAAGGTCGTTTTTTCTCCAGTGTCTGATCCAGCCCCTAAACAGGCAGACGAGTGGTAAGGAGGTGGGAGTGTGTGATGGGCGAATGCGCATGTCTGCAACCATAACCTCAACTACTGCCGACGCCAGATGACCAGTTTAAGTTGATCTGTCGGCACGTAAACATGGCTGGTAGAATTGATGCTTCCGTAAGTGTGCGAGTTGCGTAATGTTATTCTCTTTCTTCAAGAAGAAGATTGATTTGTGGAAAACGATCATTGCAGCTGTTTCTTGTCAGAATTTATGACGACTGCGAAGAGCCATTCTGAATTCTATAGTGGTCATTATTCATGATAATACCCGCTCTCACAGTGCTGTTGTAACCTAGCAGCTTCTGGAGCAGATTAAATGGGACATATCTGATCACCCTGCGTATAGCCCCGACTTGGCGACGAGTGATTTTCATCCCTTCCCTGAATTCAAAATCTGGTTAGGAGGTTAAAGCTTCCAGAAAAATTGGCTTTAGCGTTGCTGTGAATCTCCTCATCTCGTATCACTAGCGGCAGCGTTCTTCGAAGAGGGGATTTGAAACCTGGACTAACAATATGAAAAATGCTCGAATCTTCACAGCGAATATGTCAAAGTTACTATGATGGTAATGAATTTATTTCGTACTCTTTTTCTATGGTCTATCGGAGGTTGAAATAAAAAAAACGTCCTTCGTATTTTTCAGAAAATGGCTACATTTTCATTTCCGACCCTAAATTTTTATTGGAAATGTTAGCAGTATTCTAGATATATTCTTCATATCAGTATGAACCGTCACGCGCTTGAGTCTGAATTTAAACGCAAGATCATTGAATAAACGAAACAATCTTGTATTTAGGAAATCCCTTTCGCACTTTCATTATAGCTGTCTTTATAATGCCATATCAGTACTTATGAAATTATATTTGAAGGAGAGCCGATCCGCCCTCTCTAGAGTCAATTATATAATGTCAAAAGATATCGGCGTGAAGTAGTTTTACTTGATAAGTCGTAATTTTATGCCACCTGAATACTCGACCTCTACCACAAAGTCGCAATAATGCAGACATAGTGCCTCCTCGAATCGCTAGAAATTTTGTTTTTACGAAAAACTCTCGAAAAAGTTTTCCCCAATAGCTTTTGTCCTTTGATAAGATTTTTGTTCCTGGACGGTTTTGTCCTAGAATTTTAAATTTTTAATGAAAATGAATATGATGAATTTCAGTGGAATATTAATTCTAATATTTAAAATCTCGACACTGGTTCAGCTCTCTTAAAAGGTTTCTATACTTATTTTGAAAAGGAAGTAAAACTGTGAAAAGGTTCTTTCATAGTAATAAATTTGGAAATTCTAATCTCTGGTCTCTTGTACACGATGCATAGGCGGCTCGTCCGGGGGGGCAAGGGGGGCAACTGCCCCCTCACTTGCAAAAGTAAAGGGGCCTTGCCCCCTCACTTTTCAAAGTTCAAAATTAACGATCCATCGAAAAATGGATCCCAAGCTGAAGCTTTGCTGAATAATATCGAAAGTTTCCAATTCATTTTTTTGTCTACTTCTGATCCAAAGAGTTTTGGAAACTACAGATACGCTTTCAAAAGCTTTGCAATCAAAATCGCTAATTTTTTTAATAGTTAAAGAACTGGTTAATGCAACAAAAGAATTTTTGCATGAATTCCGAAGTGAAGATTTTTTTGAAAAGTTGTGATATATGTTAACGATATTTGTGAAGCAAAATCGTTAACTTCTCCAAAACTTCCACGCTCTAGAAAGGTCTCTTCGGAAATAGGCGGCAGTTCCTTCAGCATGTCACAAAGTGTTAAATCGTTCTATTAAACGTAAATTGCTTTTCCAGTTATAGATGCTGCTTTAAACACAAGCGAAAGGTTCAAAGAAAATGAGCTGGATATTTTTCAATCTCTAAAAGATGTAACATGTTCCAATTCATCAAAGATCATAAAAATTGCATCAGTTCAAAAAGTCTCTGAAACATATGATCTTGATATGGAAAAAGATAAAGGGGGAGATTCAAATTTTTCAGAAAATGTACAAAAAATACATCGACTCTTTGCCAGAAATATCCACGGAGATAACAGAGCTGAGGAAAAGATGCAATTTTCTTGTTGAAAAGGAACTCTGTGATATACATATTTCCATACTTGACAAAACTAATCCGAATTCTCCTTGTGATACCTGTCTCAACTGCATCATGTGCGAGAAGTTTTTCATGCTTAAGATCTTTAAAAACATACCTTAGAAATAGTATGTGTCACGAGAGGCGCTCTGCACTTGCTGTTTTGAAGATCGAAAATACAGTAGATATTGACTTTACAAAGGTAATAGAACAATTTGCGAAAAACAAAAATCGCAGGCCGTCTTTCTTCTAATTTATAATACGGATGTATATTGTATAACATAATATCAAATAAATAAATTTATAACTGACCTGCTTTCTCTGTGTTTGGGAGTATGCCGTTTTGTGACGACATCATTGATCGATTCACGAGTTTAAAGAAAGAAGAATTGACTTAATAGGTAAGCGTTTTATATTTTTCTCATGTTGTTATTTCATGAGAATTGAAATTGAACTTTGAATTGGAAGGAGGGACTCTACGGTGGCCATCCGTTCCGATTTTTGAGGTCGTGTCGCGAATTTTTTAGAGAAGGTCATTTAATCAATAATGACGTTAAAATCCAATAATAGTCCATTTTACAAAAAAAAAATCAGCGCCCCACCCACACACTCGCATCTCTTTTGACCCCCCACTTTTTTGGTGCACCAGCCGCCTATGACACGATGGTAATCTCAGTGCAACGAAGTCTGGAAGAGAATTAAATGGGGGTGATATCCTTCTCAGTAACAGTAATTAGAATGGGTGAGATTTTTCAAATGCTCGTTCCAAGTCCGTGAAAGGGAAATTTTGTATTGAATGCTAAATTACCGATCCCCCTGTCCTCACCACCAAATACCATCGCTAACTTTCCGTGGTCAACAGAACACCACTTCATGTCCCTGAGACTATGACCTGTGGTTATTTAAACTGCGTAGGGGGCAGAAAAAGGAGGTTGCATGAGAATACGCTGTTCAACTGTATGTCAAATTATGACAGAGGTATCTACTTTTAAAAGGTTACACAAACACAAATCTAATATTCTGGGTTATTCTACAAGAAAGTAAGAGGAGTATGCATATCAAAATTTATCACTATAAATACAGAAAAAATGAAAATAAAAATTTGTAAAAATGGTATTACAATATGCAATTACACCAAAACAGTACAAAATACTTAAACTAATAAATAATTCCACAGGAACGATCTAATATGCGAGTGTTAAAACGTATGTGACTATTTTTGGAGTGTTCCTTCCTCCATAAAGTGAAAGTTCTGTGTGGAAGAGAATAGTTAATGTGTGCAGTCATATAGACGAAGAAGACCCAACAAATTCCCTATGTCGGCTTGTGGACTATGGAGAAGGCTGAAAGTGTAAGATCATCATGGATGTAGCAATAGTTTGATTTTAAGTCGGGAGCCTTTGTTGGAAGTGACATTGAGGAACCGGATTAGCTCCTGTTGCTGTACCGGTTTAGTCGCTTGGAAGGATACAGTCAGGCTACACTCTGTCGAATAATGCAAAGGAATGCTGTTTGTGTTTCCACATGGGCAATTTGCTGTCGAGGCATTGTTAAGCCTTTTCGGGTAAGAGGAAAATGAGCAGTGTCATTAAACAATATTTCTTTTCTTTTCCAGCAGCATGGAGGAGTCGAGACTCTTGGGAGGATGTTGAATGTGGATCTCCCCGTATCTTCATCTTCACAGTCTGTCAGTTCTCAATCATCCTTTTATTCAAAAATGATTTCAGGAAGAGGTTGGAGCCAAAAAAATAGTGGGTCTCTTCCAGATTCTGCAGCTTCTTTTGCCAAAGTGTCCGCTTCCTCGTTTCTGTCGGAGCCCACGTGAGCTTTGATCCAAGAAATATGTATATGCTAATTCCTTATAAGGCTCTTGCAGATCGTATTGGCTGTTGTGTTTCTGCTTCTCGGGTTAGTTGACGCCTGGGAACTCGCTTGATTGCCCATTAGAATGGCGATTGGCTGGTGAGGGAGGATAGTTGTATATCTGTTGCGTGTTTAGGGCCAACAGTTCCCCCTGGAATACTGTATTGTCTTGCAGTTTTGCCGACTATCTGTGGACTATGTCTTGTTTCGACCAGGCGCAATATGCTTCCACTATACATTTTTTGGCTTTCGAGTGCCAGTGCCCGTTGTTATGCCCTCTCTAGCTTCCAAAGAAACTTGTTCTTTTGTCGGGCATTCACAGGGATGCTGCAGCTCGGCCCGTTTCCTTTTTTTCGAACTCTCCAGTTACGAGAGTTGTCAAAGTGGCCGGAAGGGAGATGTTGTTCGGTCTTCGAATGGCTGCGACTCTAGCCTCCTGTTGGAGGTAGAGGAGGAATTCCAAGTATGACCTGGAGGGCCGAGGATGATGTGGTTCTGTATGCTCCTGACAGCAAGCAAGATTGGTCTTTGAATGGTGTTAAGCTTCCTTTTGATTCTAACTGATGGATATAGGCACCAGAGTGCTGCCCATTAGCAAGCATCCTTTTGATTACAGTCTTCTATTCTTCTGAGTTTGAGGGAATATTCCCAGTTTTTCCCCGTAATCCATCCAGTCGTCAACAGCTGATTTTACCCAATTGCATAAGAAAAGTTGTCAACATGAACACGTAAACTCAAGTTTGTATATATATGTCTATAATTGACTTTAGCATAATATACAAGAATACTTGCAAATAGTTTAATATTTAAGAGTTTTAACGAATCTTGCACTGTTTTGCTCGGTACGGCATTTTGAATTGCTAATCCAGTTGCGAGATCAGTTTTTGCGATGCTGCTGTATTAAGATTCAATGAAAATGCCATAGGCAGAAAATTCTTTCAATTGCCTTGTAGTGAGATACGGATGGACTGCCTTGGTTTTCTTCTTATAGTTGCTTTTTCTTTCTTCCTTTTTGAGGCAGTAGTTTTCTTGACAATGCAGTTTCATGATAATGGAATCGTCAAATGAAAGACACAAAAATTAAAATTTTTTAATGTTCTTAAATAACTGCAGCTAAAAGGGAATTATTTTTGTGTATTTCTAAAAATAAACTGTAAATTGCAATTTCATTTTTGGAGTAGCGTAAAGTGTAGTGGCAGTAAGAGATTTTTTTCCTTACTTAAACTTTAAAAAAGTTTTGAAGAAAAAATCATTGATCATAAGTCCGTCTTTTGCAGTTTGAACAACAATGAAGAATCACTTTATCAATAGAAAAATTTGCATAAGCTAGACAAAACAAATTCTCTGCCAGTAACTAAAATTTGAATCACACAAGTGAAAACTCATACTTTCCATCCTTTATCATAAAAAAAACGGGTTTTCGTTGGTTAAACATCTAGTTTGACTCGTTAATTCAGAATTAGTGTGTCAGTTTTCTCAAGTATTTAAGCTTTAAAGAATTCTGAAAAAAATTTCTAAGGCTACCCAAATCATTAAAGATGCTAATGCTCTTGACTGTGAAGCTTTCATTGCTGAATCGCATCACATATACAATTAAATAACTTTTAGAGAAAATATTTAAAGCGACTTCAGGTCTCGTATATCTTGGTTTACTAAAAAATTTATTAAAAGTATCAAATAAAAGAGAATTCTATGTTCGAGACAATTTTGGAAACTCAAAATTGGTCATCCTCTTTTTTGCTGTGTTTTAAAATGTGAATGTTTAAAGGTTTTCTTAAATTATTGCTACTTTAGTCTGGAATCGCGTTGAGTTCTTACAGGTATAAAATTTAAATTGTCTGAACTTGTTCCGAAAAGATTACTAGAGGCTAGTGAAAAATCAGCTGCTCAATCTTGCTTCTGTATTTCAATTCGCAGGATATTAATAATTCGAAAATAGAATTTCGTATGTTGTATTTTTGATAAGTAGTAATGTTCAATAACCTATTCCACACTCCAGCTACAAGTTCTCTTGTGTTGAATTTTTTTCTATAACTGAACAACTTTTTCTAACCTTGCACAAAAGAAGTTCACAGTCTGAACATCAGCAACTGCTTATTAGACACAACTGTGCCTTCTAACTACTTAATCAACACAGTACGCGCATAGACGAAGTAGTCGCAGGGCATTTAACCTAAGGCAATCAGCTTGGCAACCAGTAGTTCTTAAATAACTTGGGAAAACCCTTTTGAATTCAACAAGAATATTGATGGACGCTATGGAACGTAGTGCTTGATGGAATCCGTTAACTCACTTTAGTATTCACTGCTTATTATCAGCAATCCCTTCTGCTACCACTTATCCTCATTATTGTGGTTTCTTCCAGTTTGCGACACATTGTTCGAATTCAGCTTGTTGTGGTACTCTAAGAATTACTTCAAATTATTTTGTACTATAATACTGAAAATGAATCCAAAAATAGAATTTGCAATTAAAAATTAGCTGCACTTCCGAGTTTATGGAAGTAATCATTTTCAGCAATGTCACTGATAACGAAGTTACACATTCACTTGTTGGAATTGTGGACAGTTCCACTACAATGAATTGTCAGTGTCTTGTTACATAATTACACCTAGTGGAATACTAGTAGAATATTAGCAGTTTCCACAACGACACCAGAAGTGAGTCAGATCATGGAAACTGGATTCTATTCCGATCCAATATTTTTTGCAGGTGTGAAGAACTGATACATTGAATTGCAGTAGTGGTATCCGAGTAGAGGTAAATCGAGCCTGTTTGTCTTGGGAACTGTCATCCCTAAATTGAAACTTCTGTTGGACTAAGTTTCCAACTCCGAAATAGATAATGACGGGATTTAATTGGCGAAACTCTGGATTTGTTTCAAAGAAATGGAACATTCTCATCATTTTCTCTTTACCATTAATAAATCAATTCCCATAATTATCTGCATAATAAAAGGTGTCGGACCCAAAAATATTCCACTCCAAGCGACAGTTTTAAACAGTTTGAGATAAAATATAGGCTCTGAATGGATGGTTTTTTAATTTTTAGAATAATAGTAATATTCAATAACAACTTCTCTTTAACTTGAGATTAGTATCTGAATTCAACCAAAATATTTCCTATGAAAATTTTATCGTGGTACAAATCAGCTGAGCTCACAATCAAATCATGAACGTTTGTTTTGGGGGAGGCATAGGACTGTCTTTTCGCAGTTTCATCTGGTTAGTATTATCCCAGATGTAGTCGCAGCATGGCCAAATACTGGCCCTTGCGCCAAAAACCCTCAAACAACCAACCAACCCAGATGTAGTCATAGGACTCTTTAATTTATAAAATCTTGACAGTCAACTCTTCTCTAATAAACATGAATCTTTAGGAAGCTCTTTTGATGACATATTAGAGTATCGATTGAAGATATAAATTATTAGGAGTTGGCTAATTCACTACCAACTCTTATTTCTGATTCTTTCTTTATACTGCTACGTGCGTCCTAATACTTTTGGTCGTTTCTCATTGAAGGAGCTATTGAATATAACTTTCAAATTCAAACAGTGTTGAAGAATTTTCAAAAATGATTTGCTCCTATTTGTTTCTCTGAAAGAATTTGAAGCATTGGTGATATCAGACTGAAGTTCTGTCGTATCGGCTGCGACTTTTACATCGCTATATGTCAGAAATATTGTCCTAATTCTTTCTAAAGAATGTAATTAAATCCTTGACGAAATTGAATTCGCAACGCGGCAAGGGGGTGTTCCTGGGAGGAGTGGGTGATGTACGTCGGGAGTGTATTCTCCTGGTAGGGCCACCTAAGGCGTGAATGCCACTCCATTATTCCCAGCTAACACTGACAGGCATAGAGGCAAAATCAGACTTCTCCCCATGTGATACCTCGATTGAAATTGAAGCTGCCTCTGGCCCGTAGTCATGAACCAGTCGCATTGTCCTGCTTCTCCTGCTCATGCCATTGACTGTGGTGGCGCCTCTGCGAGGTTGCTGTGGAGTGAGGGGGGACATGGATTTGTGGTACTGTTAGAGCGACATGGTATCATGGACATGGTCTAGTATTTGTAGCAGAGGGCATGAAACAACAACGAACTTGACGCGAGGAATTATCACGAATTGTTCCAGTTTTTTTCACGCACTTCCATGTCCTGTTACAGTTCTGCATGCGACGCCTTCGAGAACAGCAAAGGCGTCAATGTCAAGCCTTTGCTGTTCGCCAAGGCTCTACTCAGAACGCATCTTAAATTATCGTTCATTAGAGATTAAGTTTTTAAATTTCTGATTCATTAAAATACTTTAGATGCGTTTCTAGTGTGATGCTTAAGTATAAGCTGGTACATTTTTTAACATGCAGAGAAACTGAATATTTCGCTCTGCTTGGCTAACATTGACCATTGTATCATGAAAAGATAATTGATAACATTCATCCACAAACTTATTTGGCGAGTTGATTTTGCTTTTGTGCATATTTTACATCAATATCCTACATTCATTTCTAAGCGTGTGTGGCTATTTTGAATATTTATTAAAATGCGAAGCTTCGTAGGAGAAAATTCTAGATGAAATGTTAAAATTTTTCTATCCATTTATCTTGAAATCTTTTGTCGATGTTTTTAGGCATTTGTCATATCGAGCTTTTATGCAAAATAGTTTTATCCAGTTTTCAGGATTTGTCATTATATGGTTCTGTTTTAGCATTAATGTAAATCTGAGAAGGTATTAAAGCTTTTACGTACCTTTTTCAGCTTTCACTATATCATTTTTGCTGAATTATAAACGACTTGCATCTTTCAATCAAATATTTGCAACGCCATCGCTAAATAACGCCTTACTTTATAAAACTTTAAACTGAATGCTTCTCTGTAATGTTTCTGGATTGGAAATTGAATCTTTTTGGCTTTCTTTATGCAGTCCTGTTCTGAAAATACTTGGGTAGGCAGAATGCACTTTTATAGATGCGTTTCTGACGTATAATAACTTCAGGTGTGAAGTTTTATACCATAAATCCACCAGCAGTAGGGCAGAATTACGAAACATACCAGAGTTTCTGACAAGTTTAAACGAACCATATCTATGTGTTACGATTTCTAGTTTTCTTTATTCTAGTCATTCAACGATTAAAGAGACAATGTAAACTGATGTCGCTTGAATTTGCTCAAGTTTTAAGAACTTTTTGTTTAAACTTGAGGACGACCGCACACACCAAAGAAACTGACTATACTACAATGGGGTCTTTTCTGGTACCCCCGGTTAGGTTGGGTTCCGCACGTTAACAACGGAACCCAACCCAACTCCCAACCCAACCAGGGGTACCAGAATAGACCCCAATGAATGAAACTTCGTACTCTTGCCTAGTAATCATCGATGTCAGCTCCTGTTCCTAATTACTGTTGAGTTGTAACCCTATCTTGCTTGAAATCCAACTCATGCACCCAGTGTGAAATCCGTGCATATATTCTCTTGGCGCTTAATTTGTGTTATTTTCTTTGTTATAAGGCGATATCGAAACTGAAGGCGATGCAGAAATCATACCTAGAAATATATAATGATAAAAATTATAGAAAATGTCATTGGTTCGGTACATCACCCAGCCTTAACAATTTTGATGCATAACACTTTCTCCGTTGTACTTCATTGATCGAGATTTATATAGATGTAAAACTTCAAAATTAAGTTTCGTATATACTTGTGTATGGTATGTATGTTTGTGGAAGGCTCAATTTATTTAGAGCGTATGCACTTGTATTAAATTTTTTTACGTTAAGTTTTGCTTCAAATATTGTAAATATCTTGTGTTTTCTAACTTCGCTCTATGTTATAAATTATTTCAGAATATTCTGTTATATATTGTAAACGATCTTGTCTTTCTACAAATAAAATATGCTATATCTATTTTCAATTGTTCTCAAATTTGATTAGAGTTGCTAATATTTTTGTCCTGTTTATCGTCATTTGACTCGCCTAATAACCCTCTGACTGCCGAACTTTTAAATCTCTAATTAGATGCAACGTTCGCAAGCATGTTCAAATACGTTTGAACGAAGCGAATTGTTATGTGCAAGGCTTTATTAGTTTAATGCGATTCAACTCTGTAATAGTTTTTAAGTAAACACAATAGCAGAATTCGTAGGATGCTGCAGAAAACACTTTTTTCCTACCCGTGGAAACCGCAGGATAAGCAGTCAGAGGGTTAACTCTATGCGCCCTATTCCGCCTCAAACCGCCTCATTCGACAGAGGCCGGACTCGGGCGGTTTCGGGTGCCTGAGTGCATTTTACAGGAGAAAAGTAGTTCCTAATCGCCCAAATTCGTTTGCCGTTCTTCTGGAAATTCTGTAATGAAAGAGAGGATTCCATTCTTTTTTCGTGTACGAAAGTTTACTTCAATTTTTGAGGTTCTGGAATTCTCAATCTAGCCGGGTTCAGAGAGTTAAACAATATTTTTCATAAATGGGTTTTTAAGACTATCTGTTGAAGATATAAATGTGTATTCGAAATTTCTGCCAATGAAAATATTTATTCGATATGAGCTTAATTTTTAGAGAAGAAATAAACTCAAATGTTTCCCTCCCGCATATTTTTACTAATCATTTTCAAAACTGCCAGTTTTAAGTTCATCTTCATTCGAGCTGGTATTTATCGGCCCTAAAATTTGGTTTTGCTTATTTGTGGGAGTGTGTTGTTGGAAAGGTATATTTAAGCTTTCTAGAATTGTGAGTCTATATTTTAAATAGCTCTTTTAAACAGCTTAAAAAGAATGGATTATAAAAATTAAACAGTGTACATCTTTAATTCCAATTTTTCCTTCTCTACGTATCGCGACTACTTACATATTCACTTTGTGTGCAGCAATTGTCATTTTATTAGTTTAAACTTTCTCCGTACTTGCTTATGAAAACATTCAATGCCAGTTATTCCAAGTGTCTTCCGAGGTAGGCAAGCATTTACCGAAAGAAAAAAACGAATTTTATTCGTTTAGTTCATTAGGTGTAATTATGGTGCATTATAATTGTCTAGATGATTATGAAGTTTTGTTGATTTAATCGATTGAGAAATGTTGAAGATATCAACTGAATGTTCTCGGCAATTGTAGGAACGTGGTTAAAACAGAGGCCAGCTTAGATTCATAGGACATTTATTATAAGACTAAGTATTGAAGACGAACACGGATTGTATATTGAAAGAACAAATTCTTAAGATGTCTGGAGAATAGTTGTTAAAATAAGCCATCAATAGAAGGTTAAATATTTTACATGGAACCTATTAAATGTTGTGGGGTAACTGGGTGATTAAATCGTCTGATTTGTTCTCTTCGGCATTTATCTCGTCTGCTTGATTGTGAAAAATAACTTTTTTTAAAGGAACCGAGCAGGATCAGAATAGAAATGCATTGAAATTCTGAAATATTTGTGTTTCGTCCCATTTTTGAATATGCATCATATTCAGCTATTCCTTATCGCACTATAACCATCTTTCAAAATATTTTTCCCACTTCAATCGTACACTGCATGGTGCAGATAACTATATACAATTTCGTCCTCTAATCAGAAGTGCACTGGTCCCTTTTTAGCATAGTGCATTGTACCTATGTAAGAAAAATACTTGTTTTAGAAAGTTTAAAAAAAATTAATATCTCATTTCAATTTCAAGGTTCAAAATCTTTATTTTTGGTACGATCTTAATTTCTTTAGTAGTTATGTATAATTAAGCTTAGTTTATTAAAATTTACCCTCAGAAATTCAATTTTACGCTATATATCGTTATATTGCTCAGAAATTCAATTTTACGCTATATATATCGCTATATTGCTCGGAAATTCAATTGTACGCTATAGATCGTTATATTGCTCAGAAATTCAATTTTACGTCATAGATCGTTATATTGCTCAGAAATTCAATTTTACGTTATATATCGTTATATTGGTAGGGCCGTAAGTGCTGGTTTGAAGCGCCGTATTTGTTATCGCTCATTGCACAAAACCAAAATGTATCAGAATAGAGATACAAATCAAGCTGCAAGGTGGTATTAAATATTAACATAAGTCTTGCTAAATAAAATACCACTATCAAAAATAAATTTAAAAAATTATTCCGATTTCTATTACAGGAATATTATATTTGAGAATGAAATTAATCAGACTTTTAAAGATATTTGAAATTGCTAATTTTTGTCAACTTTGTATTTCGATGTTTGCCAATACTGTGTCCCTTTTTGTGAGAATCCCTCTTTCCTCGTAAAATAAGCTACTCAATTAAAATATTAATGAAATTTCCTCTGTTTTTAAACAATTACGCAATATTGTAACATAAAAAATTTAAATTAGTTTGCAATGTATGGAAATTTTTACTTCGAGAATTAAATACTAAAAAGTGCTTAACTCATTATATGCCAACTATTATTTCACTTTTTTCAAAATACCCATTTAATGATACCATGAATGAAATATGAAAGATAAAGCTATTTCTGAAATGTTAAATTAAACTTACTCAATTCTAATTAAAATTTAATTAATATTTTAATTAGAAAAATTACTTTTATTGGATTTGTAACTTTTACAGCAATCGGCTCAACGTTCAGGTGCAACAATCAAAGCTAAAAATCCATTCGTTTAGGTGAAAATAAAGAGATCCAGTGTTCCAAAAAAAGGGCACAATGGCAAATAATGGATTAATTGAAACTTGTTAAAATATTTCTTATTTCATTTCCTTTTATACCAATGATGATACGACTTCTCGTCTGTTATATGGTTCATTTTCGTACTGTGCATTTTCCATATTTTGTTTGTAACACTTTTTACAGAAATTGTTTTATAGTATTATCTATAAATCTTGTGATTTCTGTATCTCTTTTTGTGGTTTTACTTTTTGTTAAGTTACAGAACATTTGTCATTATCTTGAACATTTGTCATATGTGATAAATAAAAAATTGTTCAATTTATTCTTAAATTTGGTTTGTCATAATTTAATTCCTATTCATCACGAACATAGTTTATCTATTAACACGACGCCGTTGCAGTATGAAACCACCGATGGCTTAGTTTCGTGAGTCTTATCAATATTTTAAAGATTGCTTTATTTTCCAATATTTTAATGACTCTTCTATCGCTAACTGGACCAAGAGGGAAGAAAACTGAACTCGTTAATTAAAATTTGTAGAATATTTTTGGAACTGTCTGTCTTTCCAGAAATAGTTCCTGTATTTCTCCTGTGAATACCAATTAAAGCCACCTATGGAAAAAACACTCAGCTTCCGAACTGTAACTGTATCTCCTAGATTTTCTGCTAGTAGAAGTATTCCGAAATCAGCCACTGAAGCTTAATGATAGTTTCTAGTTTTATAAACTGCAGAATGCTGAAAATCTTCTCTTCATTACTGAGCATTTTAGATCATTAGAACGACTTATTTATTGTAGAAAGTTTTAGAAGTCTTGACTTTACATGTTCATATTTCTCGATCGTAACTCAAAAAACATTTTTGAGACTCCTTATAAATATTTTATAATTAGAAATTTCTGGAACACTGAAAGGTTGTAGCACGGAGTTGGTAACTATTTTTGAAAGTAAACCCTACTGTACCAAATCACTCTCTGCACCGGTAGAATAATTTTACGCCAATCAATTCATCTTAAGACCTTTATAATGATGATCATTTCTTATTAACATTTCTTCGATATATGCTTGAAATTTTTTTAAAGTAGATTATCCCGACAGCTGCATATATTGCATTACTTTTCCTTTAAAATCACAATTCTGTCAATTGTTTTGTGGAGATTTCATGTATTTAAAATAACTCTTTTCGAATTAGGTGCTTTGTAAGGATGAAAAAGAATTATTAATAAACTATTTTATATAATTATTACTCAATATTAAAAAATATTAAAATAAAATAATATATATTATTATTAATGATATTAATTAATAAAATTATTTATTTAAAAAACTTACAAATCTCGCGTTTAAAAGTGAGCAACAGAGTAATTGAATTTCATAAATTAGCATGTTAATATTATCTTTACCTTAAAATCTCCAGATTATTCTTTGAAGGTCCACTCATCACTGATAACTTTCAAATTTATATTCCTTTTTAAACGGCTTTTGGATGAATACCAAAAACTATTTTAAAAAGCTATTCATTTGGATTTAATCACTGGCTCTAAACATTTAAAATATCACTAGCTTCATGCATTTAAACCTCGAATCACATGTGATAAATACATATCTTTTTATCAATCATTATCAAAAATTAATATTTCGTTGGCCTATATAATACCCAAGGGTAAACAAAATATAATCTTTGTCTAAATTTTCTCTCTACATTTCAAACATTTATATATAGATAACGTAGGGGACATGTTTAAAACATTATTTCTTCAGAAATGTCAGTTGTTTTTATAATGCATCAAATAATTAAAGTTACAGTTTTTATTTGTGATTCTCTAAAAGAGGTTAAAAATCGGAGCATAATTCGATAGCATTTACATTGAAATCCAATGAGGATTTTTGTTAGTGACAATCGTAAAATGCTATTCATTACGAGATATTATCAGAGACATACTATTTAAATAAATTTTCTATAACCATTGGGTTTAAATTTTTTTCGACGTACGCAAATTATATTTTAAAATTTAAAACGTCTATGAAAAAAAATCAGATTTAATTATTAAATGCTAATAATTTCCTTATTGAAATTATTTTATTAATTATTTATTATTATTTATTTTTCCCTCCTTTCTTGAGGAAATTCTCTTTTCAGGGTTTTTCTCGTGTCGGTAGGACAGTAAGACTAGCGAGCCTATTTAGACAAAGTCCTATTAATTAAAAAAAAACTTATGAAAATCTAAAATTATGTGAAATTTCAAAAATAAAACACATTCTTACAATAGTGTTTACTCATATATTTGTTAAATTCCAGTACATTATTTGGCAAGTAATGGACCTTATGCACCGTTTGGGTTCGAGAGTATAGAAAAACAGCTCTGGAGGAATAAACAAAACGATCGGCCTATAAGAGACTCAGAAATGAAAGCAGTTCTGAGTCAGCTGTTTAAGACTGACCAATGGCTGCCTCTGGCAGGTCACGTGTCGGAGGATGTGACGTCACATGCATAAGATCCATTGAACAAACTTAGCCTTATCTTCTTCACATTGCAAAAAACTACTTTCCGAGTTTGACTCGAAAATAAAAAGGATAGATTATCAATCAAACGTTTGATACATGTGCTTCCATGGATTGAATATGAAAGAAACGAATATTTAAAAATAATTTTATGCAAAATTTATGTTGAAAATATAATTGCTGTGAATTTGTGATGCATTTTTAGAAAGGACCTTAAAACGGGGCGAGTAGAAATTCGACGAAAATTCATTTATTTTAGGTCTTTCATGAATTTTTAATTTCTCATGGTATATGTATTGTTCAAAATTCCTTTTTTTTTTCTCATATACGAATCATACAAAGAGTTCTGTAACAGTAAAAAAATGATACTCGAGATTATGAAAAATCTCCGTGTTTTCTACCTCCTTCAGTAAAAAAAAAA
The DNA here is from genome assembly GCA_013235015.1 of Araneus ventricosus. NCBI lineage: Eukaryota > Metazoa > Arthropoda > Arachnida > Araneae > Araneidae > Araneus > Araneus ventricosus. The sequence goes on along the minus strand of BGPR01000802.1, from coordinate 273,500 downwards.
ACATTTGCAGGATAATGTCTTTTTATGGTGTGTGTAAAAATTGCTTCATTCTATTTGCTGCCATTCTTGGAGTGGAACCTTATTTTTTTATTTTGTAGAAACTTCGAGAAAAAAGATCGTAATAAAAAATGATGGAAGATTAATTTCTTGGAGTACACCATACATATCGCCACGGAAGAAAAGGAAGAAAATAATTGAGGCCTGTTTTCCCTATTCTCATGCTGGATTAAATAAAAAAATCTTCATTTTTATCTACCTGCAACACTTGTATTTAAGCTCAAAAAAATAGGTTCTCTGCTTTATTTATTCACCAACTAATAGATTTCCAGTGATAAGATTTTTCTTACAATTGTCGCCATCTTTTTACAAGCTTCATTCATCTACGATTTTTCTAAAAAAAATGGAAAAAATGGGAAGAAGCTTTACGAACGAAGTTGTTTGTCTCTCACAGGCAGAAAATTATTTTTACACAAAATATGGGGAAAAATGTTGACACGCCGTAGTCACAGAATTATATATTTTTTTTCACTGTAAATTGCAAAATTATGATGCACTCACTTCAAAACTGTGCTAAACACGTATAGGAATATTATATGATGTCCATATTACGTGCATTCGGGTTACATTTTATGAATTGGAAAAGTTTAATTTTTTTGTAGAACCAAGATTATTATTTATTCTTTTTCAATGTGGATTTTGACTGATTTTCCCATTTTCCTTCTTATTAAAGCAGAGAATGAATACCAATTTGATGGATAGTTGGATAGATTTATTTTTAAAATTTTGTTATTGTGGCAGAAAAGAAATGCTGCTGAAGCGTTGGAAGAATTTGTGTTCGTTACTTTTGTTCGTCGCGACGTTTGTTTCCTGTTTTTTGGACCGCAAGAAAGATCAGGAACAGTAATTGAATTCTTGTCTCCATATTCAGCAAATAAATCTATTTTCAGCTCGAGGAAACAACTTAATACTATTATTTGTGACACAGGGATAATTTATTTCTCTTCCTAAAAAATAAGTACGGGAGGTCTTGTTAGGAATACGGAAACAGAAAAGTTGATAGAGTTGATCCGTGTCATGTCACAGTCACATGATAAACGTATCTGCTATGAACATTTAAATGTGCAACTAAGCAACTGAATGAAGCAGTGCGCATGCGCCTGTCATCTGACATCTTGTATTTTGCTATGAATCTGCTTAAATTTGAATTAACATTTCAAATAGAGAAAAGTACTGTTATTCATATTCTAATGAATAACAGTAATATTCACTGATTATATCGTAATTAACTCTATCGATACGGGAGCGTCCCA
>BGPR01000802.1:203427-219883 GCA_013235015.1 Araneus ventricosus | reverse complement strand
AGAGTGGTAGCCAGTTTCGTTTCTTGTTGCAGATATCAAGTAATTAGCGCCATCTACCTCAGATTATTGATGCTAGAAAAGTTAGATTTCTTATTCTTTTGGCGCAAACTGCTTTCCATTTCACGTTTTCGTATTTTTGCTACTAATTTTTAGAATAATAAAGATCTTTCTCGGACACAGCGTATATTAGGAATTATTCTTGAGAATAGTTATAAACTTAATTGACATTCATTTTAACATATGTAGTCTGACCCAAAAGAAGACAAACTTTCAAATTAAGTAAGTAATTCCCGTAATTCATACGAATACTTTTCAATGAGACTTTTCACCTTTAAAACAATCTTTTCATCTGTTTATTCACCGCTCACGAGGAGTCTTCCAATGCTTGAAGGGTGTTAGAAATCCTTCAGTGGAATTGCGGATAAGTCTCGCAGTGAATTCTCTTCATCCTCTTCTTTTGTTCTAATCGCCGGCTCTCACGGTAGTTTTCAACCTTGAGAACAAACACAATTCGTAGGGATGCAATCTGAGAATAGCAAGGATCCGGGATAACAGCAACATGCTTTTTTTTAAAATTCCAGATAAGAAGTGGAGGCCGCATGTGGTTATTATGAAAAGGCCTCATTTTTTTTCCGGAGGAGACGTATCTTCGCCGCACTGATTCTTACAACGTCCAAGGAAAAAAGTTCATTGATTGTTTGATGAATTCATCGAAAACTATTTCTCGCCAATCAAAACAGGCCACCTTCAGATTCGATAGATTTCAACTTTTTTGAAGGTCGTTTGTTGATACACTGTAAAAACTGTGGAGTAATGTCGCACCAAATTTGGTGTTGAAAAACCTTAAAAACTGCGTGAACAAACACTTTATTTAAAGTTAACACCAAATCAAGCGTTCTTATACACTTTAAGTGGTGTTGTTTGCATTCAACACCAATACTGGTGAATCCTTACACCCTGCTCACACGCACCTGACACCATTCGTGAATTATTTTCACCTGTGGTAACACCAGTTTTGGCGTACGTTTGGAAAGTCTCCGATGGCAACGATAGGTTATTTGTAAACAACTTTGCATTTCCGTTGGTTGCTGCCGTTACACAGAAACGTTAGAAAAGGTTGTGTAATAAAGATAATTGAGTTTTCATAAGATAAATATAACTTTATTGATATGTGTGTCATTTGTATTTAAGAATATTACATTTAATTCGTATATGCTTCTGAAATTTTCTTTACTAAGCCTAGTTCGAATTCGCCCTGATTAATATTCTCTGTGCATTTAAATTACAAACCAATTTTATTTTGACGTGTATACATGTGGCTGATCATTATTTCTGTGAAAAAAGCATATTTAAAATTTTGGTGTCAAAAGCAAGAATTTTAGAATTTTTTAAAAAATTTGAAAACAGGCTATTTTGTCAATTTTATAAAGGTAAAAGTAAATAAGTATTATGGGTTATAATTTTGAATAGTGAATCTGAACATATTTAAAGCCATTTGTCACTTGAAAGTGTACTTTTTAAGCAAAAAGTTGGTGAAATGGGTTAACTCATCCTTCGAAAACTCAAATTTCTGAGATTTTAACATATAAATAGCTACCCAGTGAGAAAAGTTATATCTTTTTTTGCTAAATACTTATTGCAGTGAATGTGTATACATTTGGGAAAGCTTTTCTGATAATTATTTGTGTAAAAAAATGCATGTTTAAAATTTTGGTGTCAAATGCAAGAATTTTAGAATTTTTTTTTAAATTTTGAATAAAGGCTATTTTGTCAATTTTATAAAGGTAAAAGTAAATAAGTATTATGTGTTATAATTTTGAATAGTGAATCTGAACATATTTAAAGCCATTTGTCACTTGAAAGTGTACTTTTTAAGCAAAAAGTTGGTGAAATGGGTTAACTCATCTTTCGAAAACTCAAATTTCTGAGGTTTTAACATATAAATAGCTACCCAGTGAGAAAAGTTATATCTTTTTTTGCTAAATAATTATTGCAGAGAGTGTGCATGCATGTGGCGAAGCTTTTCTGAGCAACAATTCATTGATAAGTGTGGATATTTAGAAGTTTGTTGGAATGAAGTTAGGGCTCATGAAACTGTTGAAATTCAATTATGTGTGCCAAGAAGTTTTAAGTGCCTGATTTCTGATTGATGAAAATAATTTTCATTAGAAAACATCTTATCATACATTTTAGCATTCAAATTTCTTTATAACATTTACATATATATGGTATAAAGGTAAATTTTTAATTTTATAATTTGATTATTTAGTTTTTATTAATTTAAAGTTTAGTTTCAGGTTTTTAAAAGGAATTTGGTTAGAACTTCTTGCTATTCAAATAATTTAAATTTACTTCTAGTAATTAATGTATTTATAATTTCCTATTACCATTTTAGCCTATTTTGATACCTCATTTATTAATATTCGATATTTTGTTTTTTATGGATTTAAATACTTTACATATTTTTCTCCCACCTGAAACACGCAGACGATAATAAGACAGATGATTTTATTTTATTCTTATTAGTTTGCTGTTTTAATATAATTGGCACAGTCTTTGAGTTACAACGGAATAGTGTGTTCTCGTGTCAGAATATTTATTTTAACTCCTGTGATTCAAAGTTTTATTTGGATTATTTTAAATAATTTTTTAATGATTTCAGTTTAGAACTTCTCGGAGCTACTGAAAATTAAGGATTTATTTTTTTTTTCAGATTTTGTAATAAAATTTGTTTAATATACACACATCCACATGTATTTATATGCCTTAAGCATATTATTGTTTTTGTGTTATTTTGACAACTTTCATGTATAACTATATTTTATATAATATTCATATATGTCTTATAGGTAAGGTATTTATTTTCTAGTATACTTGAATAACCAGCGGATTTTTCTTACTTTTGATGGTGTTTCGTGTCAGGATATAAAATATTTTATGTATTACATAGGCCCTGTGTTTTAGTGTTACTGAACTCCAAAAATGGTGGCAACTACTTTACACCAAAAGTAGTGTAAAGGAACATTCCTGGTGTTTGGTTACACCTAGAATTATCCCTGGTGTTTGATTACACCAAAAATTATCTTTGGTGTTTCACTACACCAAAAATAATGGTTGGTGTTTTACTGCACCACTTTTGGTGTAAAGTAGTTGCCACTATTTTTGGTGTTGTGTCACACCAAAATTTTTTACAGTGTATGGAAGAGCGTTAGCTCTCTAAAGTAAAAGCTCTTTCGAGGCCGCGGTGGTCTAGTGGTAAGGTCTCGACTTCGAGGCCGAAAGGATCCAGCGTCGAGACCCGGAAGTTTGGAGAGGGATGTGCCAGCTCAGGTGTCGTCCTCTTTATCTGACCGAGGTTCAAAATGGCGAGATCCGTCCCAAAATATGCTTTGTGTTCCTTCAAAACGAGACGTTAATATAACTAAACTAAGCTCGGTTTCATTTTCACATACCTAGTACGAATTATCAGCTTTTATCGGAATGTTTTTTAATAAGGAATACAAAAATGATAGCAATTAATAAAAATTTGTGTGATTTATTGGAGTTGCTTTTTCTACGAAATTTTAAGTAAGCTGAATCTACACGCAAAACTCTTTTTCATTGATTCATACACATTTTCAAGTGTCTTTGTACATCAACAACATAAAACATTAAAGGATAAATTTTTATCCGCGGTTCTATATTTCAGTAGTTGGTAAGTTAGATTTATGTATGGAAATTTATTTTTTCAAAGATATTTAAATGCTAGAAAAAATGCGTTGTAATATAAAGAATAATTTTAAACAATTTTTTTCAATATGTTTTATGTATTTTTTGTAAAAAGCACAAATAAACCTATGCTTTCAACAACAGGGAAACAACTACGGTAGGTGAGCAAAAGGTGGCCAGTGTTCCTAAGGTAGTCCACCCCCCAAAAGTATAAATAATTTCATTTTTAATTACAATATGGTGCTACTGCATTGTAAATCATGTATCTGCAGCGTACGTGGCAGAATTTGAAGGATACATCACTTTGATCGACCTCCATGGTAGGCAGTGATTTTACTTTTGAGGAGTAATCGTTCTAATTTCCAGAGAAGAAGATATTTTAATTTGCATGTATTTAAATTCTTAGAAATTTGAGTTATGATTCGTTTTCGGAAAGCTTATTTCTTTCTATTTAACCACATTTACTTCAATTCTAATAAATTTATCACATTAATAGTTTTAAGTCGTGCAAATGGCAACCGTATGGATGTTCCCAAGGTGGCCAGGTGTCGGGCTACCTTAGGAAACAAATATGGATATCAATGTAGTAAGGGTAATTTTCGAAATTTCTACTTAAATTAAAATTTATTGTTAAATTTATAACGATAAAAGTTTAATTTTGAATTTTTTGAAATTTAATTATTTTTGAAATTTAATTATTGAATGTTGATTATAGTTTTATTTGCATATCAGAAAAATCTCACTAAATCTAAAAGAAACTTGTGTTAATTCTTGCCCTATATATTGTTATAAGTGTAAACGTAAAGTATTGAACATTTTAACACTCTTTTAGAAGTAAAAATAGTTTTCCGAGTATATTTTCTATAGTTTTCCGACTATTTTCTAGCCTCCCACATAAAAAATTAATTGAAGCATGCTCAAATGTATATGATTTATACCTTAAAACTTATATAATAAATAAAAAATAAATGGTTGGAAAGTTGCAATGTTAATATTTGTAAAAATTATCTCCTTAATGGAATTGACAATTATAAGCAGTCTTATGGCATTCCTATGGGTAGTTGTTTTGCTAGTGCATTGGCTAATGTATTTCTTCATTCATTCGAAAGAGAACTTATTAAAAATGAACTTATTTACGGTTATCGTTCCATTGATGACCTGATTGTACTTAATTTTGATGATTTTGAACCTTTATTTAATTGCTATCCAGAAGAGTTTAAATTAAACAAAACCAGTAATGAATTTAACAAATGCAACTTTTTGGATTTGTTAATTGAAATTTTGGAAACATGTGTCTCTATTGGCATTTATGATAAAAGAAAAGACTTTAATTTCAAGGCTATTATACTTTATGGCTTTCATATTAATCTTAACATTAAAATATTTAAAAACACTATTTATTCTCAAATTAATAGAATAAAAAATATTTGTACTAACCATTCAACTTTCGTCACAGTTTTTGATAATTTAAATAATAATTTAAAAGACAACGGCTACCCAAATAATTTCTTTAATTATAATAGCTTAGTTAAAAAGGGATTGAAGAGCTTCTAAATTTCTGTTAATTTAATTCGAATTTCTCTCAATAGATGGAGCTAGGTTTGCTAGCTTCTAGACTTAATATCCTTTGTTTCTGGTATGCTTCGATGGCATTGTTCTTATTGGTATATACGGCAGAAAGTAATGTTCATTTTATCTTCTTCTTTTCTCTATTCGATTTGTTAAAAAAAAACTTTCTGAAGTTTTTCTTATTTAAGAAAGGTCTTTTCCTGCATTATTTCAATTATTGGGTAAATTCTGGCCCACAGATAGAATATTATTTAACTATTAAGTCTTTCTCTTGACAGAAAATGTATCCATTTTAGAACTCCGATGGCGAGTGGCGCTTTGAAAAAGTTGGCCATTCGAGTTTAATTTCAATTTTTTCCATTTTCTTTGTTTAATCTTAATGTGTTATAATTTTTATTGAAGCGTGATTTTTGTTGTTTGATTGCATCTTAATTGGTTAGTTGATTATAGACAATATTGTTAATGTAATCACTGGATGCTGAAGGTATATCGTTATTACTATTGTTTACTTCTTCTGGTTCTTCTGTATTTTCTTTTCTGTATAATTAAAATATCTTTCTTTTGTATTTTGGTGGAGGTTGCTGCATTTTTGCGCCATTCTGTTCAAAGCATATTTTAATATCTCTTGTTAAATGAACTTAATTCACTTATGTAACTTATTAAAGTCGAATGAGAAGAGGTGGCGAAAAAAGGCACATACGATCGGTATAAAAACATGCGCAGAGAATTCGTACGAGGTATATGAAAAAGAAACTGAGTTTAGTTTAGTTATATTAACGTTCCGTTTGGAAGGAGCATAAGGGATATTTTCGGTCGCAGCTCCCCATTTTGAACCCAGGTCAGATAAAGATGATGACACTTGAGCTGGCACCGCCCTCTCCAAACTTCCGCACCGCACTAGCGGGAAGACGTTTGACCTTCTACGTATGATTTCACGTGCAACATGCCCAATATATGACGGATCTTCAGTGGAACCGGGTTTCGAACCAGATGCCAACTTAGAAGCCAGCATCTTACCACCAGGCCACCTGCGGCCTCTTGAATTCTCAGAATTGAAATTCCGAGTTTCTGATGATAATACAACACTTTAACATAATTACTCAATTTTATTTACTAATGAATCAATACGAGACTCGCCGTCTTGCATTTGAGAAAAACTATTATGGAAAATAAAATTTTTTTTCCATAATATTGCAATCGGTATTCTTTACATATGTCAATTGACAAACTCAAGAATTGATGTGAAAGTTCAAGTGGGAAGTCTGGAGCCCCCCTGCAGCCCAGAGTCGGCACACAATCTGGGTTCCAAACACTTATCTGGGATAAGATTCTCTTCAGAGAGTAATGTAAAATCAATTGTCGAGCACTGGCTCAATGGCCATAATGTGATTTCTGCCAAGCCGGGTTCAACAAGCGGGTCTTGCGTTCAGATGAATGCCTAAATGGGTTTGGTGATTATGTGGGAAAGTGATCTGCGAGAATGCTTTTCTATTCCCTATTGTATTTTCTGTTTAATGTTAATAAATAATTTTTTATTACCTTTGTAATAATTTTTTTTTGGATTCATCCTCGTATTATCTCTGGTGGGGGGTCCATTACTATACCCACAGGGGTAGCGACAGCCCGCTTACTTATATGGCGGCCTCTGAAACCCCTGAACTCGCGGTGCCCCCCGGGTGATATAAAATGTTCGAAAATAAAAAAGTTCCTAAAAAGCACATTTTTATTCCTTTACTAACATGTAGAAATTCATTTTGTTATCAAAAATCCGGATTTCAAAGCTAAAGTCGTAAAAAGGGCAGGCGTTAAAAATAATAGGAAATAAGGAAATTAAGCCACAATGAGTATCAGAAGAACGAGACTCCATGAACTTCCATTAAAAATTAAATATACAGTGATCTCTCACTTATGCGCGGGCGCAGGGGACAGCGAAAAAAACGCGCTGAAGAGAGAGCGCATCATTGTGAAAACACAAAAAGGGATTAAAAGTGAAACATCTAATACAGTGTACATACAGTATCGTCTACGCTTTGCGCGGGCGCAGGGGAAGCGAAAAAACGAAGAGACGCTAGACCCAGGGGTTTTAAACGACTACAGTTCATGTCTCACTATCGCATGAAAGAACACCGAAAGCAGGAAAACCAAAAGGGAGCCTTGTAAAGTGAAACATCATACAGTGTACATACAGTGATCTTCGTCTCATGCGTGGTCGCAGTGAAAGATACGCGCCAAAGAAGAGATCGCGCACATGAGAAACCACAAAGGAGCTTGAAAGTGAAAAGACTCAATACTAGTGTACACAGTGATTTCTCACTACTGGTCGCAACGAAAGATACATGCGCTGAAGAGAGCACGCGAACATGAAAACCAATAAAAGGGAGTTTAAAAGTGAACACAAACGTACATTACAGTGATCTTCATCATCGCGAAGGCGTCAGGACAGCGAAAAAAAATGCGTGAGATGAGAGACGCACCAGTGAAAACCACAAAAGGAGCTGTAGTGAAAGATCAATACAGTGTCGAAAGATTCTTCACTCATGCAGGGGAACGAAGGAAAGATAATAGCCTGAAGAGAGACGCGCATCATGGTGAAAAAACCACAAGGAGCGGTTTAAAGCGAACATCATCAAGTACAATAAGTGATCTTCAGCTTATGCGGGGGCGCAGGACGAAAAACGCGCTAGAGAGAGAGACGCACTCAGTGAAAACCGCAAAAGGAGCTCTAAGGAAACATCAATCAGTAGTAGTAAAGAGTGATCTCATATGTCGGCAAGCATACTGAAAGACATTAACTGCTGAAGAGAGAGACGCATGCAGGAAGAAACCACAAAAGGACTTCAAGGAAACATCACAGAAAAGTACATACAGTGATTCTCACTATGCGCGCGGTAATAGGAAAGATATGCGCGCTGGAAGAGAGAGTGACGTGCACAGAACATAAAACCAGCAGTCTTATGGGGCTAAAGCTGAAAACATCAAATACAGTCGTACATACTTATGATTTCTCACTTATGCGCGGGCGTCGGGATGCGAAAATGGCTGAACGCAGAGAGACGCGACCAGTGAAAAACCATACAAGGGAGTTAAAGTGAAACATCAATACAGCAAATACAGACATCGATCTTCAGCTTATGCGCGGCGAGATATGAAAGATGACTGCAGCTGAAGAGAGAGACACGCTACCAGTAGAAACTACAAGGCTTAAATGGAAAATCACTACAGGTACACAGTGATCTCTCTCTGCGGGCGCAGCGAAAAGATACGCCTGAAGAGAGACAGCGCACTGCGTGAAAACCACAAAAGGGAGCTTCAAGGAAACATCAATACTAAGGATTCTAATCTGGCGTGATCGCAAGAAAGATACGCGCCGAAGAGAGAGAGCGCATCAGTGAAAACCAAACAAGGGAGTCTTAACAGTGAAACATCAATACATGTACATAGAGTCTTCTCTGGCGCTTTTGGCGCGAAGCTGCGGGACACGAGAACGCGCATTCCGAAAAAACCACAAAAGGAGTTAAAAAGTGAAACATCATCACAGTGCACATTACAAAGATCTCCTCTCACGGCGCGCGGGTTACGAAAAGATAATACGCGCCAGAGAGACGTGCGCACCAGTGAAAACCGCTGCGCGATTGCGCGAAACATTCAACAGAAAATAATACATCTCACGTTTACGCGCGGGCGCAGGGGACAGCTAAAAAAAAACGCGCTGAAGAGAGAGGACGCGCACCTGCGAAAAAAACCACAAAGGAAGCCGGTGCGAAAACATCAATACAGTGTACATACAGAAAGTGATTTCTGAACAGTGTGGTCGAAGGAGATACGCGCTAAAGAGAGGACGCATGAAAGGAAACCACAAAAGGGAGCGAAAAGCAAAACATCACTGGCTGCGCAGTATACAGTGATTTCTCACTTATGCGTGGTCGCAGCGAAAGATACGCGCTGAAGAGAGAGACGCGCATCAGTGAAAAACCACAAAAGGGAGTTTAAAAGTGAAACATCAATACAATGTACATACAGTAATCTCTCGTTTATGCGCGGGCGCAGGGGACAGCGAAAAAAACGCGCATAAGTGAAAAACCACAAAAGGGAGCTTAAAAGTGAAACATCAATGCAGTGTACATATATTGTTAACTAATACTATGTATATCCTACTGAAAAATGTATATACGATTAGTTTCAAAATTCAAATACGTGTATAACTTCCGTTAATTATTTTTCAAGAACACAAAGAAAATGGAAATGCTACTGATTTTTTAAAATCTCTCTCAATGTCGATTCTGGGGCATTAAAATGCTCAGCTAAAGCTTTTTTCGAGGTTCAAGGATTTTCTTCGAATTTTGTAATAACATCCAATTTAAACGAAAGCGACAATTTCGCTCTTTTCGCCATTTTATAACGTAACCATCTAATCAAAACTCCAAGGATGGTTCTTTCGTCAGCGATCAATTTCTCGTGGTAGGTACCTTACTAACCTCTCTAATTGACTTCTGTATAAATGCGACTTTTACTGACGTCAATCACAAGAACCCCCACTTACACCCTTGTTTATAAGTTAGAGGAATGCGTTCCTGGAACCTGAACAATAGAGGAAGGCCTAGGGAATGCATTCCTAGAAGAAGAGTAAAAAGGGTTTTTGTTCTGCTGAAAAAACACTGTTTGAACTAAGAAAATTTTTGCGACGCGCAGAAGTGAGAGGTGTTTTTTAATGAGGCGCATAAATGAATAAGAGTTATCATTGGTTTCCTATATCCCTGGCCGGGACAGCGAAAGAAACGCGCATAAAAGAGCGCGTACAAGTGAGAGATAACTGTATCAGAAATGAGGTTAAAATTCTAATTTCCTTAGAGTGTTTACATCAGCACCGTCTTTACCTATTTTAGCATACTAGTACTAATTAATACTTACATTGATCATTTATATAACAAAGATTACACTTAAACACTTCAAAATTACTTTGATGATATCATTTTCATAATTACACTTAATATAAAACTTCCTCTTCGACATAAAATTAATAGTGAACAAAACCCATAAGCAGAAGAACCTTTTTGTAATTAGGTGAAGTTTTCGATAGTTTTTAATCTCTAGTAAACGAACGATACCACTCAAAGAGAAAGCCATCATCAAAACTGTAATCAACTAAAAATTCAACTTCGAAATTTTGTAGAATCTCCAAGTCTTAGACCTCCCTGAACTCTGAAAAAAATATTTTTGAAATTATATCTGCCTGAGAAAACTGCGGAACTAAGACTTTTCTATACTTCAAATTTAAATTTCTCTTGAACTCATTAGCATCGATAGTAATCTCTGAACTCAAAATTTAATCACGGTTACCTTCAAAAAGTTTAGCTTTGATCATTTACTCCGAAGCAGAAGATGTCCAATTATTTTCACAAGTCAGGCTTCTCTTTTGCATAATTACTTTGAGTTTATCTTGAGTAACAAAAGGCAATGCTTTTATGTGCAAATTTATTCAATGAATCATTGAAAAAGATCTTCTAGAACTCTTTTGGGAACCGCTAGCTAAAGTCTAGTATTTTCAGATAAATATTGTTTCATGACATAATGTTTCATTCCTATCCAGTTGCCTAGTTCCGCTGCTGCACAGTCTTTCATTCATAAAGCGGTGCATTCACAGCTGTTCAATTCCGAGATTTTTGGGAAACGTGATGGGTAAACCTTTCGTCAATGTGAGAAACCCATAACAATTTGCGTAAATGGGGTGCACTTATGGAATTCCGAATAGTTTGAAATCAATTTGGAATGGCTGGATGGCCGTTTGAAGACCTCGCTGCGAGGGTAGCGGTAAAACAAAGCTTCTTCCGAGATTGGGACCCCGAGACGAGTCTAGATCATGTTGAAAGAAAAATCGAAAATTCACCGTGTGGGGAATGAAGAGAATGGTTGGGTGTAACTCGTCGACTTTGAACTTCTCAATCAAGGTGTCTCAACCCAAACTTTGGAACATCCGTGAATGACTTACCTAAAATTTTAGACTGGAATAGGTGGAATACAAACCAGTTTTTGGGACAAATGGCATAACCTAATCTTTTTCTGAATGCCCAGCTTAACTTTATACACAGTTGAGTGTTATCATGGAATTTGAACTACGGCATCTTAAGGCACTATAGGACCTATAAACCTTCAATTTTTGATTCTTTTTATGATTTCATTTGACAGCTGAAACCCTTCAGATCATTTTGAGGTATTGCACATGTGTTTACTTTATTTAGTTTAGAAGATATAGTTAGAAACGTGAAGTTCACTGTTGACATTTCAGTCAGCTGTTTAACAGTTTCGATTTTCAAATGTCGACTGTTACAGCTAGTGCTCTAGTTTGTCTTTATTTAATTTAACTATTTGCTCTAGTTTGTCTTTATTTAATTTAAATCTTTGCTCTAGTTTGTCTTTATTTAATTTAACTCTTTGCTCTAGTTTGTCTCTATTTAATTTAACTCTTTGCTCTAGTTTGTCTTTATTTAATTTAACTCTTTGCTTCTGGAGAAGAATACCTACAACTCAAAAGTACTCTTTGAGTTTTACCAAACTGTGTTTGAAAGCTGTTTTCAGAACGAAATACAACTTTCAATACAATTTTTTCAGTGTTTGAAACTTTAAGTGACTTTCTGTTTGTTTACTTAATAACATGAATCTAAAGGTAAACAGCAGATCAGGAAAAAAACCGAAGAAAACCGGTTTAGAGGTAATCAGCACATTACAAAGGATGGCAAAAAGGAAGTGGAAAATAATGTGAATAGAAGTGCATACTTTCGAAAAATGGATGAGAATAACAGTAATGATATTACTGCTCACTAATGATTCCGAAAATTACAGATTCATCAATTTATCCATTTTTTGAAGATTTTCAATCCTTATTGTGCTGTGCTAAATGTTTTGAAAAAATTAATATAATAGAAAATGATGGGTATAGTTTTTCTTCAGTATTCAACATCTCTTGTAAAAGTTGCAAGGCTGAAAAAACATGCAGAAATTCTAAGATGGTAGGGACAAAAAAAAGTTCCTGCTATCAATAGAAGAGCTGTATTCGCAATGCGAATGATTAGGATTTTAAACATTCATTAAAATAATATATCATGAATGTGATAAAAAAATTGCAAAGCCATATGTACAGAGCTGCTCAAATTAAAATTCTATTTCTCTGCTGTTTAAGATTCAGAAAGATATCAGTATTCTAGCTAGCTAAATTTCATTTTCTGTTTTACCCATCACTGCACACTGTATCAAATTTGATACATAATTTATTTTTCATGTTAATAATTAATAGAATTTTTTTGTCCTCTCGTACACACTGTATCGGATTAGGAACATCATAAGAGACCGGATAATAATAATCCGTTCCATTTTCCATCGACAACACAGGTCCTATTAAAAAGTCTGTTGTAGTCAAGTATTCAATTCCTGATACACCTACTGACACATTGACGCAGTTTTTAGCATTTAGAAGGAGTCTTGCATCTTTGATGGTTTCATCAATTGCTTCTACAGGTATTTACCATCTGATACTATTTTTAAAAAACTTTTTAATTGTTTTATAAAATAGAAATATTGATTTGATACGTTAGTTAAATTCAATTTATTAATACTACAATTCCATTTTGATTTTTTGTGTATTTTTTGTTGTTATATGTGAACTTCCCATGCTAAAAGTAATTTTTTTATTTTTAAATTTAAAAAATCATGTATTGAAGGGTGATATTTACTTAGACTATATCTATACGCGCGTCACTTCCTTTATGATATTTTCTTTGATTTGCAGATTTTTGATTTAAAATACACTTCAATCGTTCGCTGCAGAAACCACATAAGTCAAATTTAATTTTTTTTTCAAAATGTTTTTATGTTATTTTCACATTCTAAAGGCGCATTTACAGAATGAGTAAAGAAATGACAACAAGAGTCAAGAAAAGTCACGTTTTAGGTATATAGAACTTACCAGGTAAAACAAATTCCCAGTCGGCCAGCCGAAAGGCAAAGGTAGATTCCTTTTGCTTGGAGATATAAGGAAAAAAAACATTTCGTCCACTATTTTCATTATAGTTGGAGCTGGGAGAATGAAAGAGGGTAGAATAATGAGAGCTTCTAAACAAGAGGTAAAATGCATATGAAAAAAGGTGGTTTAAATTTGGGGGAAAATAACTTTTAAGCCTATAACTTCGAAGCAATTTTACCTATAAAAAGAATTAAATACAAAAATTGTTTTTTATGATAAGGTAATAATTTAACTAATTGGTATAATTTTTTTTCTATCTTCAATCGTGAGGAATTATAGGGCAATGAATATGTCATTCCCTCACCATTTGCACCTCTTTGAGCTGAATAGTCCATCTACGAACTCGACCGAGATTTTCACTTTCCTCACAACATATCCCATGCTGGTTAAATTTAAATCAAAATAGTTATCGTGTTCACAAGATAACATACGCAAAACGTTATAACTTTTGAACGAGATGTGGTTTTGGGTTCTAGGGGTCATGATCTGTGAAGATCTGCAGAAATTTTCCAGAAGTCGTGTCATGAGAACCATTGCAATAGGTAGGCTTCCTATAAGGAATCTGCCTAAAATTTAACCATCCATTAAAAAAATTAACATATTTTTTTAAAACACTTTGATATTATTGACTCGTGTGGTTTCTGCAACCAACAATTCAATTATTTTCTACATTTTAATAAACTGACGAAAGCGTTCTTCTGAACACATTTCTTGTTCATTATTTTTATTATGATAGTGGCATCTAAAGAGTGTTACTTTCATGAGCCTGACCATCGGTGAGATTTAGACTTCTTCGCTACTAATATTTGTCGCTGGTTAATCTTGTGGGTCTTGGGCGCATCGCATAAAAACAAAAAAAGTTTTCGAAAAACACCAGGCTAGAAGACAAAAGACGTTACACCAAGTTCCATTACCCTTCTTCTAAGACATCAAAGCACCGCCTTCGGGCGATCGTTAAAACTTTTTATTGGGAAAAGCTTCACCGTTCAGTGGATAGGATGATTTCGAGTTTCCGATATCGGAAGCAGTTAACAATTCTTTTTAACCTCTCGGTGCGCGGCAATTTCGAGCCCTGTTATTTGAGAAGCGCAGATGCCTTAAAGAACCGAGAACTGTGATACCTATTCGCTATCATCTTCTTTTCTTTCACTTCTTTCGTCAACAGAGTAAACGTTTTAGCAAAATTAAATCGTTTTTCACTGATACAGCAAGAGGAAGCTAGATATAAAGTATAAGCAACTAACTTTAACTTTTGGTAGATAAAGGTTTTCAAAAACTTCATTATGGAAACCATTAATTGGAAAATCAGGAATGACAGCGAGGTAACAGGATAAGGGGAGGTTGCTTTATTTGTACCACCTAAATATTTTCCAATTTACACTGATAGAGAAGAAATTTTAATAATTTAATGGATTTTTTTTAGTTTATTTATCTTCAAAACAATGTAATTACGTTTTTGAGAAATCTATTTTCAAGGAGAAAAAAATAACATATTAAAATTAGGTCATCGGGCCAGTTAAGGAAATTGATTTTCCAAATTGGACCTCTAATTTCTTAAAGAGCAACTAAAGCAAATGCATTTTTTGTTTCTCAAATTCACAACAGCATAAAACACATAAAACCAAATATGACATTTTAAGCCTTTTGTCATTTCTTCTTCCTATGTTTCCTCACATAGGCAACAAAGCCACTCAGTGTTTTGACTTTGTCCTTTTCTTCCGATATATTTAATGGTTGACACAGTTACGGCGAACTTGGTCACGAAACAGCACTGCGTGCTTTAGTCTTACCGATTTGTTTTTAGGATACTCTTTATATAAATTGAAACTCTTATTTACCATTTCTTTTTATAATTTTCTTTGTTAGTTCCATTTGAATGTTCAATTTCTCTTCTAAATGCTTACAAGATCAAGAAAATTATCCTCTTCAAGGCCAAGAAATTTATTCTGCGCTAATTTAAGTTAAAATATCAGAAGGAAATCGATTAAGCTAAAGTGTTTTCTGTTAGGATGCACAGTGTCCTCATTGTATCAAGCGAAGCGAGTAGGGTTTGTATAGCAAACCTGGGAAGATTACTACTCAATCCTTCTAGGGGGTTGGCGAGTATTAGTGAATAGGGGTCAGAACCCCTAAGTTATGTATATTTACCTAGGTGATTATATGTAATAACCGGATAAAGATCCAGTAATTATATATAAAAGCCGATTAAACGCATTGACCGCCACATATACAAGCCTAATATTTTTTATGGAGGAAATATTTTTATATAAATTAGTATAATACATAAAATACTCTTATTGCCTGAAGCTTTATTTTAAATTAGAATTTCGGCTTCACCTAATACATTTCAAATCTCACAACTTTTCGTAATATCACTAACTTGACAAGAATGTTTTTAAAGATTACCAAAAATTATTTATATTTTTTAACGGTTGATGCAAAATTTAATTAGACACTGCGAGTGGCAACTCGGAAACAAGAAATATTAAAATGATTAAAAACATTTGCAAATTTTTCATTCAACAGAAATGGCAACTTTAAATATAAAATAATATTTTCTAAATGTATAAAAATTTCGTTAAAAATTAAGAAATTAACTATTTGTTTAATTCTCACGAATCTTTCAATAAAACTTTCTTTATGCTTCATAGTAATTAGGAAATTTAAAAATAAAATGGTTAGCTTAGAATTCTATACTGTGAAAATTATTTATGAATTTTCGCTTTTTATTTATATAGATTAATTTTCATGTGTTTGAATGTGATATTTGAATCTTATTCAGTCTATTTATAGAACCAAGTCTTCGGTTCCCAGATTTCTGAGAAAAGACATATGAGAGCTCCAACGAAGCAGACGGAGACTATTCAGACTTGACAGGAAGAATTATCTAAGCTCTTAACTATTACTGCTAAAACTTTTTTTAGTATTTCTTCTGGGACTCAAAGTAGATTTATGTGTAGTAGGAGAATGCAATTTTCTTTTAATTGCTATGGGATTCCTATTCAATTTATTGCTATCAATTAAGCTTGGAAAAAAAATGGCTTGTATTGTTTCTACATATAATGATTTCTATTCAATAATGTATCGAGAAACTACGATATAATTTTTTTAAAGTAAGGAGACAGGTATGTGTAATACAAGACAATCATGCTGAATTTTCTTTTA
>BGPR01000802.1:133772-185335 GCA_013235015.1 Araneus ventricosus | reverse complement strand
GATCCAATTGAGGACCTGGTCCACTCGAAGCAAACCTGGTTTCTTTGGGGACATATTAATATTTTTTAAAGATAATTTTTTAAGTTATAATTCACCTGCATTCACAAAAAATTAATCATCTGTCCTGAAGATAAATATTATACAAAAAAATCCTTCGGCTACTTTCTTTCCAATAAAATTTGTCATTATATTGATTAAAAAGCAAATGGGTGGTCCTGGAATTCATGACTCTCCCTATATGATATTATTTGTTTCCATCAAGCATTATGATTATTACAAATCTGAAAAGGAAATAATCAAACATTTTACAAGCGAAATGTATTAAACTGCTAATGAGTATAAAAACCGTACTGTATGCACATAAATACGTAACTGAACGAAGTACATTTAGAAAAAAAATTCGACGGGAGGCTGTCTCTGCGAAACGGCCGCTGGGATTGAGGGGCATAGAATTTCTTACCTTACTCAACTGTGACTTTCTGTGACTAAAGTTGTTCTATGTGGCTAAAGTAGCTCTATGTGACTTTGACCTATGTTCTGTGATCTTTCTCTGTTAAATGAAATTAAAACCTACTCAACTCAATTAAATCTATGGAAAGGACAGCTCAATTGAATCAACAATTGTTAATAATAATTAATTAAGGACAGTTAATTAATTGATTACTCAACTGTAGCTTTCTGCGACTAAAGTAGATCTATGCGACTTTGAGCTATGACTTATGCTTTGTGACCTTTCTCTGTTAAATGAATTAATCTGAATGAATTTATTAATATGAAATTAATTAATTATTAATCTGTTGAAATCCAGTTAATATACCTCTCACAACCGATGCGTGCGCGCGCATCGGCCGCTGTGACGTCGTCAGAATTCTTCGCGATTTTCATCAAATTTACAGTTCGACTGTGAATAAACCGTCATTCCAAATTCTAAAAATCTTTTTGAAACCTTCAATGTCCACCTTTTTCTGCTAAATGAACCTAAAACTCACTCTCTATGTCATTTGGGTGCGGAGCTATAAGCGTTTAACTTTAGCGCGGAAAGCGTCATAATTTTTTCCTTTCCCGACACACCTATGGAGAGACGTAAATCTACGTCAAAAAATGTGAAGAAACAAAGCCCCTGTCCTTGCGCAAAGAAGGAACTGTCCTTCAGGGAACGGAAAAGAGGGTCTTGAATTTCTTTGGTCCTCCGACTTTGCAAACTCGGAAGCCATTTGTGAGACGAGGGATGCTGTTCACTTTCGGAAGTGGTTATCTTTTCTGGTAAATCGGAGGAAACATCAGATTTCTTCAGAACGCTGCCCTTGGAGGGGAGGGAAACGTGATACGGGTCCAGAAGACCTTCCTTAGCTGTTATCTGTTCTTGGAAGAAACAAAATCTCTTCTTGTGAATGATCCAGAGGTGAATAGGGTTTAGAAGCTTTAATTTTGAATACAGTGGTATCTCCCTATAACGAAATCGCTTGGTTCCAGTTGAAAAATTCGCTATAGAGAAAATTTCGTTATACGGAGATTAGAGATTTTTGCAGTTATTTAAGTAAATGCTACAAACCTTTTAGTATGTGCGATAAGTTCAAAAATATTTAATTATGACTTTCAATTAAAAATGAAGTAATATTTATTATAAATTTGTTAAAGTTATACTAATTTTTATTGTATAAACAAAATGCTGAAAAGTGAAGACAATTCACCAATTTAGAGAATAATATGTACTAGTACGGATAAACATAAAATGTGTATTGTCACATCCATTTGCTGTTTCCACCCTTACTCCACCCCATTTCTTGGAATCTTGACTCGTAGAAATGCTGCTCCCTCTGTAGAAACCCAGGTCCCCACAACTGCATTACCCTTCGTATAGCATTCTATTGTTATGTGTTATGGCTGGAATGAACAATGAGAGTGGTTCCAGGAACAGGCACGTGCGAGCGATTTGTTTGCGCAGAAATTAGCAACTTTCTTCAAAAATGACAAAAATCGAAAAGATAAAGGTCTGAAAAAATTCGTTATAGGGAGACAACCACTTCATTATATGGAGAATATTTTGAATGTTATTTAACATTCCGATTACAAATTTCGTTATAGGGAGAAATTCGCTGTAGGGAGACTTCGTTGTAGGGAGACTATACTGTAAATCCGGAAAACTTTTAGCTTTGGAAATTAAAAGGTGAATTAACTAATGTTTTTACTAACTTATAAAGGAGACGGGAAGTAAATTGGACATAAAAAGTTAACCCTTTGCGGATAGGTAACTTTTTAGAACACTGAGATCCGGCTGCGCACTTTATGAGCCATCTTGTTTCTTCCAGCTGTACTCTTATTTAATTATACTAGCTTTATTTTTTATGGTATAATAAGATTAGATGTTGAATGGATGAATGATACAAACATTTGTATTTACGTCTGAGTCTCTATATTCTTCGTGAACTGGATTGTTCTCGAAGTCTGTCTGAAAATTAGTTTTTAGATCGCTGTACTTAGTTATTTCTCCATCGAGATATCGTTCGTCCAGATTCGTCTTGAGCTGCTATTTTCTGGCTAAATTCTTCGAAAACACCCGAATATTACTCTGTAGGGATAATTTTCTGTTTGGATATACTGAGAATTGATAGTTTTTGAGTTATAAGCATAAACTGGGAAAAACATTTTTCTGATTTTTTTTTTGGCCATAACTATTATTCCAACAAAAGTTTTTGGTGACAAACCTCAGATTCGTAATCAGCACCCCAAAATACATAGAGGAGCAAAAAACTACATTTGATTTAAAAAACTCCTTAATGACTGAACTACTAGAGAAAGCGAAAGAAAAAGCCAAATGAGGAAGGCAAAGGCGGAAATCGTGCTGAACGATAGCTGTGGAAAACGCAGCTCAAGGGCATCTTTTTTCAAACGGAGAAATGGTTGCTTTTTCTTCCGACAGAGCGCTGCGCGTTGCTCGCTGAGCGAATTTTGATCCTTAGGAGGGGAAAATCTCTATGCAGCTCTGGTCTTTGTCTCTCTTAATAGACTTTTCGCCTTTCTTCTACGTTTTTATTACTTTTTGTCATTTTCATTGATCATTCAACTCTCAAAGTGGAAAAGTAAGTCAATCAGAATAAAAATAAAAATACAAACTTTAAAAATAATTTCAGGGGGACTGAAGCTCTGCAGCTCTAATGGACTAGCAGCCACTGGCTGCGCCTATCATATGGTGTGGATAAAGACTTAGTTTAGGAGTTCAGTTGAAAGAGAAATCTATCATACGTTATGACGTGTCAATTTGTAAAGTCTGCAAAACACTTGCAACAGGCAAAATAGGACCGTAAAACATGGTAAAAAAATTCAGATCGAATAGTAAAAACCAATCGTTTTCAAAAAAAAAAATAAGTCGTGGATGATGATCTCTGTGAAGGATATCTTTCAGAATGATACAGGAAGAGTGGAAGCAACGGATGCGTTGATGATTAAATTGTGAGCATACAATAAGAATGTGGAGAACAGTCATGCTGTGCAAAGAGGGGGATAGATTCTCGGAATAGCACGTATGAGTATACCTGGTATGCACAATAGGTAGGCGATTTAACTCAACATCGGCTTTACGGTATGGTAAAATTAGAGATTGAGCAGTAATAGGTTTGGCTTTGTATAGTTTACTATCTATTATTTTTAGACTCATTTGTCGGATTAATATCGAAACATCTGCTCAAATTTCCAAAATACCACCATCAATTCTGAGGGAATCGAGAGATGCCATTTTGTTAGCATGAGCTAGTATACCTCCTCAAAGGTTTCAGCAGCCTGCATAGTCCTTAGTTTGAAGAATATCAGCTGTTATTAAAGCCAGAGGAGGTTCTACACGAGATTAGTTCTGTGAAGCTGGGTGCTCTCAAAATTGTGGCCATCCCTTGCATGCATGACTGTTTAATTGAGAGGAGAAATGATGCATACATTCTGTGGTTTTCACCACACTCTCAATTTCATTTGTCACTTGGTTCTGAGAATCTCTTAATTATTGGCTGAAAAACTGTATATTGGTGTTTTTTAAGTTACTGAAGTTTTCCGCTGATACAACAGATTTGCTGAAAAATTCATTCCTTAAAGCTTTTACGAGATTTCCAATTGTTGTGATTGCTGTCAACATATTCGAGGAGCCTGTTGCATAAATTACGATGATATGAAAAGCACCTATTTGCATAAATGTTTCATTCTTGTTTCTTATTGTTTAAGAGACACATTTTATATTCCAAAAAATGAATCTGCCTTTTATTTAGTTCAACAAATATAAATTTCAAGTGTTGCACACTTTGCAACCTGGAAACATTTAAAAAACATAACATAAAAGCTTTGACGCATCTAATAAACATAACATAAAAGTTTTGAAGCATTTAATAAACATAACATAAAAGCTTTGAAGCATTTAATAAGAAGTAACAATCTTAAAATATTTAAAGGTAGATTTTTAAGCTATCTCTTTTCTTTATACATACTTTTTACTTTATTACAAAAAAAAATCTTGCTTTTTGACTAAAATAATTTCGTGGTATTTCTTTGTAAATTCAGTTACGATATGGAAAATAAAAAAATTAACAAAATAATTATTACCTATAATGAAATAAAACTATTCCTGTCCCTACTTCAGTTATCAATTTCATTTATTTTTTGTTGGACTTAATCAAGAAATTTTTAATCCATATAATTCAAGGCCCTGATGACTTTACGAAAATAGATACTGATGAGCGTCGGTTGAAAAAGGAAGGGCTTTTGAAAATTTAATCACATTGTATAAAAATCTCACTTTGAGTATATTCACTGAGCATATTGAAAGAGATTAGAGGGATTCCGCTACATTAATCCTTCGCGAGGATAGAAAAAATTTAATGTGATCCTAAGAAGGCTGTCAAAAATAAATTAGCCATGAAGCAACGCCCAACGAAAGAAAAGTAATTAAAATTCGGCCATTTCGCAATACCCTCCGATACCAAGGCTTATCATGAATGATACTAATAGGATCAAGAAAAAGTTTCTAAAATAAAATGCATGGCCTAGATTTGCGTCTTGTCGTTCCAGTTTAAACTTTTGTAATTAATTCTTCCTAAAAATTTATGGTGTCATTCGACACAGTTGTGGTTTAATTTTCAGCTAGAGTGTCAAACTCGTGGGCCGTGAGTCGCATGCGGCCCACAACCAAAATCTTTGAGGCACAACAACCAAGCAGTATGTAACAAAACATTTTAACAAAAATTTGGTAGACTAAATTTAAAATTCCTGATTAAAATTAAATTTAATTTTAATTTCACTTCATTGATAAATTTATATTAAGTTAAAATTAAATTTTAATTCAATATTCCCAATTATGAACAAAGGACCCCAATATGCACCTATGACCGATTACTAGTCGTGTTACATCGACGAAACGTTTCCTTCACTGCGCATATTTTAGGAGCCGATAAGCTGCTACTAAGAACTACCACCTTAGTGGAATGAAACGAAGTGAAGTGCATCATAGAGTGACTGAAGTGAAGTGTATCGTAGCGTGACTGATGTGAAGTGTATCGTAGCGTGACTGAAGTGAAGTATTTTTCATGATGTAATATTCTTTGCACTGTAACTTTGAATCCAGAATCGAAAGCTTGCTGTGTGTTTTGTCTTTGACTCTTTAATCCCGAGGTGACTTTTTTCTTCTAATCCAATTAAAACCGGGACTATTTGGGAGGAAGCGACATGAATTGGACTCTCCCAATCTAGGTGGTCATTCACCCCACAACCCCATCCCCTGCTATAACCTTCCCTTAAGGCGTACGGAAATGGGTTGTGGTTGGCAAGGATAAGTGAATCCCATACCGCTCTTATCTGCCAAGCGATCTCAGCACCTCAACTCCCCTCAGAAGAAGCCAACCGCATCAGACCGGCCCTCGTCGCTGTTAAGGGGAAATTTTTAGACCGCCCGGGACCACCTTGCTCGATGTAAGAGGGTTAATCTTATTAGGTCCAATTGCGCGAGGAAATAAGTCACTTGTCAGATCCAAGATTGTTGACATACACCTTGTGTCAGTTTTGGAAGTAGTCATTGCGAACAAGATATTCTCCGAACTAGGAAAGATGATATCAGAGAAGAGATGCCCAGTGTCAAGAAGAAAACTTTACCGTTGTCCTTGTTCTTTCTAATACTGGGTTTTACCGAAATAAACCTACCTTTGAATAAAAATTGAAATTTTAGTTTTATTACGACCCACATAAAATTATAACTTGTTCAGTTGGCTTTTCTGTTCATTTTCCGTTGTTAATTTTCATTTCTACATAAAGTTTATGTTTGCTGGATCTTTAATGAGGAATTCTGAAAACAGACTGAAATGAAACATTTTTAGCAGGTTCTCAGAACTGATTGATACTTCTTCCTCTAGCTTCGGACAAACCTTAATTTGCTTGATTGAAACTTAAATTAAGGTTACAAACGCAAGATTCCGATAAACGACTTCTTCTGGCAAGATGTCTCTCCTTGTGCGCGCAGAAACTGAATAACTGTTTTTTGTGCTGATCTGGAGGAATCCATCATGCAGCGAACTGCGGAAACAACTCTCCAGAAATGAGAATATCGATGCGAAGCCGTTAACTACGCAGGTGCAACTGGGAATACCACCACGACATCTATCTGATACAGCTAAGGTCTTCTTTTCATTTAGGCACACCTTATAGCTACTGTAATTGCAAGAGAAGCACCCGTTTTCAGACGAGATTGACACACTCGAATAAAACTCACTGTTCATTGACTGGACAAAAGGCCTTCAACTCTCTTTTCGTCATCATCCTATTTCGTCAAATACTCAATAAAAGAAAAGACTAAGCAAAGCGGAAACGATATTGTTCCATCGTCGCATGTTGGTTTATAATAAAAGGGATTTTCATTGCAGTTTTAAAGAAAATATGCAATCAATCCCTTCCTAGCAAAGCATTTCGAAAAAGAACGATTTTAAACCGACGGGAAATCAAAGCTGAGGATTTGTTTCCAATGAAGAAGTTAGATTAATAATCCATACTCGTAATATGATGAAAGCAATCAGCGAATTACAGAAAAGCACCGTTTATACGTTTCTCATTTATACGTCGTTTCGTCACAGTCCCGAGTCATTCGTGTTCATTATAATGATAAAGCACTTCGTTTATACGACGCAAAGCTTCAGTTATACGTCGTTTTCCCCTTTATAAAATGTGAAAATTCCATCCTTTCTAGCATGCGAAATGTGATAAAGATATCGTGACTTAGTAGAGGACAAATGGTCTTTTGCCAATTTAAGCAATGATGAAGAAGTTATTCCACCTTTCTTTAAAGACCCAGTGGGCTCCATTGGTAAACTTCGAGCTTATTTCTTCTGTCGAAAGAATAGTGAAGAAACATTCAATGAACTTCATTCGTTTCATAATGATGCGCTTAATACTCGCAGACAATCCATCACGTCACACGACGGTTAGAGATTTTTTAATTAAACGCCTACCTGCATGTATATAAATCTTATAAGATATGCATAATTCGCACCCAAGATAAGCAATAAAGGTATGATTTTTCTCACTTTCTTGATGAATGTTTAATCTGGTTTGGTATTGATTTCCATACTAGTAGTTTTATACTAGTACTATCTTAAAAAACTTTAAAATCAGTACTTTTAAATGAATCTGCATTAGTAGTGTAAATTCTAGGCCTACGTCGAAGTCAAGTTAACTTAACGGCCTGTGTAGAGGTGAGATGTCCTGGGCTAGTCGCCGAGGTATTGGGTACGGAAAACGATTGCCACTTAAGTGCTTCATATTAACTAGTACAATACTGCAGTAATCAGATTCTAAACCTATCATACCTGATTCCACATATATATCAGAAGTACTCCATTGTGAGAAACACAGAGCTCGTGACACAGTCAAAGAAATACTACTAGATAATAATATAACAAATTTAATAGAACAGCAATTAAATTAAAATGCTAATTTAAATCATAACATCATTAAACACGCTATCTGTGATATGATGCAGAAAGAAGAAGATAGTAAACAGAAGGGGCCTGTCCATAAATGATGTCACTCTTGGAGGGGGGGAAGGGTTTCGTGAAATTGTGACAGTTTGCGATAAGGGGGAGGGAGGGAGCAACAAGAAGTGTGACATCACACATTTCGGTTAAAATAAAAACATTTAAAATCAGCAGATTAAATTTTTAAGTTATTTTGAAATTAACAGAATTTGAGGGTATTTTTTTAATCGGGACTAAAACAACTTTCACGTGATTTTTTTTTCACTTATATTCCTTTCTTTTCGAAAAAGGCATTCAGGGTAGGTTCTGAGAATATGGTAGCAGCAGAAATTCTTCACCATTAGAAGAAAACCTCCCCCTATCACACCCTTGAAATGTCCAACAAAATATACGTCGCCCCACCTGGGTGAGTTTTAGAACTGGTAGTGGCATAAACAGGTTGATCTTATTGAGGCGTTTTTCCTTAAAACTCAAACTGTTTAAGAGTATTTTGTGTTCATAAAGTAAACATAAGATTTATAGCAAAATATAACAAATTCCAAAATACTACTGTTTTCAATTGCTCTTTTATATTAATATTTTATTACTATTGTATATTAATTAGGTTTTTGTTGTAAACCTTAATCTTATTTCATACAAAATAAGTACACATATAATCATTATTATTATGCTCACAAATGTCATTAAAATACATAGTTAAAGTTTAAAAATGAAATTGGAAATATGATCTATAACGTAGTGCTTTGTTTCTGAACCGCAAGTATATGTTTATGTAATATAGCGTGATATGTGACAGGGGGGGGGAGGGGTATGGTGAAGTGTGACACTTTGTGACAAAGGGGGGGAGTGGGGTCAAAAATATTGAAAAAAAGTGTGACATCATTTATGGACGGCCCCGAAGGCTCCAACAGGCTGCTCGCTATTGGTTGATTGGTGACATTACAAAGAGGGCGGGTCCAATCTGCATGTAATTACAACTCGAGATATTGCCAGATGCCGCGATGATGCCACAGTAGTATTAAATTTGTAATAACCAAATTTGTTTATTAAATATTCGATTATAGGTCTTTTCTCTTATAATGTCTTTTACTGTATATTATTTTTGTACTTTAAATATTACTATCTTTATATTAAACAGGATGTCAAATTGTTTGTTCACTGATTGCAGCAAACAGCCTCTGACCCTTCTTTGTTTCGTCGAATATTCAAGTACAGTGCACTCCCGATTATCCGGGTTAATCACCGGGAGGGATCGCACGGATAATCCAAAAACACGGATAATCCGAAAACTCCTTTTTATTAAAGAAAAAATCAACATCAGTACAAAAATATAAAAATTACTTACATTTGCATGCTGCATAACATCAAATTAGGAATTTTCCTTTTAACATTTAATTCTTTAAAAAAGCCTGTTATGCGTCTTTGCTTCTGCTATTTGTTCGTCTCTTGTCGTATATCGATACATCTTTTACGAACAGCAGTAATGTCACCGTCATCAAATCCTCTTTGTCCCATATAATCTAACTAAGTTTCCACAAATTGTAGAGCAACAGAATCAGAAATTGTATTTCCCTCATTTAGTACATCTTCTGCATCAGTACTAGCTGATTCTCCCTTATCAAGTTTTTGAAGGATTTCTAATTTTTGTTTAACATTTAAAAAGTTTCATTTTCGTTTCACACCACTCATTTTTACCAGCAAAAAATTTCACGTTACTGAGTGACGATAAACAAGAAGCAAAAACTAAAGGAACACGAGCGAAAGTGAAAGAAGACGAAGAAGTTAAAGAATGACGTGTCAGGGAGAAGCGTGTTCGTACGAGAATGAGTTGTAGGAAGTGGATGATTAATTTCTCGGAATATTAGAGGTTGAACCGGTAGAGATTGCACTTGAAGGAAGAAAAAAAATTTTCTTTAGCCTCCGCCGTCACGGCTCACTAGTTTCACGGAATGAATCTCTCTATCGAACTTCAACATCGATTTTACATGAATGATAAGCGTGGAAATGTTTGTCTTTAAATTTTTTGTGAGTCCGTATTGAGCACGGATAATAGAGAGTAAACTGTAAAAGTAAATCCATAATGGTATTTCCTCTTCCTCTGTAAGCTTGTATTGAAATCTTTAGCTTTGTTTTCGAAAAAAAAATGCAATCACACATTATTTTTCAAAATACATTTAGAAAAAAGTGCTTTTTTCATAAAAATAGCGGAAATAAAATCTGAAATAGTTCTTTCAGATCAAACAGAAAGAATAAGCATGCAGATTTTTAATATAAATTTTAACGACAATTTTAGTTTTTAAATTTGTACTTTAATCTTTTACGTTTCTAATTTTTTAGGCGCTGAATATTGTTTCATTTATAAAATATCGTTTTTGACTTAGATAAGAAAATATCGTAGTCATTAATTTGATTGGAATAAGTCAGATTCAAATAGTATTGATGTTCTTCATTTAATTACGAAATATTCAGTTAATATTACTGTTATTCATTCGATTATGAATAACAGTACTTTTCTCTATTCAAAATGTTAATTCAAATTTAAACAGATTCATAGCACAATGCAAGATACCAGATGGCAGGCGCATGCGTACTGAATCATTCAGTGCAACGCTTAATTCATATTTAAATGCCCCTAGTAGTTACGTTTGTCATGTGACTGTGACGTAAGACGAATCAACTCCATCACCATTTCTAATCCAGTATTTTTAAATTAAGCTCAGAAACAAGACCTTCTGTACTTTTGTTTTCAGCAAGAAATAAATTATCCCTGTGTCACAAATAATCGTATCATGTTGCTTTCTCGAGCTGAAAATAGATTTCTTTGCTGAATATGGGGACGAAAATTCAGTTACTGCTCCTGATCTTTCTTGCGGTCCGAAAAACAGGAAACAAATGTCGCGACGAACGATTAAGCAGTGAAAAGAAAATATATTTATATAATCCTATGACTATGGCTTGTCAATAGCTTTTCCCCATATTTAGTGTAAAAAGAATTTTCTGCCTATGAGAGAAAAACAACTTCGTTCGTAAAGCTTCTTCCAATTTTTTCCATTTTTTTTTAGAAAAATCGCGGATGAATGAAGCTTGAGAAAAGATGGCGACAATTGCAAGAAAAATCTTATCTCCGGAAATCTATTAGTAGGTGAATAAATGAAGAAGAGATCCTCTTATCTGAGCTGCATGTAATGTTGAGAAGGCATGTAATGTGGACATCAAATAATATTCCTGCAGGAGTTAATATAATTTTGAATTGAGTGCGCTACAATTTTACGATTCTCCCGACGATAAAGCAGTGCAAACGAAAAATATACAGGGTGATCATAAATTATTGAATCCTAAATAAGTAATAATGTCACAACAACAGTTTTTTTTTAATGAGAGAGCTTCTGTTACAAAAAAAATTCAGATAGGTAACACGCCGATACGGTGGTCCAGGTGATCATAAATTATTGGATATCTTTCATTTTTGAGAACCGTTATCTGCGAAAATATTAAAGTTAGAAGAAAAATAAAAGCGTTTATTTGTAGGAAATTGTACGCTCTTTAACTTTTTATAACAATTGTAATTCGAAAACTGAATAGTTTTTTTTGATATTCAAGAAATACTAAAAATGGAAACAGAAAACTCGCATCGACTTCTGCTAATCGGTAGCCATTGCGTATGGAAATCGCACGCTTTAGAAAATTTAGAACGCTACACTTATCTCCGTAATGTTACGCCGCCTATTTGAGAGAAAAAAAATATTTTCTCTCTCATTTAGAAAAACGCCAGCTGTAGCATTATTAGTTTTTCCGTTAATTTTTCAAATTGGGTTCAATAAATTGGTTGCATAATCCTGTTTGCTATTCAACATTTTTTCCCATATTTTGTGTAAAAATAATTTCTCACCTATGAGAGAAAAACAACTTCGTTCGTAAAGTTTCTTCCATTTTTTTCAGAAAAATCGCGGATGACTGAAGCTTGAAAATGGTGACAATTGCAAGAAAAATCTTATCTCTGGAAATCTATTAGTAGGTGAATAAATAAAGAAGAGAACCTCTTTTTTTGAGCTGAAATACAAGAGTTGCAAGTAAATAAAAATGAAGCATTTTTTATTTAATCCAGCATGAGAATTTCCCTTTCAGGGAAAACAGGCCTCATCAGTTATTTTCCTCCTTTTTTCCTTGGCGATATGCATTGTGTACGCCAAGAAATTAATCTTCCATCATTTTTCATTGCGATCTTTTTTCGCAATGTTTCTTCAAAATAAAAAAAAATAGGTATTCCACTCCAAAAATGGCAGCAAATAGAATGAAGCAGTTTTTACACACACCATAAAAAGACTTTATCCTGCAATTTTTTTTTTTTTACTGAAGGAGGTAGAAAACACGGAGATTTATCAAAATCGCGAGGAACATTTTTTTACTGTTACAGAACTCTTTGTATGCTTCGTATACGAGAAGGAAAAAAGAGGATTTTTGAACAATACATACACCATGAGAAATTAAAAATTCATGAAAGACCTAAAATAAATGAATTTAACTCATTAATGCCTAGCACCCATTTTAAAGACAGCTTCTAAAATGGCATCACAAACTCACAGGAATTATATTTTCAACATGCATTTTACATAAAATTATTTTTAAGTATTCGTTTCTTTCGTATTCAATCCATGGAAGCACATATCAAACGTTTGGTTGATAATCTATCCTTTTTATTTTCGAGTCAGACTCGGAACGTAGTTTTAGCAATACGAAGAAGACGAGGCTAAGTTTGTTCAATTATTTCCCAAATAATGTACTAGAATTTAACAAATATATGAGTAAATACTATTGTAAGAATGAGTTTTCTTTTTGAAATTTCACATAATATTAGATTTTTATAGGGATTTTTTTAATTAATAGGAATTTGTGTAAATAGGCTCGCTAGGCTTACTTTATTACAGCCCAAAAGAAAAACCCTGAATAGAGTTGCCTCAAGTATACAAGTCGAAGGAAGGAAAGAAAAGGGTATGAAATCAACCGCAACATTTTGCAAACCAAGCGCACTTCGGTAGTTGATGAATTCGCTTTCGACCTGAGTATGAAGCGAAATGAGATTCCCGCTGTTTCTGCCGGCGCCAAATAAAATAAAGCCCTTTCCTTCACCCCCAAAATTCAGTGGAACATTTCGTTTCCATGATGACCGCCATCGGCATGTCTGGGGTCTGGGGATTTTCTCGTGGCGGTAGGACAGTAAGCGGGCAATTAAAGATAATTTCTTTAAAAAAGTTTTTTTTAGCATTTTCTAGTTAATTTCCCGATATGTAATATCTGTATACAAAATATTATTGAACAAATGCTACTTGAGTATTAATGGGTTAACTATAAACATTGATAGGTAAAAATTTATATATAAATATCTAAATCTAATATGTTGAAACCAACCTGTAATATGGTCGTTTATTTCCAAACCAGTTGATGATTAAATCAATTTTTCATGTTATTTCATTTATAAATTGTTGCAAAAGTCTTACTGTGGGTGTATGGTGTAAACAGTCCAACACGCAGGATAATGAAAGTTATTAGTTACAAATATGCAGGAAAACACGTAGCACCGGTACAGCAAACAATAGTTTTTGCACAGATTAGCAATGTAAACAGACAACAATTCACAGGTAATAACAGTTCGGCACTTCGATATTTAGCAACACAAACAGTCAGCAAATGAAGGCAATAACAGCACTTTCAATAGCGCTCAGCTCACCAGCTAGCTCGCACTGCAGAAGAAACTCCAAGTCGTTTCCAATGGATCAACACTACTACCGCTTGGCGTCTAACGGCTTACTAGCTCGCACAGCGGATAGAACTCCAAAGACGTTCGAGCTCCAAGGCGATCCTAGTCGATCAACACACCCTCCATCGTCCAAGCGCTCTCCTTATATAGTTTACCCGGCAGGCCGTGACATCACATGGAATGATCTAGTACATTCAAGTGTATCTTCTCTCCTAATAGAGATATCGAGAAGATTCCAGCACCTTTGAGATCCCATATTTCGTCGCCAAAGTCGCCAAATTTGTCGCCAAGTCGCCAAGATGATCGCCAAGTTTATCGCCAATGTCAGGGTTCCAGACGGGGCTGCTGTCGGTCATCTCATACTTACCCCTGTAGAACTCTCTTCCCAACCATAAGATTCACATTGCTGGGAAGCGACTTCCCATGTTTGTAACAATATATTATGTTTTCTTATGAGTTTCAGCGATTAATCTGCTTTCCTATTTCAGATTTTTTTTTATTTAATTTCCGTATAGAAAACTTTTAATTGACATTTCCTTTAGTGAGGCTTCGTTATCCCTTATTTATCCGAATAGAAACAGACTTTGAAAACTTAAACAAGCGAATAAAAGAAAGTTAAATTGAGAAATCCTTTTTCTAATTATTCCAGCTGAAGTTCGCAAATGAAGTTAATGTGGAATCTAACTTGGGGTTTCTCTCTCTTGCTTCACAGGAGCTGGAAAAAGAGAAGCATTTCTCTGAAGTTCCAGATATATTCAGTTTTGCTCTTTTTTTCAACAATACTCGAATGCAAACGAGTTCCTATATTTTATTAACTCGTCCCATTCCTTTCTTTCTACAACCTCGCACAAACTTTCAGTTGCAGTTTGAATGAGACTCATTTTCTTTTTTCTCTTTAAAGCAATGAGACGCCAATTAAGGGTTTCTTTTCGCCAGACACTTATCTCTTGCAGAATCTTCGTCGCAATCAGATTGGCTAACAACTGAAGACAACCTGAAATTTTTATCCGTAAAAGAGTCAGTTTGTTCCCAAACTTTCCGTGGAAAGAGAGTAAAAAGTCTGAAGAGTTTTTCGTTTATTTAATTTTCTCGCATATCGGCTTTCAGTGTCATCCATTCGATTTTAAGTGAAAAATTTTGAATACATGACTCTCTCTCTCTCGCAGAAAGGTTTTTTCATTGAAGTAAAGAACTAGCAATGTCTATAGAATAGGGTTGGTGTTCAGTTTCTTAAAATACATTTCTAGCTTCTATTTTCAGGCGTTTTTATTTAACTTACTTCTTACTTACAAAGATGGAATTTTTAAACTGATGGAATTTTGTTTTTTACTCTCTTTCTGATATTCCAGAGATCTAAAATTTTGAACCATTGTGTGTTAAAGGTTTTTTTAAAAAGTGACTTATTAAGTTTTGATTTAGTATGAAGTGCTATTTTGTTGTAAAATGAATAATATATTCATTTCAAGATTCCGTAACATACATTGTAAAGGAGATGCAAAGAATTATAGAATATAATCTCTACTAATAATAAAGGAGAATGTGTGTGCATTGGCGCTCTACATGATAGACCGCTAGACTTAGGGCAACGAAATTTGGCACAAACATAATTTAGAGGGTGAGAATGTGCATCCCGGAGCCGTTTTCTTGAAATTTTAATTAATTAAAAATTAATCTAAATTTTGACATTTTTCCTTAATAACTTTTGAAAATATTGCAGCACAAACATCATTTTTATGCCATCTAAAAACGCAAAAGATTATCTTTCCAATGATAGCAATAAAGTTGTCTTCCCTTTTTTTTCTCTAATTTTAATAACCTTTTAAAAATATTTTTGGCATAATTTACAACAATACTTTTCATTGTTGCAACACATTTCAAACCATTTTCATTGTTTAAACAAATATTTAATTTCGTGTTTATCTTCCATTGTTGAAAACTAAGAAAATATCTAACTGGATTTTATTTTCTTCATTTATTTGATCAATTCTTCTGGGAAATCTCTAAAGGAAGACCTCAAGATAGTAATATAACGAAATAATCCAGTAAACTGAAAGATTATCGTTGCTATGCTTCAATTATTTTTATTAGCATGCTGCTGGAAGTAAAATGTGCCTCGCCAATTTAATGTGGAAATCAAATGTTTATTTTACATTAATGTAGACAAGGAGCAGAACAAGTGTAAAGCTACGACAAATAATGCCGGTTAAATCTCTATAGCAATTTGAAGGTTAGAACTACTTTTTTAAGGGAACCATGAATGTAAAATTATGCATTATGACTGAAATTTTATTTCCTGAGATCAAGCTGGTAGCCGAAGGTGGCTATTTTAACAATAAAATAGATTTATTAGCCTAAAGCAACCCGTAACATAAGAGAAGTGAGAATTTGCCCATAGCTTGTGGGACTCAGTATTCATACACTTAAGGAATATTCTGGAATCATCCAGCTAGAATTTTACAGAAAGATCTAGAATTCCCAAGAACATAAATAAATAACATTTTGAATTAAAATGTCGGTGCTTGGATTAGATTATCGTGACCGGGATTCGAATCATAGACAAACGGTTTAACAGTCCAGTGCTCTAGCAGCTGAGATACGGTGACCCCTTCCAGGTTGCTTTATGCTGCATTATAATAATGAATTATGAAATATATAAAAGTGAAAAAAATAACATAATTTAAAAATACCCTTTTATCGGTATACTAAAATCCTTTTAATACCCTTTTATCGGTATATTTTAATCCCAAATGCGGAGATCAAAACAAAATCGTAAATCCTGAGACTGAAAAATTTACTCTTATGAAATAGAGTCGATGTATATTTGCTAATTCCGCATTTGTGAGATTTTTCATCTTTACCTCCATGGCTGACTGTCGAACGGCTTAATTTTCGCGCGGACGTTTTTCCGGTTCCCCTGTGGCGCCTCCTCTCGCTTCACAATTACATTTCCGACTTTCCATTGCTATCTGATTCTAATATGCCTTTGAGTGTATTACTCCTTCCGAACTATGTGCAGAGAATAATAAAGGTACGTGCGCGCGTGTTTCTGTGTTGACGCTCGATAGGGCAGACCGCTGAACCTAGAGATACGAAATTTGACACAAACATACTTTGAAGGGTGGGAATGTGCACCTCGAAGCTTTTTTCATTCAAATTTTAAATAGAATTTTCATTACTTAAAAATTAAGCGAAATTGTGATGTTCTTCCTTAATAACTTCCGAAAATATTATAATACAAAAGTATTTTTTACTATCTGAAAGTGCAAAAAATTATCTTTTTAGTGATATGAATGAAATTGCTGCACTATCTTTTCTCTAATTTTAATGAATTTTTAAGTATATTGTTATGTATAATTTACAATAATACTTTTCATTGTTACAATGAAATTCAAACCGCTTTAATTGTTTAAACGAATATTTATTTGCGTATTTCTCTTCCATTGTTGAAAGCAAAGGCAATATCCTAAAGAATTTTCTTTCCTATTTCTCACCAGTTTTTCTGGAAATTTGTTAACAACGTCCTCTAAGACAGCAAATATAATTGGAAATGTATCCATTAAGCTGAATGAATATGGCTGCTATGTTTTATTTCTTTTTTATCTGCACATGTGCCTCGCCGTTTTAATATGAAAATGAAACGCATATTTTGCACCAGGAATAAGAAAGTGAGATTGGTGACGACAAATTACAATTAGATGGGTTCTTTGTAAACTCTTTTTTAATGTAGTTCATTTCTTTTGTTTTATGTTTACCCTCCGACCTGTGGAAGGCCTTACACACTCTTGGGTAGGCTGGGCCGGAGCGGGTTGTAAGTAAATAAATAAATTAGATGCTACACCACATGGACACATCCTTTATTCCATTAGAGACCTTCATGTAGACAATAAATAGAACATGTCCAAAGCTATTGAAAAAACGAGTTAAGTGTCTATCACAATTTGAAGTTTAAAATTACTTTGTTAAGGGAACCATGAATATCAAATTATGCTTAAGGGATTCAATTGAAATTATATTTCCGGCGAAAAAGCTGGTCGCCGAAGGCGGCTAGTATATTATAAAACACTAGCGTACTGAAATAAAGCTTACTATATATAAACGCTAGCGCACAGAAAAGAGGTTAATTTCTCTTTTGCCGATGGCAACAAACGTTTTGTTTACAAAGCAAAACCGGTAGCCATGTTAGGTATAACTTCATAAATATAGCCTGCTACTATATTCGATCTGGCGTAAAATAACTTTCTCTCGAAAAAAATGAGTTTAGACGTAGAGTTCACGGTTGAAATCTAGAATTTGGTACACACTCTTGAGATGGCGCGAAGTCGCCAAAGCTAATACAAGTATTACCTGCATTTAGCTTTGGCTACCTGACGCCAATGATATACAGCAGTGAACGCCTTGCTTTGGCGACTTCGCACCATTTTAAGAGTGTGTACCAACTTCTAGATTTCAACCGAGCTCACAATCTAATGAAACTTGGGATGGAATTATTTTAAGGAGATCGGTTAGAAATGAAGCAGATGGGCTAAGGCAAGCCGTAGAATGTTCAGATCATCGCCAAAATAGTTTAAGTCAGCGGAGGGGAAATCGTGTTAAATTCACAAATTGAGGTGAACATAATAAAGCTTATTATTCTCGACATTGTCTATTGGGTAATTTTCCGTTGTGCACACACCGCTTGGCGCATTTTTATATTGGCGAATTTTCTTGGAGCGCTGAATCGCCACCTTGGCTCACCTTCTTCCTTGGCGATGGTTGACGCGTGCTGTGTTTTTGGCTAGCTGAAACGACAGGAGCCAGAATGCGCCAATTTGGCCGAAAAGGCACGGTGTGCATATAAAGGAGCGCAGATGCTCTGAGCGGGATCAGCTAGTACTGTATAGATATGGATTCCGAAAAATCTCCGCGCTTTTACATGTATGCCGGGCGGAGTTATTTTCATCAAAATAGGAGAAAAGTGACGAATGGAAGGGGAGATGTTTACATTTTACTTAGCGTGATCAAACAAAGAACTCCAGAAATGCGCTCATCTGGCTCATTGCCTGACCCCCTTTCCGGTATAAATTCGTCCAAAAGTGCTAGTTCCGAGATATTAAAACGAACAATAGAAAATAATTGCTTTATTATTTTATTTGTTTTTAAGCGTTACAACAAAATGTCAATTTATTAATATAATTACTTCCAACCTAGCCGTGGTATTATTAATTAACCCTGATGTTAAAATGAAGACTTTTGGTTTTTTTTCACTAAGTTCAAATGTCTTGGGTCTTACTAAGTCACACATATGTTAAGAAATATGTTAATCATGACAGTAATAAATTACGGTTTCAGAAAAAGGTTTGAAAGCTACATTAAGCGACTTGACAGGCCATAACTGATAATAAATAACTTCATTTGCAAAAGTAAAACAAGATTGATGGCCCTTTTCTGTCTTTCTTTTTAACAACATGAACAAATATTAAAATGTCTTGTCTTTTCTGAAACGTTGCACAGCGTCGTGCGAAATGAATATTAATAAATTTCACAACATTCTTTTATCGAATTTTTTTTCCTTTGCTTAAGAAGATTTATCATTTTGTTAATGAGTCTCAAGCATATACTCTGCAAAGAAAGTT
Source organism: Araneus ventricosus (assembly GCA_013235015.1). NCBI lineage: Eukaryota > Metazoa > Arthropoda > Arachnida > Araneae > Araneidae > Araneus > Araneus ventricosus. The sequence continues at coordinate 165,974 of BGPR01000802.1, read as the reverse complement.
TCCGATAAAACCTTCTGTTTTTCAACAAGCTGATATTTTTAAAACTTGAACCGTCAAATAGAAATCGTTCGAACAACAGTTTAAATTGCGTATTTTATTTATAAGTATGCAAGGATATTCAGCATATTCAAACTTTATAAAATTGAATAAAACTATTTGAAGATTCAAGTTTCTAAAACAGACATTTGTGGAAAAGCCCTCATTAATTAGCTTCTCTTTAAGACCAAATAAATTCTGCTCTCTGCAATGCCGATATCTTTCTAAATCTTAAAAGTGTTTGACTGGAATTTCTACATAGCAGCTCTATGTGTCCAACTTCCAAATTATAAAGGAAAAATTATATATGAGCAGTAAAAAAATTATTCTACTACAAATACTCATATTACCTCCAATATTCAAAGTATTAACTTCAAATTATAATACAATGCATCGCTAACATATTGCCACATATTTCTTAATTTTTTATAATTTGGTTGAAAACTCTGCATCCTTTAAGCAAAAAAACCTGGGGAAAGGTTTGGTTTTTTTTTTTTACCTGTGAGAATCACATTTTATCTCGCCCTCTTACCAAGAGATAGCGCCACGATAGACTTTAATTCACCCTCCTACCAAGAGATGGCACTGCAATGACTTTTCGCTGTCAGGCACAAGGAGGATGGACAGAGTGATATCTTTCTGATATTACTTCTTTTTTAATTGTGATTTTTTTTCTGAATATATCTTTGTAATTTTCTGTCACCCCTGTTTTAGGTGTAGTCTGTATATTTTTTGTGATTTTCGTGTCCCCTCCGGTCCGTGTAAGGGCCTTAAACCCTTCCGGATAGGCTGGTCGGAGTGGGTATTAAAAGAATCATCCTGTATGCCGTCATTCTTTGAACTGAGCTTGCGAAAAACAAATTAAACTCCCCTACAAGTTTAATCAGTACAATGCCTTTTATCAGATATTAAGTTAAACAATTATCTATTTAGAGCTCGTATAAAGGATTACTATTAATTTCCTATCCGAGATCCTTTTAGAGGGATTTAAACTCATTAATTCGATAAAAATGCTCCCTTTTTATCATTATCTCTCGAGTTAGGAAGAACCTTTCACTGATTCTATTCACTAGATTAATTGTATTTATCTAATAAGGAGAAATCTTCGAAAATTACTTTACTTTAATTCAAGCAATTTTCAAGGATTTCTCCTTAATAGGTAATTAACCTAAACGAGCTTCAACTTGTGCATTCGCTCGGATGGAGTTGAAAGAAGTTTCTGTAATGAGCTTTGAATGTAGCGCAGGAAACTTCGAGAATTGTAGAATGATTTATCTTAGAGCGTGTCGAATTCGCAGATGACTTAGCCATAGTGAAAAATCCGATTTGTCGAAGAATTCGAGTGAAGAAAAAATGGGTGTTTAAATTAACACAGCGAGAGAAAACGGCAATTTATAAACTGAAAAAGGCTTTTAAGGGTTATGCTTAATATTTAACAGTTATAATAAATAATGTATAACTAATGAATATTATGTATCTTTGTACAGAATTAAGATAGTGTTTTTGCAGATTAGCCTAACACGAGTCTTTCATAAAGACGATACTTCCCAACGAACTCATTTATTTATTTATTACCCACTCACCCATATATGGAGTGATTTAAAGGTCGGCGAGTAAGAGTACAAAGAAAAAATGATACAGTGTACAAACATTTAACAAATACAATCAGTATAAACATTACAATTACAATAACACACATAATACAAAAATTCAGTAAAATAACAAATAAAAATAAAGAAAAAATATAATAAATACAATAAAATAACAAATAATAATAAAAAATATAAAAATACAATAAAATAACGAATAAAAGTAAATAATAAATATAATAAATACAATAAAATAGCAAATAAAAATGAATAAAAAAATAATAAATACAATAAAATAACAAATAAAAATAAATAAGAAATATATAATAAATACAATAAAATGGCAAATAAAATAAATAAAAAATATAATAAATACAATAAAATAACAAATTAAATATAATAAATACAATAAAATAACAAATAAAAAATAGAATAAATAGAATAAAATAAGAAATAAATGTCAATAAAAATATAATAAATACAAATAAAATAACAAATAAAAATAAATAAAAATATACTAAATAGAAAATAGAATTAACAAATAAGAATAAAAATACAATTCTGAAAAATAAATAATATATATAATACATTAGATACACTTATATTCACACAATGCACCATACCACGTACTCATTGTAAATTTTTACCCGTCTAGCCCAGAGGTACCCAACCTGTGGTACGTTTACCCCTGGGGGTATACGAAGAACCAGTTGGGGTACACGAACTCAAAGCCGGTAATAAAAAACATAAGGGAATTGTTACAGAATTTTTTTTCCCATGTTCGAGTATAAAGTGAAAGGGGTGCAAGTCCTAAACCCACCCTCAAAATAAGTGAAAAAGGAAGCAAAGGGAAGTGTAGTGTAATTTTTAGCTATGCTTTTAAGTTAATGCGAAATTATTTCAATTCTGATTTCATCTGTTTTCACGTTTAACAAATACTACTGTAAAAATAGAATAAAATGCAAAATCCAAAATAAGTCTGTAAATGTTATAAATTCCAATGATTTGACTTTTACGCTTACATAGGCCCTTAACATTATTGACAAAAATTACTTTGTATAGACGGATGGTTTGGAGGGGGGGATAGGACAGTAGGGGTTACGCGAAAATAAAAGACTAATCAAGGGGTGCTCGAGGGGAAAATGTCGGGCACCTATGGTCTAACCTGTTGCGTTTATGAGTTATCGCTTTCAGAAATAAAGAAACAAACTTGATTCGAAAAATGCCATTTTTGGGCTGTGAGAGATTGTGTGGTAGAATGAAAGAGTATCCGACTCCAGATCAGAAGGTTGCGTGTTCGAATCACGTTCGGGTCACCAGTATGTGATAGAAGGAAAAAAATATCTGACTCCAAATATTTTATTCATCAAATATTAACGTATTTATAAAACGTTATACTTTAACGTTAGATGAATGAAAACATAATTGCAAGGAAAAGTCAAGATAAAGGCATCATTTATTTACGAAATTCAACAACATATATATCCACGGCAAAAGTATGTTGTCAAATTGTTAAAAAATATTAAAACAGAAATGGAAAAACTAAAAATGCAAATTACTGAAACACCGCTCCCCATGAAACCGCCAGTCGGAGCAATAACAGGAGAGATCTGGTAACTCTTTGGTGACCTGGCGCGAACCCGTGACCTGTAACCTCATTCGGTCTTAGGGGTGAGTTCGGAGTGGGTCGAGGAGAAGCAAGTTAGTTGCTGTCTCGTTCAGTGGATTTCGCTGCTTACCATCATGGACCTAGATAGCACGAAAGTTTGCAGCAAGTTTGATTTTGACTTGATATTACCTTGTCATAGCAAATTTGACGTGTCAAACTTGAAGCGAACTTGTAGCAAATTCGCCGTGACAACTAGCGCCACCTCCTTTGCAATGCAAATTTGCAAAACAAGCTTCATGCAAAGATAGCACAAAGAGAAAATTATCTTTGTCTCCGTTTTAAGAAAAAACATCCATTTAATAGCATCTCCTAGACCGTCATTCTTTTTATTAATTCAATAAATCAATGATAATTTGTGAAAAAACTAACTTTTTTATAAAAAAATTTGAAACATTTTCCATCTTTTTACTAAAATTTTTACTTTAAGAAAAAGGCGATATATTTTTCTTTAATGTTGAAATTTTAACATTTATAAGCAAAATTAAATTGAATAAACAGTTAATGTTTGTTGAAAAATAATAACTTACACATTTTGTCCCATTTTAAAGTAATTACTTTTGAACTCTAATTTCATAATTTATTCTACTAGCAAAACGTAGTTATTAGCGAAAATCGCTCTCTCTTTGACTTCAAATCATATTCTCAACTCAAAAAATTAATGAAATCAAGAAAATAGTTTAAAATAAATCGTAAACGAATCGAATAGAACGATGTATTAGCGAAATCTATCTCCTCCTCGTAGAGTTTAACTGGCCGAACGGTTAGTGCGTTTGCTTCGGAACCGTAGATCGCGAGTTCTATCCTGGCTTGTGTTCGTACTCTGTTTTTGCTATGATTTGCAATGCAAGCTTGCTGCAAGTTCGTCCCATGGTGACTTCGAAGCTTGCGTTAACTTGTTGCAAATTTGTTTCACACTTGCACTCTTGTCGTGTCAAATTTGCTGTAATCTTGCAGATTTGCAGTGCAAATCTGCTGCAAACTAAAATTGCTATCTGGGGAGGATCCCGCGAGCTTCTGTCACTTTTCCGGTGAGGTTGGTTCTTTACTTTGTAGTTCTATATTTTTGTGTATTATTTAATCCAGAGAATAAGTAATTTGTTTTATGTAACGTAATGTATGGAGCAAATTTTGTACTATTAATCTAAAACTTTATTAAACAATAAATATATCTAAGTCTGTTTCTTGAGTAAGATTAACTGCTTATCTTATAGTCTTTAATGTATCAAAATCTATACGATCAGGTGAGGTCTCTAGTTAGTTTATTTAATGTTAAGAATAAAGATTTTAATTAATGTTGAGATCTCACCGCTTCATTACAGGTCAAGAAATTGATAAAGATATAGCTTGTTAGAAATACCTCAAGCACGTTGCCACATATCTAAAACGTGGATATTCAAAGAATTCTCGAGATCGAATTCTTTGACGATTTTCTCACGAGAGAGTAAATGAGAAAAATAGAAGCTTTCGAAATTATTTTTAATTGAACTTTAAGTACTTAAAAGGAAACCTGATGATATTTATCTATTATTAAAATAGTGGAGCAATGGATGATAAGCATTCACCGTAACAAATCCCTTCTTCTGCACCCGTTGGCTTTATTAAAGATTCATAGTCTTGTTAGTACGTGACCCTATCGAATCTAATTATCCTAATTCACGGCTGCAAGAATTCGATCAATACCGGCTTTTGCTGAGATGACAATAGCATTACTTCACGTGCTCTGCATCAGGAACCCTCAGGTCCCCCACAGCCCCTGGCATTTCACTTCACTCGCTTCCTACTTCCCGTCTCTACTAAAGAAACTCAACACTCAATTGAACTCAACGCGCTGCTTTAAATTGCTTCTGTCTTCTGACTTGCTAATTTCATGTTAAAAATGTAATATTCAAATTCTGAAAGGAATATTTTCATGAATTTTCAAACTATTTCAAATGGAGATTTGACAGACCTTTTTCAACAAATAAACTGACATGCAGAAAAGAGTTTCCGTGGTTCATGTCCGTGGGTGGAACCATGTTGTTCTAGCTCAAAAGAAGTAGATAGGCATGAATTGCATAATTTCCTTGGAGCCTTGATGTCAAAAATAGCGTGAATCTATCTAATGATTACGACAACTAGCATGGAAGTTAATGAGTTAAAGTAAAGTTTGAAAGTTTTGATTAAAATATTGAACTCGATTATTTTTTACTCGTTCAATATGCAGGTTCAACGTTGCAAGGAACATTTGCAGATAGTATCTAAATATCTGCAGAGAATCATGGATATATCTTTACCTTATAACTTCTTTGACACTGGACTGGAAGCGTCACTACCGTGACCAGAATTGAATCAATTTGGCTAATGCTCTAAGGTTTTCTATTTTAAAAAGTTAGCAATTTTATGAGTAGAAAAAAAAACTAACCCAGGAATAATTTTTATTTATCACTTTTTATATAAATGCTTATTTTTTAAAAGTCTATTTTAAACCTTTGAGCGGAGGATCCACCGTTTTTCGTTTCTCATGGTCAGTTCACAAATGAATGAATTGTATTTATATATTTTTCCTTAAACATCCATGTATAAAGTGTCCTTAAAATTACGATTAAATAGAAAAATTATCTTTTCATTCCCTTTAAAAACTTATTCTTCGAATCTGAAAGCTGTCAGTTCAAAGTAGTTACGCCCTCTGAGGGTTAATACATTGCCCATCATTTGCAAGCTGCAACGTAAGGGGAAAGTTCGTGAACCAGTTGCCAAATGTGATGTTCTGCTTTTGCGTCTCTATCGTTTAAACTAATTTCTTTACAAAATATTCTATAGAGAACCCTTAGAGTGCTGAAGCCTTTTTCCTTTGATTCAATTTGAAACGCGGGTGGAGTTAATATGATTCATAGGGCTTGAAAAAACTACTCGCCAAACTGGACCCTAGAATGGCGGAGCTTCAACTGCTCAAGGTCTATAGACAGCATGGGAAAGGGAAGGGAGTTTTCGTTCTCCTTTCAGAGGTGAAATCTCAGTTAGAATGGGTATGCAGTTAGTCAATATGATTCCATGATGGAAATAAAATCACTAAGTGACTTCCATTTAAAAGCATCTTTTATTATTTATGATTTTTTAAAATGAATGGATGGAGACATTAAAGATCTCCTCCTTTTTATACAGTTATTAAAAACTAGAAAATCACTCGTCATGGTATGCCGAGTGTAAATTGCCTCTTCTTTCGAGAGATTTCCCGTCAAATTTGACGTGTTTCAATAGATATATATGCGAGAAAAATGTTTAACATTGATTGAAAACAAATAAAATAAATATATGTTTTATGACAGGATATAATTTTTTATTTACATATTTCTTTATTCAAAAAACCTCTTGGTAAACAACATTCCGTGTGAGGCATTTTTCGTTGTATAACAATTTTCCTTGTACTTCAGATGTGTTTGTGTAAATTTTAACGTGATTGAGAATCCTAGACCTTGAAAGTAAAACATAGAGCTGTCAATATGAAAAGACAGGCTCATCGAGGTAAATTACAACATGATCGAAAGTTTTCCCCTGCGATTTGTTGATAGTCATCGTGTAAGGTGGAATTAACGGGAACTGGCGGCGGTTGAGAACGAATGGTAGATTCACGTCCCTGGTGGCTAATTTAACTATTGACATGAATACAATAGCGTCAAAATTGCATTCAGATAAAATTTGGCGTCCAGACTATATCAAGCTCATGATATACCACTGACGTAATTTGCTACTTTCAATTAAAAAACGGAAATTAATTTGAAATATAGGATTAATATAATTTAAAATTTCTCGGGAACTATTGATCATAGCGAGATAAATTTCATATCAATTGATAGTAAATTTTATTTCACTACTTTAGAGCTATTAAATTTGAAATTAAAAGACAATTACTCTTTTAAATTTAAAATGACTGAAATTTAGGTTCTCTAACAATGAAATAATGCTGTTTAACGTCTCGCAGTGCTATGGCGCGAGTTTTATTGTTGGTGACGTCAGAGCATTACCAAGAGACAGATATGGGCTATTATATTAGTAATAGGTATGAAATCCTACAATTCAATTTACTTGGAGAAGGAGGATTTTAAAATATAAATCTCTTAACGAACCTACTTAATAAGACATTGGTTATATTTTTACTACTTAGTATTATCCTTAAAGAAATAGGAACATAACATTTTGCTGATTGGCACCTTCAGCCAATTTGCTTACCAATCTCGTTAAGTAACGGCGTAGCGCATGCAGAAGTTCAGAGCTTACGAGTCAGGTTGAGTCATTTATATTAAAATAAAATTCAACCCGCGGCTACAGAGACCCGTCAAAAGAGTTTATTATGTCTCGCTTAACACCTCGGCTGCGTGAAACTTAATACACTCCTGCCATAACCTCAGCTTGCGCCTTGAAGAATGGGGATAAAGTATGAACGTGTTGTCTTCGTGGAATTTTAAGCTCCACGCCTGAGAAGCCGATATGATTAGGTATAGAATATCCTATAAGGGACTTTTCATACATTTGCCGACACCATAAAAGATTTATGAAAGTTGAAAACGCTCGTAAATGGGATAAGGTAAGATTTTGGGGCTCTGTGCTCGAAAGCCTGGAATATTTTAGTTAAAGTATGCATTGTTGATATAAAATTAGAACTTCAAAAATTAAGTTAAAAATTATAAAAAATAAACATTAATAAAAACTTTAAATACAAATTAGAACGAAAAATACAATTAGAATGAAAGCAAAATGGAAGAAAATTGAAAAAGAGCCAAAATGGCGATTCTTCCTCAGAGGCCACACGCCATTGTAGCTCTAAAACAGGACAAAAATTTTCTGAATAAAGGAATGACCATTAGTCAAAAATTATTCCTTTATGTGGCCTGAATTTTCTCCAACATCTGATCCAACATTTTTTGTCCTGTTTTAGAGCTACAATGGCGTGTGGCCTCTGAGGAAGAATCGCCATTTTGGCTCTTTTCCAATTTTCTTCCATTTTGCTTTCATTCTAATTGTATTTTTCGTTCTAATTTGTATTTAAAGTTTTTATTAATGTTTATTTTTTTATAATTTTTAACTTAATTTTTGAAGTTCTAATTTTGTTTTTGTGTATTCTATCAAAAGCAGCTGCGTATGCGCCTTTCTGTATAATGCAAAAGAATTTTAATTAATTTTTAATTCCATTTCTATTAATATTTCATTTAATTTTCGTTAAATTTTATCAATTATAACTGTTGTTGATATAAATTTAGAAAAAATGCGAATGATATTGTTATGAATGTTCTATATACAGTGTAAGCGCAAGTTAGTTAGCCAAATAGAATGGTTTATTATGCATAGTTATGCAGCTAAATATGAGAGAGTAAGTATTATTTTATAATAGCGTTACACGCATAGCATACATTTTTCACAAATGTTCCATGTGGTTGCCCTTCGTAACTCTGAATATGTTCTATCAGTAAATCAGTTATTGCCGCATGTTAGTGAATATGTTCAAGTCGATCAAATCAAGTGCAGAGTAAACAGTGTCCTTTTTGGGTCACTTTTCTGACATTCTCTACGGAAATTCAGTTGCACGAACCAGCTTCATAAAACTGCATACATAATTTCGCTTTTCCAGCTGTGATATGAGTCTCCATGTTTACGAGAAAACATGAAGAATGATGTGCAATCGAGAGATACATCTCATCAACATGCAGACTTGAAATGCCTACGGCCATCTATCTGTGAACATTCTGTTACAAAAATTGTCTTATGTGTGCACGGTGGAAACAGTCCAACAAGCAGGATAATGGAGAATGTCGGTTTATTCACGAATATTGAAAAAAACAGGAAGCATAGGTAACAGGAACAGTAGCTCTTATGCAGATTAACAACGCAAACAGACAGTAACACACTAAAAATGACAGTAACAGCATCTTCAATAACGCTCAGCTCACCTGCTTTCCAGCTCGCACTGCAGATGAATCTTCAAGTGATTCCTCGAAGGCTTTCGCACTCCAAAGACGTTCGCAGCCTATCAACACCCCCGTGATCCGAGAGCGACGCTTTTTATAGTCTCCCCGACAGGCCCTGACGTCACATGGAATCATCTCGGAAAATCTGCATCTCGGCTCCTAATTGAGATATCGAGAAAAATCTCGTATTTTTGAGATCCTACATTTTGCCGGAAAAGTCGCCAAAATGGTTGCCAAGGTCAGGGGTTTAGGCATAGATTCTGATGGTATTTCCTAAGTACCCCTGTAGAACTCTTTTCCCAACCATAAGACTAGAGAGGCAGGAAAGCGAAATTAAATTTTTGTAACATGCAGATACAGTTCTATTAATCTGCCACTGAACTGATAGTACCTTTGAGTTGATATTTCGGAAATTATTCAGTTTTGAATTTGCTCAGGCAATGTGTGAACGAGAAGGTTGCATTTGTATACAGAGTTAAAAAAGATTTGTATGTCCTTCTTAACTTTGACTGCGATCCTGAGACTTCTACGGGTTGGAAGCGAGTCTATTTTCTGCTGCATTCTGCGATTTTCACAGGATAATGTGTTTACTCATCTTGCGTTTTATAGCATTGGGTCACATTATAGTAACGAATCTTTGCATATAAATAACTCAAATGCGGCATTGCGGCGGCTCAGCGGTATTTCAGCACGTTTGCAAACGTTGCACCTAAATAGTGATTTTTCAAAATTACACAGTGAGAGGGCTATTGCAGAAATTAATTGAAATAAATTAAATTAATAACCTCATAATCTGAAAACGATAGAGATCAAATTCCAAGTGGCGATCAGATATATTTATTTATGAATTCTTGTTATTGTGATAGAAAAGAAATATTCTTGACACACTGAAAGAACTTCTGTTCTTTGTGACGTTTATTTTCGATTTCTGCGCCACAAGAAAGAATGGAAAAGAGAATTGAATTTTCATCTCCACTTCAGCAACGTCCGACAACAGAATTTATTTTCAGCTGAAGAAAACAACAAGATGCTATTACTTGTGACTCCAGAGTAATTTGTTCTGTTAGCTGTTAGGGACAAACGTACGTGAGGTTTTCATTCAGAACTAAATTTAGAAATATTAGCGGGATTTACAAAAAGATGTTTTTGTAAAATTAGCTTGAAAATTTACAAAATTTCGATAGTAATTTAAGAATTTACTGGACGAGTAATGTCTGTATATAATTTATAGTGCAGTTAAAAATATTAAAAAAAATGGCGAAGTAGTTACCTCAGTTGTAACCAGAGTGGTAATATTATTACGAAGCTGTAAAGTTGTTTACCTGACTTATTCTTATGGTAAGAAAGGAAGTGTTACGGAGGTTTTACCGGAAGTCAAGCCAATGAACCCCGACTTAGCAACCATTTTGGCGACTTGGTGACAAAGCGAAGCTTCCAGAAAATGGCGGAATTTTGATCATATCTCTACTAGGAGCGGAAATATGATGACCCGTCGAGAGACTTCCATGTGACATAATATCCTGTCGGAAAAAGTATAAATACTAAGCCACGTTAAACGATCGGTCAGTGAGGAGTTTGGTTAGCATTGAAAGCTGATGAATTGATAGGCATTGAACGCTATTAAAACTGCTGTGACTGATACTAATGAATTTTAAAAAGTTCTGCTTAGTTTTTTATACCTATGTTACGTTTTGTTTCCCTGGAGTATTCGTAAAATAAAGAATCAGTTATTTTTTATTATCCTGCTTGTTGGACTATATTCAGACGATATTTGCGAATTACTTTTACATAAAGGGTTGTTATAATTAAATTTCGCCGGTTCACAAGACTATCGAGCCGGGTTTATGACTCCAAAAGAAACAAATTTCACTAGAATGCAGAACAAAAGATACGTTCTGTGAAAACCAAAAAAGAAAATAATAAACATACACAAACTTTGAACGAAAAATTAGATATTTATTTATTTAAAGAAAAACACGCTACAGAGATAACTCCATTTACAGAGTGCAGTGAACAACAAACACACAGAACAAAAGTCACAATGAGTGAATCATAAAGATATTAAAAAACGCATTAGAAGAAATAAAAGCTGAATACAGAGAATATAAAATTTCAATACACAAAACCATAAAAATTTTGCAAAAGCATAAATAATTTAAAATAGAAATCACACAATCACGAAAACATTAAAAGACACACTAAGATTCTAAAAGTCGTATACTGCCATATTAATATCATAAAAACACATAAAAAAGTTTTTAAAAATTTAAAACATTAAACCAAAAGACCATTTCAAAAAAGCAAGAATTAAAAAGTTAAACATACAGAAGCACCATATCCTTAAAAACACGTTAGGACTTTAAAAGTTTGAAGATGAAAATACACATGCGAGATAAAAAATCAATTGCAGAGCACAAAAATTGAACACTGACCAATGAGAAAACTCCAAAAACGGGCTGAATACATCAGAACACGGAAAAATCTAAAAAATTAAACACAGTAGAATGTAAAGAAGCAAAATAAGACACATTATGTATTTAAAAGTCGTAAACAATTCTATTTAAAAACACCAGGACACATATAGAAAATATGAATTTCATCAGAGAACTTGTTAAAAATTCTATAAAATTTGTATAATTTGCGCAATATTGAAAAAGTTTAGAACTGAATTTCGGCACTTTTTTAATTAAACTAAAAAAAACTCAGATGATTCACAATTTCGCATCTGTAATAAAAAAATATCTCTAAAAGTCACCTTAAATAATAGCGTAGCCCACTTTTGACGAAAAATTCAAATTTTATTACTATTCATTTTTCATTTATGCGTTCTTTTTCTTTCTTCATTCTCGGAGCGTATCACTTGTACTACACGCTAGTGAAACTTTGTTTCATTTGAGGCCATAGAACCAGCTCTAGACTCTTACGAACAGGCGAACTTGGATCATAACAACCCTCCATTCCTTATTCACAACAATTGATTATTCCCATTTGAACAAAAGGGTGATAAATTATTGTCTTTTGTCAAAAATTAACTATTTCCAGTAACAGAAAAGTCTTTTCCTTTAGCTTCTCGTGTAAAACGCACTAGCTGATGTCCGCGTCTTCGAACGCGTTGTAACACATCATTGGTACCATGTTGCTCGAAGTAAAATACTACGAAGTCTGTTTATTTTTTTCATATATTTTCTCAATCTAAACAACAAAGAGAAAATAAAAAAAAATTACAATAGAAATATATACAAAGATAGCACACCTATTTATAAATAATTTACAAGATATTTATCGAATTATGTCTCAAAGTATCGACAGGAAGAACTCTCAAAGCGCAACTCGCCATCATGAATTCTCAGTTAATAAGGCTTTCTTTCTCTTTTTAATCGGTGAAAAGGCTATTCCACGTAAACTCGCAACAAATCTGCAGATTATAACAATGAAGACGATATTCGAAATTGCTTGAAAACATCTTCGAAAATTATTTAAAATTAAACAGAATATCGCACAGAAATGAATCTGATGAAATTGAAAACTTATTTGTTGAAATGGTTTTTGTGCGAAAATATGTTTTGAAGTTATTGCGGGAAAACGTTAAAATTTAAGGTAAATTTTAATTAATTAAAATTTTGGCAAATCCTTTCTTAGTGAGCACCTACTACCCAAGAAGCAACCACCTGCCAAATATCAAGTTTCCAGTCATATTTGTTTGGGAGATTCGATGATGAGTCTGAGAATGACTTTCTCTTTTATGTATCTAGACCTGCTGAATACCCGGCGTTGCTCGGGATCCATATTTTTTCATATACCGGCCTTCTGATTTTTTTTTCTACAAATATTGTCACTAACTTTCTCCAACAAACGTAAATCATCTTTGAATCCTTTCTTGTTGAATTAAAAACTTTCAAATACCGCCATTTCATCACCTTACGAGAGTATGGTTTGAATGAAAATGAGAGAAAATTAGAAAAATAATCAAATAATAATATAAATCAGATAATCATATACTTCTCATCATCATCAATCTATACTTCACTTAATCCCCGGTTGCTGCGCCGCTTCACACTAATTTGGATAATGTAAAATTTTATGAAATTTCAACAAAACATCGCATAGTAACTAAACTAACGTCATTGGATGTATGAGTGCATGTTAGAAAGCTACTACGAAATAGAAACGGAAGTTAAGTGCATGCTACTGTAATGACCAAATAATTCAAGCTTAGGTTGGCCTAAGTACTTTTATTCACTACAGCAATAATTAATAGACACTTCTCGCAGAGAAGTCTTGATTAAATATGACTATTTACAAAGGAACAAACAAATCATAGTTCTAAACGTCAAAGTTCCATGAGAAAATTCGTCCAGGAAGACTAGTAATCTGGATGGATAACTTCCACCTATCCACGTGATACCAACCTACGAGACTACCAAGAGTGCTCGCAAGTTCAAGAGCTGAGAGTCCGGGGAAACCGATTCCTCGGGGTTGTCGACCAAAGTCCGACTTCCGTCGGGACTTTCAATCCGCTGATCAAACCGCTTTCTGCGGTACTCCGGAGCCTGAAACTAGTTCGAGACTCCCCAAAAAAATTCAAATTCCAATCCCTTTTTTTCTCTCCGTCCCTCAGTTTTTATTCACTCCTTCAGGGGTGGATGAAGTGGTGAAGCCCCTCCTATCTTTCCCTTCACTGGATAATCGTACTCTCGTTGACCAATAACTCACCTTCCGAGTGGTCTACCTCTTATTCTGGGAAGCTCCTTGAGTTTCGTCACCACCGGCCTATTCAGGAATCACCAAAAAGGTACCGCTAATGTCCGCGATGACAGTGATTTATTCATCGACATTGTGGCGGCCCTCTGTGTGAAGTCCGTCTTCTTGCGCCCGTCTCGTTAACGATGTCCAGGTGCAACTCTCCTGCTGTTTATCGCCAGTATCAAAAGGGCCGGCACTTTTTTTCTCATGGGAATTAAGCTCGCGGGAAGGAAACATTACACTACGAAATAACAGCGGAAGTAAGAAGTCTACCTTGACCAAAAAAGGCAATATTTTCTTAACTTTAATAGCGGTAAAAACACGTGAATAAAAGATTTGATGAAACAATAAATTTTATTTTATAACAATAGAAAACATTGTGACAATTTGCGTTTAAAATGAATTTTGAAACATTAATTACAGTTAGAAAAAATTGTACAGCAATTAAATTGGTATCTTTAATAAGATAATTCGTTTCTCTTTAAGGTGACTTAAAAATAATTTTCGTACCATAAGTATTTCAGAATTTACCGTCGAAAAACGTCTAAAATAGCTTAATTTTCGTTATTTAATTAAATAAATAGGAATCTAATTCGAATTTTCAAATAATTTTTACGGCGTTAGCTACCTCTTCTGCTAATCCCTTTGTGCCAAATTTGGTCGCCGCAAGTCCAACGGTAAGGGACGTAAACCTTCTTTGAAAACTTCCTTGTTCAATTAAAAACTTTCAAATATAGCCGTTTCATCACCTTATAACAGTTGGTAAGTTTGGCTAGATAAGTTTAATTTTTTCCTTCTTTTAGTGATATATTTTTATGATGTTATTCCTTTCTGGTGGCTAATAAATTTTCTTTAAATTGTTTTTTCCACTCAATCGTGTTAGCAGTCTAATGTTTGTTTGCTCCGTTTAAGAAAATCTATTTTTTTAGTATACTTGTCTTGTTCGTCTTTGATTGGGAAATTTCTGAATACGAGAAGCTTTTTTAGACCAAAGTCAAGCTTCTTACAAAAACATTTCCCAAGTAATTTGAATTCATATCGTATATAGTCTATAGCCCTTGAAAAAGTAGACTAGAATGGATTCTTTGTTTGTTTAATTCTATTCTCTCGGAGTGTATTTCTTTGTTTTTTGCTTTCTTTGAATAACTTTTGATTTTTGGCCGACATTCGCCGTCTGTCTGTCCGTCCAAGTGCAAGAAAACGTGATAACTCAGAAACACATTAAGATAAAATCTAGCATACATTTTTATCATCAAAGCAGTTTATATGATCAAATTTTGGAAAATATCGTAAACGGATTGACTGTTTGTTTGTGTGTATATTATAGTAATAACTCTAAAATGTAACACGCTAAGTAGATGATTTCTCGTGTATGATCTTCGCACCATAATTATGTGGGTGCTGGGATGGCCGACAAAGCACAACTTCTTTCCTTTTAAATATTTAATGATGATTTAGAATAACAGTTAGATGACTAATAAAGATGAAATAATTAACTGATTTACAGAACAGAATCAACACAAAGAAGTTATAGTTGCAGGGTTACACATTTTCTCGTCGTTTTAAGAGTCTTTTGGAGTAAGCGTAATTTTTCAACATCGCGTCTCGATGTCAGGAATGGATTGTAGGATTTACTGGCGCAAGAGCCGTGTTTGGTTATACTGCGCCAAACATATGATGGATAAACAGGAACATCGTGTCATAAAACGGTGCTTAAAGTACTAAAAGCATGCCACTTTCGCATAATATAAAAGCAATTAAAATCAAGCAATATAAAAGTGAAATACAAGATAAATTTTTAGACAAGATAACGTCTCGATGTCAGAGCATCTACTGACAAATTCTGGCACCAGAATTATATATTTGTTTATATTTGTTTAGAATTATAAAAGTTTGGAACCAATAAATCAAAGAAAATATATTAGAGCCCCAGAAATCCGGACTAATTGGGGCTGACCTTCGTTCGGATTCCGGGAAATTCTTGTTATCCGGGAAATCGGTAAAATACTCTTAATATACCAAATGCAATAGACTATTGACTCTGGGGCTCTGTGAAGTCGTACGGAAAGAGCAGGCGGTGATTCGCAAAATACAGTGGAAAACAAGTTGACGGAAAGAATTTATCTGAGTTTGTTTCTACTAATTAAGGTGTTGTATTCATTCTTAAAGACCCATTCGAATACTTCTTTTAAATTAGACATAAACATTAGCTTTATTTTTAATTCTTAATTGTTATTTTTTCTCCGTTTTTCAGTAAAGAGTTTTCAGAAAATTAAAAAAAAAATGTTCGGATTATAAAGAATTTCGGTTTCCTGGGGTTCGGATTCCCGCGGTTCTACAGTAGGTACAAAATAACGTTTGATTTTCTTTATTATTCTACGAAACTGAACATAACACTCTGTATATTATTAGGAGAGTGAATTAATTTGAAGGGATTTTTAAGAGAAGACGTAACTGGTATTATATCGCATCAGGTCATATTGTTACTAACTTCATGTGAAACCATCATTACGTGGCTTTAGCTTTCAGTATGTGTTATTTGACCGAAGCGCAAAAGACCTTAATTTTTAACGTTGAATATATCGAAATTTGTGCCAGCAAAACATAATTTGCTGAAAGTATTTCTTTCTTTGCTTCCATTTGAAGAAAAGTGCAGAGATTTTGTCCAAATCTTATGGTAATTTAGTTCCATCGACTTCAACATAGGAGTTCTCGTTCTGAGGCTATGAAAAAGGATACTTTGACACGGAAGATAAGGAACGTCCAGGCCATCTCGAAAAATATTGAAGATAAGGAAGTGTAAGCTTAACTCTATAAGGACTCGATTTAAATCCAAGAAAAACTTGCAGAATCGTTAAATATCGATCGATCAAAGATTTCCAGACATTTTAAGGCCATCGGAATGATTCGCGGTGAAACTTAAGTTTAGAGTATGCAGCCGTTCCTCCCCACTTTTTGTCGCCAAGAGCAAAACGGTTTGGCGATGCGAGAACATTTGTTGGGTGTTCGCAGTGAGATTTTGATTGCTCTCTTGCGCACGCGATGCCTACGGCACCTGAAAAGGAGAAATTCCGCACGCGATACCTACGACATCTCAAATGGGTTCCGGACAAATTTTTTTAACTTAAAAAAACATCTGCGGCCTCGCTTTCAAGAAAGTGGGAACCCAGTAGATTCTCTTTTTCATTGAATGTTAGAAATTTACCCTTTTTTCTAAACTTCCAAAGTCAGTTGTCGCATCAACTGTAGCGAAGAGAACGCCAGTATAAACAAATCCAAAAATGTCAAAAACAGGTGCAATGTGCACGTCAGTCGAAACAAATCCACGATCAAAACTGTCAAAATTCAAACCATAGAATTCCAAAGGAAGTATCATCCAAATTCGAGTAAATCGACCTCTTAAATCGATATCACAGAGCAGACCAATTGAAACAAGGCGCCGATGCGCAAGACACCAATATAATGATCACTGCGCTCAAGATACGAATATAAACATCGCCACGCACCCAAAACAAAGATTCTCACATCGTTAAACCGTCTTCCTTTTGGTGACAAAAAGGTGGGCCCAAACTGGGGAGAAACGATTGCGTACCCTAAACTTAAGATTAACCTGATTCGCAAGAAAGGGAATCGGATGCGTACGAGTTGAAGTCGAGGAACGTCGAGAGGTGTAAAATGACCTTTGTTGCTTCAAAGATATAGAAGAAAACGTTTTTCCCCATTTTATCATGATGGATGAGGAAAAATGAATACTGTACGATAATCTGAAGAGCAAAACAAACCGTGGTTCAGGTCAGACGAACCAACAACATCAACGGCAAAGACGGATATTCATGGCGCCAAGCTAATGGTCTATATTTGGTGAGATAAGATGGGTGTGGTGTATTATGGGCTGCTTCGATCCAGCGAAACCGCCACTGGGGAAAGCAACAATTGATGCAATTGATCCAAGCATTGAAGCAGAAACGCCAGATTAGGCGACAAGACACAACAAATGGATTTTTCAACACGACAACGCTCGGCCTCATGTCGCGAAACCACTCAAGGAAACCTTAGAAAAGTTTAAATGGGATGCCCTACCACACCCGCTGTATTCAACATATGTTGCTCCTTTCGATGACCACCCATTTCGATTGACGACTCATGGCTTGTCTGAGCAGAGTCTCCATTCTTATGAGTCGATTCGTGGAATTAAGGCTACAAACAGAAGCTTCTGGTAAACGAGTTCGTTTCAAACATGCCTGAGGTGTTCAATTGCTGGCGGAAACTTGGATTTAGTGGTTTGTGAAGAAACATCCTACAAAGAGCATTTAAATGAATAAAACATCTAATGTATTTACAAGAGAAGAGCCCGTTTTCAGATGAGATTGCCACTCGAATAAAACTCACTGTTCATTGACTGGTACAAAAGGCTTTCAACTCTCTTTTCGTCAAATACTGAATAGAAGAAAAGACTAAGCAAAGCTGAAATGATATTGTTCCATCGTCACATGTTGGCTTATAAAGGGATCTTCATTGCTGTTTTAAAGAAAATATGCAATCAATCTCTTTTTAGCAAAGGATTTCGAAATAAGAAAAAAATTAAACTGAGGGGAAATCAAAGATGTGGATTTTGTTTCCAATGAAGAAGTTAGATTAAGAATCTATACACGTAATCTTATGAAAGTATATTATTTTGGCATTTTAAATATTTTTGTCTTTATACTATGCAGGGTCTGTTCAAAGATTGGAGCGAAAGTCCCCAAACACTTCTTTGTTTGGTCAAATATACAAGAAAGAGTAAATCCACCATGATATTTTATCACCATCTCTAAGATTGTATTGAATCCCTTAGCTCTGCTTTCGAAAAAATATGCAATCGTACATTATTTATAAAATTATATTTAGAGGAAAAAGTGCTTTTCTTTATAAAAATAGCGGAAATAAAATCCGAAATATTTCTTTCAGATTAAACAGAAAGAATAAGCATGCAGATTTTTAATACCAATTTTAACAACAGTTTTATTTTCTAGATATTTAATTTAAGCTTTGGGGTTTCTAGTTTTTTTAGGTCCTGCACATTTGTTGCTGTGCATTGATTCTGCTGATGATCACAAATTTTAAACCATCCTTGAAGCTAGAGCTGTAAAAAGGAATTGTTTCGAAGATTGCTTAAAGCGTTGGTGTTGTTTGAATTTAAGGATGATGGAATACTGTTTGAAGATCATAAAGTTCTGTATTCACAGCTACACAAGATATATACAGTTTCTTAGAAACACCTGCCACAATATGTAGGCTGCGGTTACAATCCATTGGGAAGAGAGAATTGAGGCGGACTGCTTGTTGCAGTAAAGAGCAAAAGTGTCTACAAGGCGAAGAAAATGCGAAAAGTGAAAAGAGATGCAAAGGGAGTTCAAAAAGTAAGTTACACTTATTGCCCGACAGATGGCAGCATGGCGAATATTGAGTTCCACGGCTTCCAACGGTATCAATTTCATTCGGATAGTGGCAATCGTTTATGCGCAGTACGAGCAAAAAAAATGGTGCGCCAGCTGGAAACTTACTACAACATTGATGTACGCTGAACAGTACGTTTCCTGCAGGCAAAACGTTTCACGAGTACGGAGATTCACAGTGAGATATCAGCAGCGTATGGGCCACATACAATATTACATCCAGCCATTGTGAAATGTTACCAGCAGTTCGAAGACGGTCGCACAGACTTAACCGATGCGGAAAGGCAAAAAGGATAAAGGTGAGCAAGAACATCAGACATGGCGCAGCGTGTGGAAGACATTATTCTGAGCGTCGCACAAAATGCACAGGATTTGGGAATATCCGTTGGCAGTCCGCGCTGCGACTTTCACGTGTTCTGCAAGCTCCAAGAACATTTGGGTGGGAGACAATTTTAAAGCGATGACCAGGTTCAGACAGCTGTTATAAGCTGGCTACAGGACAAAGGAGCGATTTTCTATCGCCAGGGCATCGACGATTAGTGCAGCGTTCCGACAAATGTCAGCAGCGACTGGGAGATTATGTAAAGAAATAGTGTGTCATATTGTATTTTAGCGCACTTCTCAATAAAGTGTTTTTTCATCTACATTGTTCGAGTGTAACTTACTTTATGAACGCCCCTAGTATATGCGGCCCGTCGGAGCGGGCAATGACAGCGGAGAAAAAGGAATGCGTCCGGTCAGTGTGGGTGATGCGAGCAGAATCCTATGTTGACAAGTTAACAGTAAACAAACTAGTAGCGCCGCCTTGCGGAGGCCATAAAATTAAACATGCAGAGGAACAAAAATACACAATATGCACTAATTTCGAATTGAAACAAAGTAAAATAATGGAATATAAAAAATAATAGAATAAAGCACGACGAACACAAAAATACAGTAATATTAAAAGGAAATAAGCACCAGGATGCAGAACAATATTGTTTAATCTATAATATCGCTTTCTGCTTAGTAAAGAATATTTTGTAGTCGTTAATTTCATTGGAGTAAGTCTAATTTAAATAGTATTGATGTTCTTTTTTAACCCTCTTATTAACCCTCTTCTTATTGGAATAGAGAGACCTCAAAATACGGGAACTCCCGAGTTTCTCTTTCAAAGATAAGGGAGATTCACTTCCCCTCTGAAACACCTCAATGACAACTGGCACTCTCCGAATTCTGAGAACCTCCTCCCCTGTTCCCCAAACCCTTCTGGGCGAGCCACTGTAACGAAACAAGCGCGCTTTGCGGGTGTGAAATCAATCGACCTTAACAAAAGGGGGTGGAAACTTTACAGTGATATTCGGACGTCCACCGTATTTTGCTTGAAGAGACGAGTGGGACGCTCCCGTATCGATAGAGTTAATTACGATATAATCAGTGAATATTACTGTTATTCATTAGATTATGAATAACAGTACTTTTCTCTATTTAAAATGTTATTCAAATTTAAGCAGATTCATAGCAAAATGCAAGATGTCAGACGCATGCGCACTGCTTCATTCAGTTGCTTAGTTGCACATTTAAATGTTCATAGCAGATACGTTTATCATGTGACTGTGACATGACACGGATCAACTCTATCAACTTTTCTGTTTCCGTATTCCTAACAAGACCTTCCGTACTTTTCTTTAGGAAGAGAAATAAATTATCCCTGTGTCACAAATAATCGTATCATGTTGTTTCCTCGAGCTGAAAATAGATTTATTTGCTGAATATGGAGACGAAAATTCAATTACTGTTCCTGATCTTTCTTACGGTTCAAAAAACAGGAAACAAACCTCGCGACGAACAAAAGTAACGAACACAAATTCTTCCAAAGCTTCAGCAGCATTTCTTTTCTGCCACAATAACAAAATTTTAAAAATAAATCTATCCAACTATCCATCGAATTGGTATTCATTCTCTGCTTTAATAAGAAGGAAAATGGGGAAATCAGTCAAAATCTACATTGAAATAGAATAAAAAATAATCTTGGTTCTACAAAAAAATTAAACTTTTCCAATTCATAAAATGTAACCCGAATGCATGTAATGTGGACATCATAATATTCCTATAAGAGTTTAGCACAGTTTTGAAGTGAGTGCATTATAATTTTGCAATTTACAGTGAAAAAAATATATATAATTCTATGACTACGGCGTGTCAACATTTTTCCCCATATTTTGTGTAAAAATAATTTTCTGCCTGTGAGAGAAAAACAACTTCGTTCGTAAAGCTTCTTCCCATTTTTTCCATTTTTTTTAGAAAAATCGTAGATGAATGAAGCTTGTAAAAAGATGGCGACAATTGCAAGAAAAATCTTATCACTGGAAATCTATTAGTAGGTGAATAAATAAAGAGAACCTCTTTTTTGAGCTTAAATACAAGTGTTGCAGGTAGATAAAAATGAAGATTTTTTTATTTAATCCAGCGTGAGAATTTCCCTTTTAGGGAAAACAGGCCTCATCAATTATTTTCCTCCTTTTCTTCCATGGCGATATGTATTGTGTACTCCAAGAAATTAATCTTCCATCACTTTTTATTACGATCTTTTTTCTCGAAGTTTCTGCAGAATAAAAAAAATAAGGTATTCCACTCCAAGAATGGCAGCAAATAGAATGAAGCAATTTTTACGCACACCATAAAAAGACATTATCCTGCAAATGTTTTTTTTTTACTGAAGGAGGTAGAAAACACGGAGATTTATCAAAATCTCGAGGATCATTTTTTTACTGTTACAGAACTCTTTGTAAGCTTCGTATATGAGAAAGAAAAAAAAGGAATTTTGAACAATACATACTCCATGAGAAATTAAAAATTCGTGAAAGACCTAAAATAAATGAATTTTCGTCGAATTTCTACTCGTCCCATTTTAAGGTCCTTTCTAAAAATGCATCACAAATTCACAGGAATTATATTTTCAACATAACTTTTGCATAAAATTATTTTTAAGCATTCGTTTCTTTCATATTCAATCCATGGAAGCACATATCAAACGTTTGATTGATAATCTATCCTTTTTATTTTCGAGTCAAGCTCGGAAAGTAGTGTTTTGCAATATGAAGATAAGGCTAAGTTTGTTCAATGGATCTTATGCATGCGACGTCACATCCTCCGACACGTGACCTGCCAGAGGCAGCCATTGGTCAGTCTTTTCGTTCAGGTCATATTTTCTTCCTGGCATCATGTCCCAGGAAAATACTACTTACTGGCTCTCCCTAGTCTGAAAAGTTATATATAAAAACAAAAGCTACTTCTTCCTGAATCCTTTAAGTTTCCTCGATAAAACAGTTAATTTTGATTGAAACTTGGATAACCGTTCTGAGTCATCTTGTATAGGCCAATCAATGCAACGAGATATTGCAAACTCTGTACTATTTAGCAGGCTGGTTAGAAAATAATTCGCAATATTATTTGTTCTTTTAGAGTGAAATTCAGGGTTTTAATCTTTACTTCAATGTTTTATTTCGTGAATAATTATTATATAAAGAATGATATCTAAAAAATTATTATTACTCTAATTAAAAGTTCGTGTCTAATATAAACTGAACTGCTGACATATCTTCTGTACTTGCGGAAATTTCTTGAACTTGAAAATCGTTACTTCCACGGCAATAAGAAAAACTTTAAATTATTATTTAAAGATAAATTGAAGCATTTCACGTAATAACTGAGTTTAATGCAATGCTAATATTATACATGAAACTTAAAACTTACAAAATAATTTTTAAGTTCATTGAAAGATCCGAAAAAAACTATTCGACTGGGTAGAAATTTATCTCATGTTGCAAGTATTTGAACCCTCATTTATATGTACAATGAGAATTGCATTATTTATTGACTCGCAAATAAATAAAACACTAATCGTAAGATGAATAATCTCAAATACAAAAAACAATTATCCTTAACTACAGTACCTGCGAATAATCACTTGCATAAAATGGATGAAATATAAAAAATTACAATCTCGAACGATTTTATAAAATTGGATTTTAGTAGAAGCATGACAAAGGAAGAGAATGTTTTATTCTTATGTTAAGACCTTCATCGGATAAACCTGTTTGCAAATTTTGAGGCTAAAATTTTTTTACTCCCGTGTATAAAATTCGCATTTTAGATAATAGAAAATTTCTAAAATGCGAATTTTACACACGGGAGTAAAAAATTTTAGCCTCAAAATTTGTAAACAGGTTTATCCGATGAAGGTCAAGAACATAAGAATTAAACAATTTTCTATTAACACGTTGACGCTGGCGAAGTGGAGCGTTTTTCCATATGTGGCTTTAATTGCTATTCACATGTGAAATACAGGGACTATTTCAGGAAATATAGAAAGTTCCAAAAAAATTCTACAAATTTTAATTAATGAGTTCAGTTTTCTTCCCTCTTGGTCTGGTGAGCGAGAGAAGAGTCATTAAAACATTGGATAAGTCATTAAAATATTGGATAAGTCATTAAAATATTGGAAAATAAAGCAATCTTTAAAATATTGATAACACTGTCACGAAACTAAGCCATCGGTGGTTGCATACTGTGGCAGCGTGTTAATATATAAACTATTTATGTTCGTGATGAATAGGAATTGAATTATGACAAACCAAATTTAAGAATAAATTGGACAATTTTTATTTTTCACATATGACAAATGTTCTATAACTTAACAAAAAGTAAAACCACAAAAAGAGATACAAAAATCACAAGATTTACAGACATTACTATAAAACAATTTCGGTAAAGTAAGTGTTGCAAACAAAATATGGAAAATGCACAGTACGAAAATTAACTATGTAACAGACGAGGAGTCGTATCATCATTGGTATAGAAGGAAGTGAAATAAGAAATATTTTAACAAGTTTCAATTAACCCATTATCTGCCAATATGCCTTTTTTTGGAACACTCGTTTTCTTTTTATTTTCATCTAAAAGCAATTTTCAGCTTCGATTGTTGCACCTGAACGTCGAGCCGATTGCTGTAAAAGTTACAAATCCAATAAAAGTAATTTTTCTGATTAAAATAATTAAATTTTAATTAGAATTGAGCATGTTTAATTTAAAAATCCATATATAACGTTTTCTTTCATCTTTCATTCATGGTATCATATCAATGGGTATTTTGAAAAAAGTTAAATGATAGTTGGCATATAATGGGTTAAGCACTTTTTAGTATTTAATTCTCGAAGTAAAAATTTCCATACATTGTAAACTAATTTAAATTTTTTATGGTACAATATTGCGTAATAGTTTAAAAACAGATGAAATTTCATTAATACTGTAATTGAGTAGGTTATTTTACGAGAAAAGAGGGATACTCAAAAAAAGCGACACAGTATTTGCAAACATCGAAATACAAAGTTGACAAAAATTAGCAATTTCAAATATTTCTTTAAAAGGCTGACTAATTTCATTCTCAACTGGAATATTCTTGTAATAGAAATGAGAATAATTTTTTAAATTTATTTTTGACATTGGTATTTTATTTAGCAAGACTTATGCTAATATTTAATACCACTTTGTAGCTTGATTTATATCTCTATTCCGATACATTTTGGTTTTGTGCAGTGAGCGATAACAAATACGGCGCTTCAAATCAGCACTTACGGCCCAACCAAAATAACGATATATAACGTAAAATTGAACTTCTGAGCAATATAACGATATATTGCGTAAAATTGAATTTCTGAGCAATATAACGATATATAAGGTAAAATTGAATTTCTGAGCAATATAACGCAAAATTGAATTTCCGAGGCTAAATTTTAATAAACTAAGCTTAATTATACATAAACTACCAAAGAAATTAAGATCGTACCAAAAATGTAAGAGAAAGATTTTGAACCTTGAAATTGAAACGAGATATTAATTTTTTTAAAACTTTCTAAAAGAAATATTTCTTACATAGGTACATTGCACTATGCTAAAAGGGGACCAGTGCACTTCCGATTCGAGAATGAAATTGTATGAAGTTATTTGCATCATGCAGTACAGAATTGAAGTGGGAGAAATATTTTGAAAGATGGTTATAGTGCGATACGATAAAGAATATCTGAATATGATGCATCTTCAAAAATGGGTCGAAACACAAAGAAGTATTTTAGAATTGCAATGCATTTCTATTCTGATGCTGATCGGTCCCTTTTAATAAAATTATTTTTCACAAAGCAAGCAGTTGACATAAATGCTGAAGAGATTAGATAGTTTTATTTGAGAGCCTGGAGTTGGAGACGTCACTTTTCCCGTTGTTAACGTGCGGAAAAGAGGCCTTCCAACCCCAACCGGGGGTACCAGAATAGATCCGTTAGTCACCCAGTTACCTCAACATTTAATCGATTCCATGTAATATATTTAACCTTCTATTGATAGCTTATTTTAACAACTATTCTCCAGACATCTTAAGAATTTGTTCTTTCAATATACAATCCGTGTTCGTCTCCAATACATTGTCTTATAACAAATGTTCTATAAATCTAAGCTGGCCTCTGTTTTAACCACGTTCCTACAATTGCCGAGAACAATCAGTTCATATTTTCAATATTTCTCAATCGATTAAATCAACAAAATTTCATAATCATCTCGACTGAATTATAATGCACCATAATTGCAACTAATGAACTAAATGAATAAAATTCGTTTTTTTCTTTCGGTAAATGCTTGCCTACCTAGGAAGACACTTAGAATAACTGGCATTGAATGTTTTCATAAGCAAGTATGGAGAAAGTATAAACTAATAAAATGACAATTACTGCACACATAGTGAATATGTAAGTAGTCGCGATACGTAGAGAAGGAAAAATTGGAATTAAAGACGTGCACTGTTTAATTTTTATAATGCATTCTTTTTAAGCTGTTTAAAAGAACTATTTAAAATTTAGACTCACAATTCTAGAAATCTTAAATATACCTTCCAACAACACACTCCCACAAATAAGCAAAACCAAATTTTAGGGCCGATAAATACCAGCTCGAATGAAGAATGACTTAAAACTGGCATTTTTTAAAATGATTAGTAAAAATATGCTGGAGAGACACATGTGAGTTTATTTCTTTTCTAAAAATTCAGCTCTTATCGAATAAATATCTTCATTTGCAGAAATTTCGAATGCATATCTGCAACAGACAGTCTTAAAATCGCATTTATGAAAAATATTGTTTAACCCTCTGATGCTTATCCTGCGATTTCCATGGGAAGGAAATAAAAGTTATTTTCTGCTGCATTCTACAATTTTTGCAAGCTATTCTGTTTACTTAAAAACCATTACAGCGTTGAATCGTATTATACTAATAAAGCCTTGCACAAAACAATTCGCTTCGTTCAAATGCATTTGAACATGCTTGCGAACGTCGAATCTAACTAGCGATTTAAAAATTCGGCAGTCAGAGGGTTATTAGATGAATCAAATGACGATAAACAGGACAAAAATATTTGCAAGTCTAATCAAATTTGAGAACAACCGAAAATAGAGAATATTTTATATGTAGAAAGACAAGATCGTTTACAATATATAACAGAATGTTCCGAAATAATTTATGATATAGAGCGAAATTAGAAAACAACATATTTACAATATTTGAAGTAAAACTTAACGTAAAAAAATTTAATACAAGTGTATACGCACTAAATAAATTGAGCCTTCCGCAAATATACATACAATACACAAGTATATACGAAACTTAATTTTTGAAGTTTTACATCTATATAATTCTCGATCAGTGAAGTACAACGGAGAAAGTGTTATGCATCAAAATTGTTAAGGCCGGGTGATGTACCAAACCAATGACATTTCTATCATTTTGTTAGAGTCTATTTTCTACTAGTGCAACAACGCAATGTAATTTCTTTCAGAAATATCTTCAACTAATGGCCATGGACCTCCAGATAGTATAGAAAAGGTGGGTGTTCACATAAGTGAAAATATGATTTCCATCATATTAGTATTTAAAAATAGTATCTTTTCTTTCAGTATCACCATTTATCAATTTAACATATGGTGACCGTTTTCTCTATGAGGCCAATTTAACACCTTTCAATCATTTTCTAAAATTTTATGATTATATATGCAGGTATGGTTTTCTGCATCGTTTTCAGTTTCGATATTGCCTTATAACAAAGCAAATAACACAAATTAGGCGCCAAGAGAATATACAGTGTGGCATGGACGCCACACTGGGGGCAGGTGTTGGATTGCAAGCAAGAAAGGGTTACAACTTAACAGTAATTAGGAACAGGTGATGGCAAGCGATGATTACTAGGCAAGAATACGCAGTTTTATTCATTGTAGTATAGTCAGTTTCTTTGGTGTGTGCGATCGTCCTCATGTTTAAATAAAAAGCTCTTAAAACTTGAGCAAATTCAAGCGACATCAGTTTACCTTGTCTCTTTTAATCATTGAATGATTAGAATGAAGAAAACTAGAAATCGTAACACGTGGATATGGTTCGTTTAAACTCGAAAGGAACTTCGGACTGTTTCGTAATAATTCTGTCTTGCTGCTGGCGGATTTAGGGTATAAGACTTCACTCCTGAAGTTATTCTACGTCAGAAACGCATCTATAAAAATACATTCTGACTGCCCAAGTATTTTCAAAACAGGACTGCATAAAGAAAGCCCAAAAGATTAATTTCCGATCCAGAAACCTTACAGAGAAGCATTCAGTCTGAAGTTTTATAAAGTAAAGCGTTATTTAGCAATGGTGCTGCAAATATTAGATTGAAAGATGCAAGTCGTTTAATTCAGCAAAAATGATATAGTGAAAGCTAAAAAAGGTATATAAAAGCTTTAATACCTTTTTAGATTTCCATTAATGCTAAAAGAGAAACATATAATGACAAATCCTGAAAACTGGATAAAATAATTTTGCATAGAAGCTCGATATGAAAAAACACCTAAAACATCGACAAAAATTTAAAAATAAATGGATAGAGAAATTTTAACATTTCATCTAAAATTTTATCCTACGAAGTTTCGCATTTTAATAAATATTCAAATAGCCACATACGCTTAGAAAGGAATGTAGGATATTGATGTAAAATATGCACAAAAGCAAAATCAACTCGCCAAATAAGTTTGTGGATGAATGCCATCAATTATCTTTTGATGATACAATGCTCAATGTTAGCCAAGCAGAGCGAAATACTCAGTTTCTCTGCATGTTAAAAAATGTACCAGCTTATACTTAAGCATCACACTAGAAACGCTTCTGAAACTATTTTAATGAAGCAGAAATTTAAAAAAATTAATCTCTAATGAACGATAATTTAAAATGCGTTCTAAGCAGCCTCTAACAACAGCAAAGTCGTGACATTGACGCCTTTGCTGTTCTCAAAGACGTGGCATGCAGAACTTTAACATGACATGCAAGTGCGTGAATAAAATTGGAACAATTCGTGATAATTCCGCGAGTCAATTTCGTTGTTGTTTCATGTCCCACTGGTCCAAATACTAGACCAGGTCTATACCATGTCGCTCTAACAGTACCACAACTCCATTCTCCCTCTCACTTCACAGCAGCCTCGAGAGGCGGCAATACAGTCAATGACATGAGCAGGAGAAGCAGGACAGGAACAAGGGCGAGCAGAATGCGACTGGTTCATGACTACGGGTCAGAGGCAGCTTCAATTTCAATCGAGGTACCACATGGGGAGAAGTCTGACTTTGCCTCTATGCCTGTTAGTGTTAGCTGGGAATAATGGAGTGGCCTTCACGCCTTGGGTGGCCCTGCCAGGAGAATACATTCCCGAAGTACATCACCCCCTCCTCCCAGGAACACCCCCTTGCCGCGTTGAGAATTCAATTTCGTCAAAGATTTAATCACATTCTTTAGAAAGAATTAGGACAATATTTCTGACATATAACGAGGTAAAAGTCACAGTCGATGTGACAGAACATCAGTCTTGGATCAACAGTACCTCAAATTCTTTACCAGAGAAACAAATAGGAGCAAATCATTTTTGAAAATTCTCCAAAACTGTTCACATTTTAAAGTTATATTTAATAGCTCCTTCAATGACAAACGACAAAAAGTATTAAGATACAAGCAGCAGTATAAAACAAATGTCAGAAATAAGAGTTGTTAGTAAATACTAGTGTGAATTACCCAACTTCCAATAGTTTATATCTTCAATCGATACTCGACTATGTCATTAAAAGAGCTTCCTAAATATTCATTTTTATTTAAGAAAAGTTGGCTGTCAAGATTTTATAGATAAGTAAGTCCTATGACTACATCTGGGAGAACACTATGCAGATGAAGCTGCGAAAAGACGGTGCTATGCCTCCCCCAGAACAAACGTCCATAATTTGATTGTGAGCTCAGTCAATTTGTGCCACGATAAAATATTCATAGGAAATATTTTGGTTGAATTCAGATACTAATCTCAAGTTAGAGAGCAGAAGATGTTATTGAATACTACTATTATTGTAAAAATTAAAAAGCCATCTATTCAGAGCCTATACTTTTTCTCAAACTCTTTAAAACTATCGCTTGGAGTGGACTATTTTTGGGTCCGCCACCCTCTATTATGCAGATAATTATGATGATTGATTTGTTAGTAGTAAATAGAAAATGATGAGAATGGTTCATTTCCTTGAAACAAATCCAGAGTTTCGCCAATTAAATCCAGTCATTATCTGGTTCGGACTTGGAAACTTAGTCCAACAGAAGTTTTAATTTAGAGATGACAGCTCCCAAGACAAACAAGCTCGATTTGCCTCTATTCGGATTCCACTACTGCAATTGCATGGATCAATTCTTCACACTTGCTGAAAATATTTGTTCGGAATAGAATCCAGTTTCCACGACCTGACGCACTTCTGGTGTCATTGAAACTTCTAACATTCTACTAGTATTCCACGCTGTGCAATTATATAAGAAGGCACTGACAATTATTTGTAGGGGAACTGTCCACAATTCCATCAAGTGAATGTGTAACTTCGGTATCGGTGGCATTGCTGCAAAAGCTTACTTCCATGAACTCGGAAGTGCAGCTAATTTTTAATTGTAAATTCTATTTTTGGATTCACTTTCAGTATTATAGTACCAAATAATTTGAAGTAATTATTACAGTACCACAACAAACTGAATTCGAATATATGTCCCAAACTGGGAAAAAACAACAATAATGAAGATAAGTGGTAGCAGAAGGGATTGCGGATAATAAGCAGTGAATACCAAAGTGAGTTAACGGATTCCATCGAGCACTAAGTTCCAGAGCGTCTTTCATCTGAGATTCTTGTTGAATTCAAAAGGGTTTTCCGAAGTTATTTAAGAACTACTGGTTGCCAAGCTGATTGCGATAGGATAAATGCCCTTTGACTACTTCGTCTATGCGAGTACTACGTTGATTAAGAAGTTAGAAGGCACAGTTATGTCTCCTAAACAATTGCTGTTGTTCAGACTGTGAGCTGTTCTTGTGAAGGATATAGGATATATAGAGAAAAATTCAACTCAAGAGAAGCCGTAGCTGGAGTGTGGAATATGTTATTGAACATTACTAGGCATCAAAAATACAACATACGAAATTCTATTTTAGAATTATTAAAAACCTGCGAACTAAAATACAAAAGCAAAATTGAATAGCTCATTTTTCACTAGCGTCTAGCATTCTTTTCGTAACAAGTTCAGATAATTTAAATTTTAGACCTGTAAGAACTCAAAGCGATTCACGACTAAAATAGCAGTAATTTAAGAAAACCATTAAGCATTCACATTTTATAACACAGCAGAAAAAGTGGATGACCAATTTTGAGTTTCCAAAATTGTCCCGAACATAGAATTCTCTGTTATTTGATACTTTTAATCAATTTTTCAGTAACCAAGATATGCGAGACCTGAAGTTGCTTTGAATATTTCCTCTAAAAGTTATTTAATTGTGTATGTGATGCGATTCAGCAATGAAAGCTTCACAGTCTAGATTTTTTAGCATATTTGATGAATTGGGTAGCCTTAGAAATTTCATTCAGAATTCTTTACAGCTTAAAGACTTGAGACAACTGACAGATAAATTCTGAACTAACGAGTCAAACTAGATCTTTAACCAACGAAAACCCATTTTTTGGTGATAAAGGATGGAAAGACTGAGTAAGTTTGCACTCGTAAGATTCAAATTTTTGTTAATGACAGAATGTTTTCTTCTCTGTCAAGCTTATGCAAATTTTTCTATTGATGAAGTGATTCTTCATTGTTGTCCCATGTATTATAATTGTGAAATTGCAAAAGGCGGATTTATGACCAATGATTTTTTTTTTTAAATTTTAAAGTTTAAGGAAAAAATCTCTTACTGCCAATAAACTTCACGCTACTCTAAAGAAGAAATTGTATTTTACAGTTTATTTTTAGAAATACACAAAAATAATCGCCTTTTTACTGCAGTTATTTACGAACATGTATTAAAGAATTTTAATTTTTGTGTCTAACATTTGACGATTGCATTATGATAAAAGTGCATGACAAGAAAACTACTGCCTCAAAAAGGAAGAAAAAAAAGCAACTACAAGAATAAAAACAAGGCAGTTCATCCGAATCTCACTACAAGACAATTGAAAGAATTTTCTGCCTATGGCATTTTCATTGAATTTTAAGACAGCACCATCGGAAAAACTGATTTCGCACCTGGATTAGCGTACCGAGCAAAACAGTGCAAGATTCGTAAAAACGCTTAAATAGTAAACTATTTGCAAATGTTCTTGTCTATTATGCTGAAGCTAATTGGCTACACACATATATATAAAAAAACTTGAGTTTACGTGTTCATGTTGACAACTTTTCTTATGCAATTG
>BGPR01000802.1:118047-133372 GCA_013235015.1 Araneus ventricosus | reverse complement strand
AGATCCTATTAATCTAGTCATGGCTTTCTTTTCCATTGATCACTATTTCATGCCTAGAGTTAAAATGCAGGACCCCACCGTCTACAAGAAGTTTTGCGGCATATGTACGTACAAAAAGCAAAGTAATTGCGTTTTGACTTGTATTGTTTACATTCTACACAAACACATCAAGTAGACAGTTATGCTGGAATGCAGGTTTTAAAGATACCCCAGAAATGAAAAACACAATAATGAAAGAAATTGATACAATTTTCACACTTTCCTCCAAGTTAGGATGCAATAATTTATTATCAAAATTGTTAATAAAAGTCAATTGGTCAAATTTAAACAAGATAAAACTAGCATAAAGTCCTTTCATAATTAGAAATTTTTGCAATATATAAATGATCAGATTCATAGAAATTAAGATATTAAGGATCCATGCTGATTCCAGACACAGTTTGCTTTGTTTGCTGAAGAAACTCACTTTTGTTGTCACTTTAGATACGCGATTTAAATATTCTGTGCGCGATATACAACATTTAAAAAACTAGTTCTCAAGTTTCAATGAATCGAGATCATACTTTTCTGCAAACTGGACAAATTTTAAATATATATACACAAACAAAAAATTTCGTTTTCAATTGGGCATTGATGATAGCATTGATAATAAAAATTGCCTATTCAGAACTTTTTCGAGGGTAACGTAGGGCAATTGTAGGATTTAGACAAAGAACCGAACCTCTCATTTCAACAGCAAAATAATTAAAATGAAAGGTAGTGAGAAAAGCATTTAAATGCAAGTACAAAGGTAGTTTTTTCTCCAGTGTCTGATCCAGCCGCTAAACAGGCAGACGAGTGGTAAGGTGTGTGTGTGTGATGGGCGAATGCGCATGTCTGTAACCATAACCTCAACTACTGCCGACGCCAGATGACCAGTTTAAGCTGATCTGTCGGCAAGTAAACATGGCTGGTAGAATTGATACTTCCGCCAAGTGCGAGTTGCGTAATGTTATTCACTTTCTTCAAGCAGAAGATTGGTTTGTGGAAAACGATCGTTGCAGCTGTTTCTTGTCAGAATTTATGACGACTGCGAAGAGCCATTCTGACTTCTAAAATTGTCCTTATTCATGATAATACCCGCTCTCACAATGCTGTTGTAACCCAGCAGTTCCTGGAGCAGCTTAAATGGGACATACCTGATCACCTTGCGGATAGCCCCGACTTAACGAGGAGTGATTTTCATCTCTTCCCTGAATTCAAGAACTGGTTAGGAGGCCAAAGCTTCCAGAAGAATTGGGTTTAGCGTTGCTTTGAATCTTCTCATCTCGCATCACTAGTGGCAGCGGTCTTTGAAGAAGGGATTTGAAACCTGGACTAACGATATGGAAAATGCCCGAATCTTCACAGCGAATATGTCAAATTTACTATGTTGGTAATGAATTCATTTTGTACTCTACTCTTGTGGTATTATCGGAGGTTGAAATAGAAAAAAATTCCTTCGTATTTTTCAGAAGATGCCTACATTTTCACTTCAGACCCTAAATTTTTATTTGAAATGTTAGCAGTATTTTAGATATATTACGTATTTAGATATATACTACATGTATCAACAGTCATGCGCTTGGGTCTAAATTTAAACGAAAGATCATTGACTAAACGAAACAATATTGTATTTAGGAAATCCCTTTCGCGATTTCATAATAGCGGTCTTTCTATTGTCATTTCAGTATTTGTGAAATCGTATTTCAAGGAAAGTGTTTTTCCTCTGGAATCAATTGTATAATTTCTAAAGACATCTGCGCGAAGTAGTTTTGCTTGATAAGTCGTAATATTATGCCTCCTGAATATTCGTCCTCTACCAAAAGTCGGAATAATGCAGACATAGCGCCACCTCAAATCGCTAGAATCTTTGTTTTGTACGAAAAGTTTTCCCCAATAGCTTTTGTCCTCTGATAAGATTCTAGTTCCCTGATGGTCTTGTCTGAGAATTTTTTAAATTTTTAATGAAAATGAATATGCTGAATTTCAGTGGAATTTTAAGTTTAATATTTTAACTTGTAACCTCGACACTGGTTCACCGTTTTTAAAAGGTTTCTATACTTATTTTCAAAAGGAAGCAAAACTGTGAAAGGTTCTTTCATAGAAATAAATTTGGGAATGCAAATCTCTGGTGTCTTGTACGCGATGGTAATCTCAGTGTAAAGAAGTCTGGAAGAGAATTAAATGGCGGTCATATCCTTCTAAGCAACAGTAATGATAATTGGCGAAATAGTTTTCAAATGCTCTTTCAAAGTCTGTGAAAGGGAAATTTTGTATTGAATGCTATATTACCGATCCCCCTCTCCTCACCACCAAATGCCATCGATATAACTTTCCGTGGTCAACAGAACACCACTTCATGTCCCTGCGACTATAACCTTTGGTTATTTAAACTGCGTAGCGGGCATAAAATGGAGGATACATGGGAATTCGCTGCTCAACTGTCTGTCAAGTTATGACAGAGGTATCTACTTTTAAAAGGTTACAAAAACACAAATCTAATATTCTGATTTAATCTACAAGAGAGTAAGAGGAATATGAATATCAAAATTTATAAATACAAATACAGAATAAATGAAAATAAAAATTTGTGAAATGGGTATTACAATATACATTTGCATCAAAAGTGTACAAAATACTTAATCTAATGTATAATTCCACAGAAACGATCTAATATGCGAGTGTTAAAATACGTGTATGACTATTCTTTGGAGTGTTCCTTCCTCCATAAAGTGAAAGTTGTGTGGAAGAAGAGATTAGTTAATGTATGTTGTCACATCGACGAAGAAGACTCAACCAATTCCCAATGTCGGCTTGTAGATTATGGAGAAGGCTGGAAGTGTAAGATGATCATGGATGTAGAAATAGTTTTATTTTAAGTCGGGAGCTTTTGTTGGAACGTTGAGGAACCAGATTAGCTCCTGTTGCTGTACCGGTTTAGTCGCGTGGAAGGATACAGTCAGCTGCACTCTGTAGAATAATGCAAAGGAGTGCCATTTGTGTTTCCACATGGGAAATTTGCTGACGAGGCATTGTTAAACCTTTTCGAGTACGAAGGAAATGAGCCGTGACAATAAACAGGATTTCTTCCCTTTTCCAGCAGCATGGATAAATCGAGACTCTTGAGAGGATGTTGAATGTGGATCTCTCCATATCTTCATTTTCAGTCTGTCAGTCCTACATCATCCTTCTATTCAAGATTGATTTCAGGAAGAGGTCGGAGACTTAAAAGATAGTGGTTCTCTGCTATATTCCGCAGCTTCTTTTTCCAATCTGTCCGCTTCCTCATTTCTGTCGTAGCCCACGTGCGCTTTGATCCAAGGAATATGTATATGCTTATACATTATAAGGCTCTTGCAGATCTTATTGGCTCTTATGTTTCTGCTTTAAGGGTTAGATGCCGCCTGGAAACTCGCTTGATTGCCCATTAGAATGGTGATTGGCTGGTGAGGGAGGATAGGTATATAATCTGTTGCGTGTTTCAGGGTCAACAGTTTCCCCTGGAATACTGTATTGTCTTGCAGTTTTGCCGATTATCTGTGGACTATGTCTTGTTTTGACCAGGCGAAATATGCTGCCCCTATACATTTTTTGGTTTTCGAGCCGTGCCTGTTATGCCCTCTCCATCTTCGAAAGAAATTTGTTCTTTTGTCGGGCATTCACAGGGATGTTGCATCTAAGTCCGTTTCCCCTTTTCTAACATCTGCAGGCACGAGATTTGTCAGTGATCTTGTTTATCTACCATACGTTTGGCGCAGTTTAGCCAAAAATGGCTCTTGCGCCATTAAACCCCAAACAACCAACCAACGAGATTTGTCAAAGAGTCCGGAAGTGAGATGTTGTTCAGTCTTCGAATGGCTACGAATCTGGCCTCCTGCTGGAGGTAGAGAGGAGGAATTCCAAGTATTACCTGGAGCGCCGAGGATGCTGTGGTTCTGTATGCTCCTGATAGAGCAAGCAAGAATGTATTTGGATGGTGTTAAGCTTCCTTTTGATTCTAATTGATGGATATTGGCACCAGAGTGCTGCTTATAAGCTAGCAATCCTTTTGATTAGTCTTCTATTCTTCTGAGTTTGAGGGAATATCCCCAGTTTTTTCCCGTAATCCTTCCAGTGGTCAACAGCTGATTTTACCCAATTGCATAAGAAAAGTTGTCAGCATGAACACGTAAACTCAAGTTTGCATATATATGTCTATAGCCAATCAACTTTAGCATAATATGCAAGAATACTTGCAAATAGTTGACTATTTAAGAGTTTTTACGAATCTTGCACTGTTTTGCTCGGTACGGTATTTTGAATTGCTAATCCAGATGCGACATCAGTTTTTGCGATGGTGCTGTCTTAAGATTCAATGAACATGCCATAGACAGAAAATTCTTTCAATTGCCTTGTAGTGATATTCGGATGAACTGCCTTGTTTTTCTTCTTGTAGTTGCTTTTTTTTCTTCCTTTTTGAGGCAGTATTTTTCTTGTCATGCACTTTTATCATAATGCAATCGTCAAATGTTAGATACAAAAATTATAATTCTTTAATGTATGTTCTTAAATAACTACAGTAAGAAGGCAATTATTTTTGTGTATTTCTAAAGTTAAACTTTAGATTGCAATTTCATTTTTGGAGTAGCGTAAAGTTCAGTGGCAGTAAGAGATTTTTCCTTGAACTTTAAAAAAGTTTTGAAAAAATCATTGGTCATATGTCCGCCTTTTGCAATTTCACAATTATAATGCATGGAACAACAATGAAGAATCACTTCATCAATAGAAAAATTTGCTTAACCCTCTGAGCCCTATTCCGCCTCATTCGACAAAGGCCGGACGAAGGCGGTTTCGGGGGCCTAAGTGAATCTTACGGGAGAAAAGTTGTTCCTTTCTTTGTTGACAATTGATCGTGCAACCGAGAGTATCGTCCTCCTGTGATTTCTGTAAAGAAAGGGAGGATTTCATTCTGATTTCATGAATGAAAATTTACTCCAGTTTTTCAGGCACTTGAATCCTCACTCTAGCCGGGCTCAAAGAGTTAAGCTAGACAGAGAAGAAAAAATTCTCTGTCGCTAACTGAAATCTGAATCTCACGTGTGCAAACTAACTCAGTCTTTCCGTCCTTTATCGCCAAAAAAACGGGTTTTCGTTGGTTAAAGATCTAGTTTGACTCGTTAGTTCAGAATTAGTCTGTCAGTTGTCTCAAGTCTTTAAGCTGTAAAGAATTCAGAATGAAATTTCTAAGGCTACCCAAATCATTAAAGATGCTAAAAAATCTTGACTGTGAAGCTTTCATTGCTGAATCGCATCACATACACAATTAAATAACTTTTAGAGGAAATATTCAAAGCAACTTCAGGTCCCGCATATCTTGGTTACTGAAAAATTGATTAAAAGTATCAAATAACAGAGAATTCTATGTTCGGAACAATTTTGGAAACTCAAAATTGGTCATCCACTTTTTCTGCTGTGTTATAAAATGTGAATGCTTAACTGTTTTCTTAAATTACTGCTATTTTAGTCGTGAATCGCGTTGAGTTCTTACAGGTATAAAATTTAAATTGTCTGAACTTGTTCCGAAAAGATTACTAGAGGCTAGTGAAGATTCAGCTGCTCAATCTTGCTTCTGTATTTTAGTTCGTAGGATTTTTATAATTCGAAAATAGAATTTCGTATGTTGTATTTTTGATAAGTAGTAATGTTCAATAACCTATTCCACACTCCAGCTACAGGTTCTCTTGTGTTGAATTTTTTTCTATAACTGAACAACTTTTTCTAACCTTGCACGAAAGAAGTTCACAGTCTGATCATCAGCAACTGTTTAGGAGACACAACTGTGCCTACTAACTTCTTAATCAACATAGTACTCGCATAGACGAAGTAGTCGCAGGGTATTTATTCTAAGACAATCAGCTTGGCAACCAGTAGTTCATAAATAACTTCGGAAAACTGTTTTTAATTCAACAAGAATCTCAGATGAAAGACGCTCTGGAACTTAGTGCTCGATGGAATCCGTTAACTCACTTTGGTATTCACTGCTTATTATCCGCAATCCATTCTGCTACCACCTATCATTATTGTGGTTTTTCCCAGTTTTGGACACATTGTTCGAATTCAGTTTGTTGTGGTACTCTAAGAATTACTTCAAATTATTTTGTACTATAATACTGAAAATGAATCCAAAAATAGAATTTGCAATTAAAAATTAGCTGCACTTCCGAGTTCATGGAAGTAAGCATTTGCAGCAATGTCACTGATAACGAAGTTACACATTCACTTGATGGAATTGTGGACAGTTCCCCTACAAATAATTGTCAGTGCCTTCTTATATAATTGCACAGCGTGGAATACTAGTAGAATGTTAGAAGTTTCAATGACACCAGAAGTGCGTCAGGTCGTGGAAACTGGATTCTATTCCGAACAAATATTTTTAGCAGGTGTGAAGAACTGATACATTGAATTGCAGTAGTGGTATCCGAGTAGAGGTAAATCGAGCTTGTTTGTCTTCGGAACTGTCATCCCTAAATTAAAACTTCTGTTGGACTAAGTTTCCAAGTCCGAACCAGATAATGACGGGATTTAATTGGCGAAACTCTGGATTTGTTTCAAAGAAATGGAACATTCTTATTTTCTATTTATCATTAATAAATCAATCGCCATAATTATCTGCATAATAGAGGGTGGCGGACCCAAATATATTCCACTCCAAGCAAAAGGTTTTAAGAGTTTGAGATAAAATATAAGCTCTGAATGGACGGCTTTTTAATTTTTAGAATAATAGTAATATTCAATAACAACTCCTCTCTAACTTGAGATTAGTATCTGAATTCAACCAAAATATTTGCTATGAAAATTTTATCGTGGTACAAATCAGCTAAGCTCGCAATCAAATCATGAACGTTTGTTCTGGGGGGAGGCATAGGACTGTCTTTTCGCAGCTTCATCTGGATAGTATTATCCCAGATGTAGTCATAGGACTCTTTCATTTATAAAATCTTGACAGTCAACTCTTCTTAAATAAACATGAATCTTTAGGAAGCTCTTTTGATGACATAGTAGAGTATCGATTGAAGATATAAACTATTAGGAGTTGGCTAATTCACTACCAACTCTTATTTCTGATCCTTTCTTTATACTGCTACGTGCATCTTAATACTTTTGGTCGTTTCTCATTGAAGGAGCTATCGAATATAACTTTCAAATTCAAACAGTGTTGAAGAATTTTCAAAAATGATTTGCTCCTATTTGTTTCTCAGGCAAAGAATTTGAAGCGCTGCTCATCCCAGACTGAAGTTCTGTCGCATCGGCTGCGACTTTTACATCGTTATGTCAGGAATATTGTCCTAATTATTTTAAAGGAATGTAATAAAATCTTTGACTAAATTGAATTCTCAACGCGGCAAGGGGGTGTTCCTGGGAGGAGGGGGTGATGTACTTCGGGAATGTATTCTCCTGGCAGGGCCACCCAAGGCGTGAAGGCCACTCCATTATTCCCAGCTAACACTAACAGGCATAGAGGCAAAGTCAGACTTCTCCCCATGTGGTACCTCGATTGAAATTGAAGCTGCCTCTGACCCGTAGTCATGAACCAGTCGCATTGTTCCGCTTCTCCTGCTCATGCCATTGACTGTATTGGCGCCTCTGCGAGGCTGCTGTGGAGTGAGGGGAAACATGGATTTGTGGTACTGTTAGAGCGACATGGTATCATTGACCTGGTCTAGTATTTGGACCAGGGGGACATGAAACGAGAACAACGAAATTGGCTCGAGGAATTATCACGAATTGTTCCAATTTTATTCACGCACTTTAATAATCTCTATTATAGCAAAATGATCTGCCTATTGTGCCTAGTAATTTGAATCTTTGAAACAGCTGAAATAGAATGATAACCAAATGGGTGCGGAAGCCCAACACGAACACGTACGAGAGAAACATGCATGTAGGAACACAATTCAAATACCTAACCCTGGCCAAAACAAACATATTGCAGCGCATCTCTTGCTCAGAGTCCAACACTTTGTACATGGTATGACTTTCTAATTTTATTTGTTTTTCTTCATCTTTGGGCCTCATAAATGGCACTGATCTTTTCATGGCTTTGGGTGTACAATTGTATCCATCTCTCTGTACAATATAG
The DNA here is from genome assembly GCA_013235015.1 of Araneus ventricosus. Lineage (NCBI taxonomy): Eukaryota > Metazoa > Arthropoda > Arachnida > Araneae > Araneidae > Araneus > Araneus ventricosus. The sequence goes on along the minus strand of BGPR01000802.1, from coordinate 125,232 downwards.
GGGAACGTTACGCTGGTGCTTTCATTTATAACTTGAATCTCCTTGATAATGGCGTTCTGATTACTATCATGTTTAAATAGTGTCATGTTTTTTACTCATTCTTGTCCACTCATCGATCTAGCCCAAACGTAAGAATTTGTTTTTGAGCTCCTACACCTGGGTTTATCACTGTATGGCATTTTTATCCCTTTCAAAAATTCTTTAATTCGCTCACTCATTTTCCAATTCGTAAATCGCCTCTCGAGCAGAATAAGTCATTTGTATTTTGTTGAAAACAGTGTTACGACTCACCAATGGTAATACGACCATAACGAGTCCAGCGCTACTTATTTTGCATCCAGGGGAACAGATAATCTGCCTTCTTATAAACTAGATTCTCATTCTAGTCCTCAATGAGACTTCGCTGTGAAAGGTAATGTTAAAGTTTCTCTTCCTCACTGGCAAATTGATTGTGGGTCGAATCGTGTTGTTGTAAACATCTGTACGCAGAGCTGGTCCTCGTTCCTCAGAAGTCGAAAAAGTTGTTGTCATGGCGTAAAATGTTTTAGAGAAGTGCGTTGGTTTGGGAATCCTCGTTATGCGTAGGCGAGTTCGTACCAAATAATAGATACAAATCGAAACAAACACGCATTGTGAAATTTGGCTATTGGTTAGATATATTTATGTCATAATATCTGATATTGTCTCAGATGCGTAGTCCACTTTTCCTCATTGCTTTTAATCAATCTTCTAATTATTGCAACTAATACTGATTTGTTTATATTTGTTTCTTCTAATGTATAGTGGTGGCTGCTTCTAAGTAAATATATGCATAATAAAAATATTAATTAAATTTTTTTAGTTAAATTTCATAAAAATTATCTGCCTACCTTTTTGTTCTTGTTTAGATCTAAATATTTACTTTGGCAGCAATCGGTTGATCCTAAAAATGGAGAATTGGAAAAAAGCACGCTCATGCTTCAGCAACAGAAATTTTGTTACAAACTATATATTTTTATGAAGTAAAATTAAAATACATAGAAATATATTTGAAATTCCAGTATACTGTTTGACGAAAGAAAAATGCTAATTTATGTTTAAGAATGTTTAAAAAACTTTTTGACTTTAACAATTATTTTATAATTACGACTATTATAACAATGATAATATATAACTAAATTTCAGATTATTTTATTACTATCCTTTAAAGCGTTGAAAATAAACTCATTTTAACAAACAATTTAGGCTAAATTTTCAAGCATGTATATATAACTGAATTTGCTGAATTGCCGCTTCCTATGTATTATTTTGGTAAGTTATAAAATGGTTCTTACGAAAAAATAGTTACCGACGCCTGCTCAAGTACATGATTTGTTCTTGATTCTTTCTTAGTATTCAGAAAAACGGTTCCAAAATCTACTGAGTAGATCTTAAGTTTTTTGTATAATAATGTAACGTAAATCTGGTACTATTTCAACAATCGGAACTGAGCAGAAATTACGCTGAGTTTCATTGAAATAAACTACTCAGAGGATGTTTTGAAATGGTGCACTTAACTCTTTATCGTCAAAATAGCCTACATAAACTGTCCAGAAAACCATATACACCTGATCCCATCCGTTGTTTTAAATGTCAAAAGTTCGGTCACACTATTACAGCTTGCAGATCAAATAAAGAAAATTGCGCCCGCTGCTCTCTTCCAGATCATAATAGCCAAACCTGCAAATCTACCACACCAAAATGCTTTAACTGTTCCGGTGAACACCCAAGCTTTTCCCTCTCCTGTCCACGTTACAAACTTGAAAAAGAAATTCAAACAATTAAAATAACAAAAAAAAAATTCATTTCAAGAAGCCCGACAGATTGTAATGGACAGAACACCAAAACCAGGTATTTCATATTCTTCTGCATTAAATTCTTCAGCTACACCTCCTTCAGTTCAAAATAGTCTCTAAATTCCACAATTACAACCCACTGCCATAGGAAATACATCTGCTTCTCCTATCATAATAAATCCAACTAGTGATAACGAAACAATAACAATAAAAAAATCTGACTGGCTGGCGCTTCTTGCCATTAAAAAATCATGGGAGGAAAAGTCCCACTCCTCTCGTATCTCTCACACTCCTTTAAACCCAACCCCTACAATAGCTCTCCCAACTGTTCAAAGTACTGATTCTGAGACAAATAATCCCGTACCTCCCACAAAAAATTCATTAAATATTCCAATAGCGTCTAATATTACTACACCTACACCCAGTACATCAACATTATCGGAAAACAGTTCCATTTCTGAAAAACCAAAAATTAAAAGACCTCGTGACAATAAAAAATTAACAAAAAAAATCAAATCAGTTAGCACAGCCCAAAGAGTTAAAAGAAGATAAACGTGCGCGAATACTTGCCGCAAAAAGAGATCAAACTTCTCTTGGAGATGGATCCCTCTCCAGAGAAGATTTTTTAAAAGACCCTTTTAAAACCAATAAAATTGGTGACGATGATGATAGTGATTCATTACTTAAAGTCCATCCATCTGAAGATGACATGTCGACTAGTGAGGTCTATGAACCTCCGCTTTCCTCTTGGTTTTTTTCCTTTGGGTGGTTCACTTTTCCTTTTTTCCTTGTGCCCTTCTGTTCATGGCTATTATCTCATGTAACTGTCGAGGTTTTATGAGCAAGTCCTCAGAATTAAAAGATAATATAAACAAACACCATTCAGCCTGTTTAGCAGTTCAGGAAACATACCTTAAAACAGTTAAACATTATATCCGAAATTACAAAATTTTTAGTAAACACCACAATCATGACAGGGCTTCTGGTGGCGTCGCTATTCTTGCAGCTACTCATATCCCGTCCATACCTCTGACCCTAAACACAAATTTTTAAGCTGTGGCTATCCGCATTCAGATACAATCTTTGGTAACTATCTGCAGTCTGTACTTACCCCCCTGTCAACATATCAGTCAAACCGACCTCAATAATCTGATCTGTCAACTACCATCTCCATTTATTATTTTGGGCGATCTCAATGGCCATAGTCCTTTATGGGGGAGCACTGATTCGAACTCTCGTGGCCTGCAAATCGAACAGCTTCTTGCAGACCATAATGTATGCCTATTAAATTATGATGAAAAAACACATTTTCACCTACCAACACGAACATTTCATTCAGTTGATCTCGCCATTTGCTCTCCATCCCTATTACCTTTTTTGAATTTGACTGTTGATAACGATATATACAACAGTGACCACTTTCCATTAATCGTTACAGATAATAGACAGAACCCAAACAATTCTTACCGTCCACCCAAGTATATATTAAATGCCGCAAATTGGCAAAAGTTCACAGGTCTTGCCAACATCAATTCAGAAACAATTAAATCTGCAACAATCGATGAAGCCCTGAGTTACATTGTTAATGCTATAATTGAGGCTGCAGGTTGCTCCATTCCTAAAACATCGGGGAAACGGAGGAAACAAAGCAAGCCCTGGTGGAATGCGGATTGCCAACATGCTTACAAAAAACAAAGGAAAGCGTGGGATATCTTTCGGAGACGCCCCACTACTGAAAATTTCATAAATTTTAAAAAAACCAGAGCCGAATCCAGAAGAATCCAGCGACGCAACCGAAGGACTTCATGGCGAAAATTTGTTTCGTCCATAACTTCTACAATCTCAAGTCGTCAGCTGTGGACTAAAGTTAAAAAGGCCGCAGGTGTTTCCAATAGTAATGCTATTTCAGTTTTAATACATAATGGACAAACAATTTCATCATTAAAAGGTATTGCAGATTCAATAGCATCGACATTAGCTCATACATCTAGTAGCCAAAATTACCCTCCACAGATTTTGAATAACAAAATTAATCCAGAAAAACAAAAATTAAATTTCGATTCCAGGACCAATTTTTCCTACAACAGCAGTTTTTCATTCCTGGAATTCCAGTCGTGCCTTGCCTCTGTACACGATTCTTCTCCTGGACCGGACAGTATTACTTATTCTATGATTAAGCATCTAACACCTGAATCACAGAACGCTTTATTACATTTCTACAACCTTATCTGGCAAGAGAAATATTCTCCTACCCTCTGGCAGCAGGCTATTATAATTCCTTTATTAAAACCAGGTAAAGACCCAAAAAATCCATCTAATTACCATCCAATTGCTTTGACCTGTTGTCTTTTTAAACTACTCGAAAGAATGATTAATCGCAGGCTATTATATTACTTGGAGGCAAATAAATTTCTTCACCCATTCCAGAGTGGGTTTCGAAAGGGTCGGAGCACCATTGATAACCTGCTTGCTCTTGAAACAGACATTCGACTCTTTCTTACAGAGGAAGCATTTGGTGGCAATTTTTTTTCGATATAGAAAAAGCATATGACCGGACCTGGAGGTACGGAATTTTAAAAGATTTACATGATCTGGGATTAAGAGGAAACCTACCCATTTTTATTAGAAATTTTTTAAAAATCAGGAAATTCCGAGTAAAAGTGGAATCCGAGTTCTCTGACTTTTTTATCCAAGAGGAAGGTGTTCCTAAAGGTAGCGTTTTAAGTGTGACTCTTTTTATTTTAAAAATTAACAATATTTTAAAACAATTGCCAACTTCTGTGAGCGGTTTATATGTTGACGACCTGTACATTTCTTGTTCAGGGACAAATATGAATTTTATTCAAAGACAATTACAAACTCCTGTAAATAATATTACACAATGGTGCAACAGTAACGGTTTTAGCATCTCAACATCTAAAACAGCTGGTGTACATTTTTGCAGAAAACGGAACTTGAATCTTGACCCAGAAATAAAATTATATGGTGAAATTATAACATTTGTAAATGAAATCAGATTTTTAGGGGTTATTTTTGATAAAAAAAACTCACATTTCTCCCTCACGTCAAACAGTTGCGAAAAAAAGTGAAATTGCCTTAAATATTTTAAAAGTTTTATCAACGACAGCTTGGGGAGCTGACAGAGATTTAATGCTCAAAATATATAGGGATACAGTACTCTCCAAGCTTGATTATGGTTGCACAATTTATGGCTCAGCCAGGAAAAGCGTTTTACAGAAACTAGATCCCGTACACCATATAGCTCTCCGTCTCTGTTCGGGAGCTTTCAGAACATCTCCTGTAAAAAGCCTTTATGTTGATTGCTACGAACTGGCTCTTGAACTGAAAAGACAAATGTTATAACTGCATCATTATTTTAAAATTCAATCGAATGCGAATAATCCATTTCACGATTTTAAGCTTCGCCCATTTCTTCTTCGATTACAAGATGCAAGAAAATCATTCATACCCGTGTTTTTTACAAGAGTTCATGTCATTCTTTCTGATTTAAACCTGCTTTACCTACATGTAAGCCCACAACCGAAAAATAATTTTCCTCCTTGGAGAATTCCTGTGGTGCAATTTTTAAATCATTTTCAAACTTTTATCAAATCCGACAAGGCTGATATCATTTATCAACACATTTTCATTGACCATAGACAGGAATATGATTTCATTGCAATTTATACGGACGGTTCAAAATCAGCTGATCGTGTTTCGTTTGCCGTTGTATTCCCAAACATAACTTTTTCTTTTAAACTTCATTCATCTTGTTCAGTTTTCACGGCAGAGATAGCTACTGTTTTACTTGCTTTGAAAAACATATCCGATTGCATGGAAAGAAAGGTCATCATCTACACGGTTTCACTAAGTGTTTTAGTCTCTGAAATCGTTTTATATTCATTCTCCTGACCATCCCTTGGTTTAGAATGTTTTACATCTTTTAAATAAACTTGCATCACGTGATTTTAATATTTTATTGTGTTGGGTGCCATCTCATGTTGGGATTGTGGGCAATGAGGAAGCAGACAAGGCCGCCAAATTGGCGAATACTATAACTAATTCTACTGTCCCTTTGACTGATTTTAAAAAAAATATACTAAAGTACTCTTTTATGCAAAATGGCAGAGATAGTGGGACACGGAGACGGATAACAAGCTTCACTCTGTTAAACCCCAAGTGCAACCTTGGCCTTCTCTAACGACCAGGAAAGCGGATACGCTCCTCACCAGACTACGAGTGGGTCACACTCGATATACCCATCGCCATCTACTGTTTGGAGAACAGACACCAATGTGCTCTCAATGTAACTGTAGTATGTCGGTTAAACACATACTCTCTGAATGTTCGAATTTTAACTCCCAACGTTTAAAATTTTTTAAAACGAATTCTGTTGATTTATCTCTTTTACTTGACAAGACTCCACATGTGAACCTTTTTGCTTTTTTGAGGTCAATTGGTTTTTATCCACATATTTAAGCAGTGCTCCTTGTTTTTTCTTCCCATTACTTTTTTATACATTAATTTCCTACTTTTATCTTGACGGATCTCCACATAGTTTGGCGCAGCATGGTCAAATTTATGGCTCTTGCGCCACAAAACCAAACTCAATGATCTTGCGTTTAATTTTAGACCTAAGCGCATGAATACTGATACTGATATGTAGAATATGTCTAGAATACTGTTAAAATTTCCAATAAAAATTTAGGGTCGGATATGAAACTGTAGGCATCTTCTGAAAAATAAGAAGGACGTTTATTTCTATTTCGATCTCCGATATACCATAGAAAAAGAGGGGAGTAGAGAACAAAATGATTTTATTATCAAATTTATGTTCAAATATAGTAACTTTGACATAATCGCCGTGAAGTTTCGGGCAGTTTTCACATCGCTGGGCTAGGTTTCAAAATCCCCTCTTCAAAGAATGCTGTCACTAGTGATGCGAGATGAGGAGATTCAAAGCAACGTTAAAGCCAACTTTTCTGGAATATTTGGACTCCTAAACAGATCTTGAATTCAGGGAAGAGATGAAAAGCACTCCTCGTTAAGTCGGGGCTATAAAGAGGGTGATCAGGTATGTCCCATTTAAGCTGCTAGGTTAAAAAACACTGTGACGGGCGTTATCACGAATAAGGACAACTTCAGAAGTCAGAATAGCTCTTCGCAGTCGTCATCAGAACTAAAGAGAAACAGCTGCATCGATCGTTTTCCACAAATCAATCTTCTTGCTAGAAAAAAGCGAATAACATTACGCAACTAAAAACTTTGGCGGAAGCATCAATTCTACCAGCCGTGTTTACGTGCCGACAGATCAGCTTGCACTTGCCAGCTGGCGTCTGCAGTAGTTGAGGTTATGGTTACAGACATGCGC
>BGPR01000802.1:70279-88411 GCA_013235015.1 Araneus ventricosus | reverse complement strand
CCGATTTTTTGTGCTTCGTGTTTTCCTTTGAATGTTATGTCTTATGTCTAGTATGCCTGAATGCATCATGTGGATGGACTTGATACATTCGGGCATACTAGTTTCCTCCTTGAGATGCGGAGGAGAAGACGGGTCGATTCGTTGGCCACTGACGGGCGCCCAAGGTCCCCATAGGTTACCAAAAAACAAACGGTCCGAGGTACATCAAATGCAATAATGAAGCATAAAATATCAATTAATCAGCTAATTCAACAATAATTTAAATTAAATTAGTTCCAAAAGAGCAAAATAAATTTTACAAAATGACGAACTTATGAAAATCTCACGAACACAATTAAACTACATTTCTCTTACCGAAAACTATTCTATAACTAAAAAACGCTAGCGTACGCGGCAGAAAAAAGAGGTTAATTTCTCTTTTGCCGATGGCAACGATCGGTTTGTTTACGAAACAAAACCAGTAGCCATGTTAGGCATAACTTCATAAGTATAGCCTACTACTATATTCCACCTGGTGTGAAACAACTTCTTCTCGAAAAAAATGAGTTTAAGGCGTAGAGTTCATAATCTAATGAAACTTTGGATGAAATTAATTTAAGGAGATCAGTTAGAAATGAAGCAGATGGGCTAAAACAAGCCGTAGAATGTTCAGATCAACGCCAAAATAGTTCAAGTCAGCGGAGGGGAAATAGTGTTAAATTCACAAATTGAGGTGAACACAATGGAGCATATTATTGTCGACATTGTATATTGGGTACTTTTCCGTTATGCACACACCACTAGGCACCTTTCTGTGTTGGCGAATTTTCCTGTAGCACTGAATCGCCATCATGGGTTCAACTTCTTTCTTGACGACAGCTGTATTTTTGGCGAGCTGAAGCGTCAGGCGCCAAAATGGCCGAAAATGCATATTGTGCATATAACGGAACGCAGATGCTCTGCATGGGATCATCTAGTTTAACAAACAAAAAGCGAATTTATTATAAAAATATTAAAAATATTGTTATAAAAATGACCTTCGAATTTTATATTTGTTCTCGAATTATTTATCAATTTTCATTTTTTAAGCCAACATCTGTGAATGCATTTAAGTACTTTAGGCGTGAATAGAATTATCGAATTGCTGTTTCCGCGCGATTCTGTAGGCCGCGGTGTTCTAGTGGGAATGTCTCGGCTTTGGGACGGAGGGGTCTAGGTTCAAAATTCGATTCCATTGAAGATCCTTCATGCATTTGGCATGTTGCACGTTAAATAATAAGTAGGTTCCAAACGTCCTCCGTTGGTGTGGTGCAATGCAACCCACCCCGACGCAGCCTACCCTACTGGGTTTAAACCGACCAGCTGCAGAAGGAGGACGCAAGTCCCACTCGCATTTATTTTTTTAAAAAATTTCACATCTACATACTAAACCCCGCAACATAGGTGGATGTTAAATACATATGAACATATATAGGTTTCTGATTACAAGGGCTCATCCTGCCAAGGTGACAAAACCAGCAACAGCACACGAAGTGAAAATTATATACTAACAAAATTTTCCAAGCCCGTGGAGAAACAAACACCACAATACACTCTTAATTTTAATTATTAATGACATTCCACATACAATATGCGAGATGCGTCGGAAATACAAATAAAAATGCCAACCCAAAACCACACTGAAAACAACACAGACAAATTATATCGAACCAAAAATCGAACAACACACGCACAAACAAACTCTCCATACAAAATGAATTGGTAAACAATTTTGTATTGATTACACTATACAACAAATTTGAACTTTTTTTTCTGTCATTTATATGAAACTATGTGATTCTGTATAAACAAAAGGTGCTTGATTCATATATCAAAACCAAAATGGTCCATCACGTACCGTTTCTGTAGGAGACATACTTCTTATATTTATACAAATTGGTTACAGAAAAATATAACAGAGGCTTGATTATAGAAAACACAAACACTAAAATGATTTTTTGGCAGTTTCCTCTTTTAGGCATCTGATCGCGTGTCCCTGATGAAAGGCTTTCAAACGCTCTTTTGTGTGTCCCCTCCACTGAAACTCTTTTCAAACATAGAGAGGTGCTTTCCGCATGCTCATCACTAATTGCGCCAAGGTTTTGAGGAAAGAAGTTCAGATGTGAGTTCAAAACGTGTAGTTTTAATGACATATTACAACCTATAACACGAAAGCATTCACCATGTCACCAACAAGATCTTCATAGTTTTCAGCTTTCTTATTTCCAAGGAAATGTGTGCACACAGATTTGAATGCCAGCCAGGCTACTTTTTCTGCTTCTGACAGTTTTTTCTCAAACTCTTCATCACGAAAGACTTCTTTAATTTGTGGGCCAATAAACATCCCTTCTTTTACCTTTGCATCACTTAAATGTTTGAATTTGTTCCTGAGATGCAAGAAAGACACTTCTGCTCTGTCCAGAGCTTTTACAAATATTTCCATCAAACCGAGTTTAATGTGCAATGGTGGAAGAAAGACACATTGCTGATTCACAAGTGGTTCATGTGATATGTTTTTGGTGCCAGGAATGAATTTTTTTCTTGGAGGCCACTTTTTACGGATGTGGCTTTTTGGAGCTAAAATGTGGATTTTTGGAAAAATGGCGCGTGGTAAACAAAAAATAATTACACATTCGTTATTTTCAGCCAAAAAATGCAAGAAACACATATTTTCATCTAAAGGACATTTTTCATGTTGTACAATGTTATTTAAAAATATAAAATATATAAGAAAAACAGTCCAATCTTACCCACACAACCAGCCAGTCAAAAGTCCAAAAATGTCAACACTCTATTTCCAAGCATGCACTGGGCACATTGATTAAAGCTATACCATAAAAGCCAACACGATCAGCCACTCTCGGTGCAGAAAATCCTCCATTTTAATGATATTCAGTCCGTCATGTGCAATGCAGAGCAACCAGGTCCTCATCTCCAACATGACAAAGAGTCCACGAACAGGAAAAGGAACCAGATCTATCGGCCGTACATTAAATTGTCAATGTTTATAGTCGTACTGAAAACAATTTAATTAAAACCATTATAAAAATCCTAAAAGTTTCAATTTACATTCAAATGTCAAAAAATAAAAAAAAGTCCATGAAATCGGCCACAAGACGAAACAAATTGGTGTTTGGTGCGGAAATCTGGAGAGGGGGTGCCACCTCAGGTGTTTGGAGCGGAAGTCTGGAGACGGGGTGCCACCTCAGGTATTTGGAGCAGTACTGAAAGATCGAATAAATAACGCATTTCGTGACGGTGAGAAATGGGCTAAACATTTAGGCCATCCGTTTTGTTTTAGATGATTTTTACTAATCAGATTACTATCATTCTTTTTAATCCTGGGTAGAGGAGGTATTCTGAAATGACTGAATTTTAATTACTTTCCTTTCACTAGAAATGATGCACCGTTGCTTCCAGGCTCATTTATTTCGGAAAGTTCCTTTCGCTTCGTATTAACTTTTTTCATTTTTTTTCCGCGACAGATTAATGAAGAAAAAGATCGTCAAGGCTGCTGCATTACACCGAGGGGCCTTAATACTCTGTGATTAAGCTTTCAAAAGTTTCATTTCTTCCGAACAATACTGATCAACATGTATTTTTGTTAGAGCCATCAGTAATTTAGATATATTCATTAGGCCTTTTTTAATTAGGTCCACATAATTAATAATAAAACGCATAGCTTCAGATGGGATGAAAACAGAATTTGCCTCTGGAGAGCTTCTAATTTATTTTCAAATCATAAATAGCTTTATAATGAAGTATCGGTTTTTTCACTTTCTTAGAAACGAATTATACAAAAAGAAAATATTGAAATCAACAAAAATATCGACCTCTAACGAAATAATTACAATTTTTCCGCGAACATAAAGTTGAAAAATCCTTTTGATATATTCTCGGATTTAAATTGGTCTACTTTCTAAAAATAAAATCAATCCATGAGATTTTTTTAAAATGAGTTAATACAAAATTCTTTTCTCTTAAATATCATTTTAAATAATTAATTTTATTATTTCAAGTAAAATTCCACACTTCAGGAGCATTAGAATATCATTTAAAAGAATAAATATACACATTTACCGATAAATAATGACATATTATAGATGTTATATTTATTCAGTTTAAAGCCAGAAAGACGGCGTTTTCCGTATACCTAGAAAGACTAGGAGCCATCATTTTGACCGCTATCTTTTAATAACCGAAAACAACACTATTTTCAAGATTTGTCAGCTGAAAAAAATTTTATGATACGTTTTGTTATTAAATTTGACATTTTCTACACATTAATTTCCTCTTCATCACTTTTCTTTGTTTTATAATATTTCTTTCGCGGAAATGCAATATATATGTAATCAATCATTAATAAAATTCACTGAATTCAAAATAACGCACATAATACATAGGAAATTTCTTCCAATTTTTCCAACAAAATATTTTAAATATATATTTTATATGATAACAACCTTAAAAATACATGCATTTAAAAATATAAATATTACAAATTGATTTACTAACATTATTGCTTCTTACGATTTCTACAAGCACTCAGCTTTATCATTTTGCTTGTACAAGAGCCGCAAACTGACTTTTTGGAATCGCAACAAATGTCCATAGTTTTATTACGGCATCGATTGATTTGACATTGCTTGCTCTTCCTGCTTGAGGCATCATCTGTGCCTGGGGGCATATTTACAAACCCTACCCTGATAGAACTGAGGCAGGAAATCGGCCAATACCATTAGCTACGAGGGGCAGTGACGTCGTTTTCAGCTCTCCCACGTAGCGTACGGCAATCATAACAAAACAAGAGTCGATTAAATAAAATTGCGATGTAGGTGCTTACAGTAGATCAAAATTCGCGAAGTCCAAGCAATGGAAACCTAAACTAATTCAAAGTCCACATTCAATGGCTTGTTTTGTTAAAATTTCCGTACGAGAGCAAAGAACGACGTCATCGGCTCTGGGCGAAGCGAGCCAATCATATTGTCCGATTTCCTGCCTCAGTTCTATCAAGGTAGGGTTTGTAAATATGCTGCCTGGGGTGAAATCGGAAGACATAGACGTCTTAGAGGAAACATAATTGTTTCGCAGCTCATCAGCTAAATTCAAAATATAATTACGACGCTTGATTTTTGTACCAACAACTTCCTTGTAAATTACCCAAGCATTGATATCAGCTAAATCGAGGATATTGAAAAAAAACTTGTGCCCGCCATCGTCGGGAAGCGGATTTAGTCGAATGCTTTCTTACCATCTGATCAAGTACAGCAACGCCGCATTTAGTCGAATTATAAAATTCAATAGCATCAGGAGTCTTCTTTTCATTGCATTCAACTTCCAGTTGCAGAATCAAGAGTGCTAGCTATAGACATTTTTTGTTTCTCTTTCCTTGGTATTCTGTCAGAGTAATATTATCGTGCTTGAGAATTTTGCTTAAATACAGTTCCAGCACTTCTTGAGTGTTGTGAATCGATGTTTATAGATGAATTTTCTTCCTTTTGAAATTCAGAGGAGAAATCGTTTTGTGCAATTTCTGTAAAACATTCATCCGATGAAGTTGGTTCACTTGCATTGCCAGGGATACATGCATCTCGTGATAAATCAGATTTTTCATCAGAAGAATTGGTTTCAGATAAATTATGCAACATTTGTAAAATATCTTTTCCGGAGAGCATTCTTTTACAAATGGTTCTTCGTAACATCGCGAGAGAAAATATATGACCAAACAGGCAAAGAACATCCAAAGAAATGAATATCTGCCATTTCTATAAAGCAGAAGCTTCGAGTGCGAAAAGAATTGCTGATAATTGCAATGTTCACCCCTCCCCCCATTTATATTCCTTCTCTTCAAATCAACGTCGCAAAACAAAACATTAAAAGAGTTGAAAAAATATCAGAGTACACAAAACATAAAATAAAGTAAAAAACATCAGAGGACGTGATGGTTGTTTAGCGGTTATAATGACCGCAGTCAGTCTTTCTAGGTTATAAACATTTATAGTGTCAATAATAACGAACGAAAAGAAATAATTTTTGTTTTACATGTTCTTTATGAATAATCAGGAAGAGTCAATGAACGAATAAGAAATCGAAGGAAAAAGAAAGGAAATATGAGCGCTTGAAATTCTTTTGTGGTCAAAATGACCGCTACCGTCATTCTAGTGTTAAATAAATGTTTTTACGGATAATCCTATATTTTCTGAAACGTAATGCACTTTTCGTGCATGAAAACTTACTTGTGTTTATAAGACATGGAAAATAAAGCAAGTGGAAATAGTTTTCTTTCCAACTAAAGGTTATCGTTCACAAAGCGGAGCCACAAATAAAAGTAAAATACAAACAAATAAAAAATGAAGGTCAAGAATGAAGACAAAAGATCCAGGAAAAAGTTCCATTAACCTTCTGCTAAGACAAGTAATTTAGAAGATCATTACAGATTTTATTGGGAAACGACTTTCAGTCTAAAACAGCGGATGATTTCAGACTTCCGATATCGAAAACAGTTAACAGCAGCAATTAATCTCTGTTAACTAATGTAATTCCCGTAATTAGAGAGCCGAGAGCTGATATAAGTCTTCTTCTGTTTGCTTCTTCATTCCAAAGAATGAACATTTTGAAAAAACTAAATCTGGTTGCTAGGAAATAGCTACATATCCGCTAAATTCTTCAGTTTATTGCTGACCATCCGCCATCGGCGAACAGCTTGTTCGCCGGGAATATCATTTCAATTCAATTTTGTATCATTTTATTTATTTTTATTTAAAGAAAAGAACACTACAGAGAAAACTCCATTTACAGAGTGCTGACAAACACACAGAGAACAAAAGTCACAATGAGTAAATAAAAAAAAATATATGCCTTAGAAAGCAAAAAGTAGACCACAGAGAATACATAAAATCATAAAACTTACGCAAATGTATATATAATTAAAAACGAAAACACATAATCATAAAACTTTAAGACACACTATGACACCAAAAGCCGTATTTTTTTTTTAAATTTAATGTTCATTTCCAAAAAGCAAGGTTCAAAAAGTCAAAATACGCAAACACCGAGTCTAATTAAAAATACACCAGTAGTTTAAAAAAATGTTATATTTATAGTCCTCTTAAAAACGTAATTTTTAACTTCAGATTGTTGTAGATATTTTATCCATGTTCTATTAGTGACCTTGTACCTATTCTGTTCATTGTGTATATAAATATCCCTAATGGGGTCATATAACTGACCATGTCCAGTAACCCCTAATTCCATGTTGTCTGCACTATCTTCACTTTCATATTCATCTTGTAAAATATACATTTGATTTCAACATTAAAATGATGCAGCACATTTTATGGCCAGCGGCGTGTTAGCTGGAATAAAACATGTTGAAAAAAAAGAATAAAAACATAGCAACCATAACCTTTCAGATTATGTTTCTTAATGTAAGCAAAGCAATATCTCGGAGAGTTTGGTTTACAGATTTCACAAAAATTTTAATGAAATTAAATATGAAAGCAAAATGTATTAGGATCCTATCTCAGATTACGACAATAAAAGAGAAATATGCAATTAAATGTTTGTTTAAACAATGAAAACGGTTTGAGTTGCCTTGAAACAATGAAAAATATTGTAAATTATGCCAAAAAATATTTTTAAAAATTTATTAAAATTCGAGGAAACATTGCAAAGAAATTTAATCCATAACATTGGAAAGGTAATTTTTTGCACTTTCAAATGGTGTAAAAATGTACTGTAATATTTTCGGAAGTTATTAAGGAAAAAAGCCGCCTTTTTGCATAATTTTTAATTAATTAAAATTTTAATTAAAATTTCACAAAAAGGGCTCCGAGGTGCGCATTCCCACTCTCCAAAGTATGTTTGTGCCAAATCGTGTATCTCTAAGTCTATAGGTCTACCCTGTATGGGACCAACACACACATTAACCTTTCTTAGTAGTAGAGATAGAGAATAATGGTTTTTCAAAACTTGATCATGAATATAACCAATGTTCTCCCTTTGACTTCGTCGTATGTTGAGAAAGTTTTAAAATATAGATGGCGCTCCTACTATGGATAATGACGTCATTCTTATTTTGTACCTAAGTGAGTGCTTCACAGCACTCGAAAGATGGGTAGTTAATTTGGCAACAGGGCCAAACGAATGCGTTTGGATACTATTGCTTGATATATCAATAAAGTTATTTTTGTTTTCACAGAAGGCTCTAGCGTCTTCTTTGGAATAGTATCTGTCCTCAGTTTCCGCGACATTGCATATCTACACATGTAAGCACCTAATGCTAGTGAGAGTCATAAGTGTCTGCATGTCTCTGGTGTGACACGATTATCTCTGTATGCGCAAGTGATGATTACAATATCGGACGTCAAAGGATGCAGTTCGTACTTTTAAAAGCTTCTAAAACAGAAGACGATTGTTTTAAAACAACGGAATTACGTTAATGATATTAAATGCTCTTAGATAATAATTAGTAATGTAACGAAATTGTCTTGTGGGTGTACGTGAATGCAATCCAATAAGCAGGATTTAAAAAAATAAAGCTGTTTATTTTACAAATATTCCAAGCTAAGAAACGTAACACAAGTATTAACACAGCTCTAGTAAAAATTCACAACAAAGACTACCAATAAATCTCAACACAGCGCTCAAAGGTTTCTTGTTAGCTCACCAGCTTGCTTGCTGATCAAATTCCAACTGACTCTTCTTGGCTTGAGAGCTTCCCTTTATACTTTTCAACAGGAAGTGACTTCATTACGTAGGCAGTGACGTAATCTCGAGAAAGTTCATGAAACCAGTAGAAATAGGTGGAAAGTTCGAGGGCCTTCTAGAAAATTCCTTTTGTCGCCAAAATGGTCGCCAAGGTCGCCAAATTTATCGCCAAGTCGCCAAGATTAGCATCTCAAGGAAACGACTTTATAGCTTTGTACTAGCTGCCTTCGGCGACCAGCCGCCCGTAATATATATGGCCTGTGGCTATGCTTCCCCAACTTGGCGAAATAAAACGGTGAATTGGCGGTTGTAGAGGCTGAGGGACTCTGCCAAAGTTTTGCTCTGCAATAATCTCGGAAGTGGAGGGTAGTGGTCTGCAGGCGACCCTTGATGGCATATCTAGACGTCATAAGCTTCCAAATGAAATAAAAATGATCGAAATCTGTCCAGTGGTGTGGGCTAAAGTATTGGCTCTCAGAATTTGCCAATTATTTTAAATATATTGATACATAATCTAGATTCTGGTTATAAAAGATATTTTGCAGATTAGTGTCTTCTGTATTGTGAAACATGGCTTCTGTTTGCAGTTAATAATTCACATTTAATAAGATAAACTAGATTTAACTTTTTAGAATGTTGAAAAAATATTATTTTTGAATAAATTTAAAATAAAAGTGATTCCTCCTTTCCAATTTTTATAAGATTTTACTGAGACTAAAAGTCCGTGCTTAGAGGGGGCATTCCCTACTTTCGACTCTTTGCTCGGGGTTTAAAAAAGAAGTCCCGATTTTGAAATAATTGTCCTGCACTTTTCTTATTATTAAATAATTTATATTAAAAACAGAAGATTAACTAGATTATAATTTTTTTAAAGTTAGCTTCGGATGACTTCTCGTTTCCACTTTTTCTATTTATAGAATAGTGCCGTATGGCCCATTGGGATTAATCAGCTTAAAGGAAAAACATATAAAATAATAGTACATATAATATGAAATAATAGTATATATAAATTACGATTTTTTCTCCCTGATATTTTACGGTATTTTAATAATTAAATACCTCACTGATTTTCTTTTTACATCTTTTGGATTTTGTTCTAAACTCTTAACCATAAAAAGGGCCCCAAATTGATTTTCGGATCGCTCTTTAAAAATAATGGGTTAAAATAAAGCGACTAAAAAACCTGTTCCCTTTACTTTAAACCGTTATTCCGATTTAAAGCAATATGAAATAGAATTAAATCTTACTCAGACAGCTAATAATAGATCTTCCTACGGGGGCATGTAGCGGCGTTCTGTCCTCTGGGTCCTCCAAAAGCCCATTTCGATGGGTATATTCTAAAACATTTTATAGTGATCCTTTAAGTACTCCTGTACATTACAAATACTTAACCTTCCAGCGGGTGCGCCTGCGCAAATTTTACGACAAATGGGATTGTTCATACCTTGTTTTCATATTCGGAGTGAAAAATGTCTGAAAGTCGTTGATATTCCTTCATGTGACCCCTCTCTTCGGGATTAAATGGGTTTATTCCAGTTTCAAGGTGTTTTTATACTGTTTTATGCTTCTGTCGTAAATTTTATGCAGCGCGCCCGCTCGTGTAACTTGATAATTTTTTTCACGTTTTAACGTTTCTGTTTGATAATTATAGAACCAATGCGGATTACGGCGATTTAATATTTAATTTTATATTATCAAAGATATTTATTATGTAATAAGCCTGCCAATACTCCACCAAGCCGAAGAATTTTTCTTGAAAAACTTAATGTTCAGTCTTATGAAAAAATACCTCACCACTCCAGCCCAAAAAATCTGATCTTCGCCATATATGCCTTACCATGTCTTTAAGTTTAAATTATATATCACAACCTGAAAATGCAAGTGAACAGCGACCAGCATTGAGAAGAAGAGCTTGTGGTTTTTGTTTGAAAGAAAGAAAACGATCTTCGAAATCCATTAAATGAAGTAGGTGCATTATGTAGTGTACTTGCAAGCGTCACTCTCTAGCAAAAGTTCAATGTTTCATATGCAAAGACAAAGATTAGAAACTAAGAAGAAATTAGTTTGTATTATAATTTTTTATTATATATTGCTTAATACCTTTTTCATAAGATAATATTATTAAATCTCATTACTTTCTCTGATTTCAGTATAATTTTAGATTTTGAAAATAATATTAAAATTAATTTTCACTCTTGATGAAAATATTTGCTTCTCTGACGCGTCTCTTATTAGTATTATGAAATAATTTTGAGCTGCCATAGTAAAAATGAAGAAAAGTATTGTGTCGTAAAAAGTACGACGCGCGCCTGCTCGTGTGAAATATTTTAGCTCGCCGGTGGAAGGTTGAAAAAAGATCAGGTGGTTAGGTTAGGCGATGTTATATTAACGTCCCGGTTTGAAGCAACGCGAGGACTATTTAGGGACAGACCTCTTAATATTGAACCGCGGTCAGAATGACGAGGACGACACCTGAGATGGCACTTCCCTCTCCAAACTTCCGCGCCACACCAACGAGAGGACGTCTAACCACTACGTATGATTTAGAAAAGATCAGTTGGAAAGATTGCAATGATTTTCTTTTCTCTACTATTTAATGACAAAAACAATTTTATAACACTTTTCGCTCTTTCCTAGTTTAATTTGTATCTAGTTTTTGAAACTTTAGATTTCATATCGTTACGAATGATGAATCTCTCGGTTTTAAGTTTTTAAATGTGTTCCAGTTTTACAATTTCATTGGAGCAGTTCAGACAAATCCGGCGTTTGCTCCATTACACCTCAATCAATCAACAACAACGACAGCTATTAATATGATTCATTGTTTCAAGAAATTCAACTGTTCGAATAAATTCAAGCTAAACATGCCGTTTTGGCTTAAAAGTAAAGAAATACCGAATGTTTTGTTTTCATGGTCTTTTTCCTATTCAGTGTTTCCTTAGAAACATCGACAGTGAAGACGACATTCGTCATTCAGTCTTCTTTTCTACTTTTGACGTGGTTGGCGCCTTGGATGCGGCGTCTAGTTTTATCTGCAGACGCAAATCCCGCCTTGATTTGACGTTCGATCGATGACGTTTTATTTCTCGTATACGAAGAGAAAGTATTGAATCGTCAAAAAATTCGAACTCGAGATTTTGACAAATCTCCATGTTTTAGACCTCCCTGAGTCCGAAAAACACAATTTTAGAATTATGTCTGTCTGTATGTCTGTGAACACGATAACTCGAAAACCATTAGAGCTACGGGGATGAAATTTGGTATGTGATATTTAAACATAATGTGTAGGTTTCTATCAAATTTTGGACAAAATCCGTCAACGGGAAGTCTGTCTGTCTGTATGTCCGAAGTCATGCGAACACTATAACTCAAAAACTTGAATAGCTAGATGGAAAAAATTTGGTACACAGTTTTATCGTCATAAATGTAGGTTCGTATAAAATTTTGGGCCAAATCCGTCCAGGGGTTGACTGTCTGTCGGTCTGTATAATTTACTATTGAAACCAATCCGTTACCTCCACGCTTATGCGTACTGGAAGCAATCTTCTGTGCACGTCAGTTTGTCCTTGAGACGGCAAGAGTGAAACCTAGCAATGTGCGATAGATGCGATTTAGTCGGTACGCATCTCTTTGAATTCTTTACCCAGATATTTTTCAATCACTCTAATGAAAAACCTTCTGATAGTCATTGGATTTTGGGTAACAATAGGTTCGAATTTTTTTAGCCACGCGGCGAAAGGGGAACGGCACCTTTTTGAGGAAGTATACGAGAAAGTTTAGGGGAGAATCCCGCTGTTTATTTCACGAGCCCATTTATATCATCATATAAAAGTTCAGCGTTCTGTTCAATTTTTAAGACAGTTACTTGTCACTTCAGTGGCTAAATCGAATGCATTCCATTGTTTCTTCTTTGCTTCGTCTAACAAGTCCATCTGTATTCCAAAACTCCTAAGCAATTTTCAACAAGCAAGTATCACCTTTTATTCAGATTTTGAAGTTGATGAGTTATCAAATGCAGTTTAGTTTCTCCTCAATAACCAACATATAGGGTAAGGTCGAATCGTCGAATCAGCAAAGCAATCAATGTGAAAAATGCACTACAGTAGTCTTGATAATTCGAGTCTCGATTGTTCGAGTTTTCCATAAATCCGAGTTAGTGAAAAAAATCAGTTTAGCTCCCAAATAATGACCAACACGTGAAAGAATTACTGCATCTGGTTTGTATTGTTGTTCGACGGGTCATATGTCCAGTGCGTACCCCGAAGCCACCTGCAGAAATGCCCCTTCCCAAAGAAAACGAGATATATATAAGATCGATGTATAGGAGCAATGTGTTTAAATGTTTAAACAAAAAACAATTGACAATTATTTTAAGATATAATTATCATGTTGCTATCAGCAGCAATGTAATAATATGTAAGTACGTTTTTCTTTTAAATATAAATAATAGAAATTTAAATTCAAAGGAAAACAAATTAAAAAAAGAAAGTAAACAATAATAATAATGTGAAAATAATGAAAACAATAAACGTTTTTGCGTGCAAACGCAGCAGCAAAAAGTAATTGCTTCAAAAGAAAATTTTTAAAAATAACACAACAAAAACTATAGAATAAAAAACCAAAGATTCTCTAATACTTAGAACACTTTAATTAGAAATTATTAAAAATGGAAAGGAACTAAAATGGCGCACTCATCAGAAACCAAACACCATTTTAAGTTCAAAAAGAACAAAATTTCTGTAGAAAGGAATGACAAAAAGTCAAAATTTATTCCTTCTTGTGGTTTCTTCCTGTTCCATTTAAATATACTACACTAAAATTTAAAAATGGCTTTTATTTCCACTTATTTATTTATTAAATTTTATGATTTCGATACTTCGAGGTAGGCCCGGTCCCGTCTACCTCGAATTATCGAGACTCTACTGTATATGTAATCTATTGCGCATACTGCAATCAAATATAAACGTGAAATCGCATTTTATTTTGAAATTTGAAATTTATTCTTTATGGTTGCAAGTGCGAATGGTGTAGTGTGTTTTAAAGAGGACTTAATAAGTTTATTCTAAGGATTAAATTGAAGTATTTGAATTTTAGATGTTTTTGACAACACAATTAAGCAGTGGTATGGGCGATTGGTTAACGAACATAATCCGTTGAGGCGACGAGGAATCATCGATTTATCCTTAATTTTTTCACCGAGAATAGCGAGATCCTGTTTTAACTCGTCTAAGCTTGTCTGCAAATTTGTCTATTACGTCGTCACGACCTTATTATCTATATAAGGTCGTTTATTATGCAAACGCTTTGTCCGATTTTCTGCGGATCTGGCATGGATTTGTCTTGAATTCATTCAAAACGACGCATGTGTAAGAATTTTAGTTTAAGATTCCGTTTCAAGATGGTGACCGTTTTAATGCAATGTTCAGCTTTTTTCGACGAATCTAGCCAAATGGAACCCCATTCATAATGCCTCCAAAAATACGTTAATATCAAATGAAATTCAATTGCAATTTTTTTATTGCTGATAAAAGCAGGCTGATAATTCGCATTCGGAAGAAAAAAAGCCTAAACCTTTAGAGACGACAATAGAGAGCAAATCTTATGTAAGGTTTTTTTCTTCTTATTTTTATGAAGGAGGTGGGGCAGGAGGTCTAATGTTCACAGAACTATTAGTATAAAATATGATTAATCATTTTGGACATAAAAAATAAAAAAGGTTATTTAATTACTCTTACAACATATATTTAAGTGTTAATGTAAAGTATTGTTTTTTAGTAAAACATATCTGAATTTTTCAGTAATGAATTAGTTTCATTGCCTAATTATTAATTTCTTTCAGTTATTTAGTAGTTTCATCTGTATTGCTCTGCTTTCTTATGAATAAAACTCCTTAATGTAATCAATTTTCTTTCCACTGTCGAAATACTTATTATAAATAACTAGTTGATAACCCGGCGGTATCCAAATTATTTCTTTTGTCACCCCTACTTTTCTTTTTTTAAATGTTGTTACTAACTTCTCCCAATAAACGTTAATCTCCTTTGAATGCTTTCTTGTCCAATTTAAACTTTCAAATCTAGCCTTTTTGCCTCATTATAACGTTGTGGAATGAATGAAAGGGTGAGAAGATTGGAAAAAGAACATTTCTTTTAAACTCTTTAACAATACACCTGCAATAAATAATACAACTTTACAATGTACACTAATGCTATACAGAATTTAACGGGAGTTCCTGATTAAAAATATAAATTTAAAAATCTTTCGAACGGACAATATGTTGCCAAATATATACGTTGCAAAATAAAACATCAAAAGACAAAAGGAGAGTAAGGAAAGAACGATTTTTTCTGATGTTTAATGAATTAAAACAAGGAAACAAAATATTTCGTCTTGCTCTATAAGAATCGTTTGCAGAAGAAAAACGTTTTCGAAAACTTAAAAAATCCTTAAAACTCTGGAATGTTACACAGAAGCCTGAAACTACTCTTCTGGACTATATTATGGACTTTACAATGATATAAAAATTACATTTCTCAGATGAGAGAATAGTCAGAAAATTAGCGAAAATAGACAAAAAAGCCGAATTTATCACTTAACATTAAGCAGAAATATTCGAATTCGAATTTTAAAATAATATTCAAGGTGTTAGCTCTCACTCGTGCTATTACTGTGCAAATTAGGTCGCGGTAAATCAAACGGTCTTGACGTGTAAAGAGAAGAAAAATCGGACATGAATACATACACAGAAAATAAACTCTTTCATCTATATAGATTGAGTTGTCTTTGAATCTCTCATCTCCTTCCCGAAACAATAAATAAATTTTATTTAATAATAATACAGCATATAAGTTAGCATAATTAGTTTGCTGAATAATAAAACAAAATTAATTAAAAAATAATTGATATTCTTTAAAATCCCATCTTATTCGGAAGAGATGACTTGCTTTTTCAGTGCAGAAGATAACACTAAAGAAATTTTCGATCTTAGCTTATTGTTAAACTGACAAAAGTTTCGACATCTTTCCCCAACAAAGTTGGTTATTTTTTTTCTTCGTTCTGATAATTAATAGCGCACGCATCATAAAAAGTGAAATTCAACTTCGAAACTTCGTGATATGAGCTTTAAAAAACACTTTCTCGAAGCTGCCATGGATGAAAAGTTTGAAAGAAATGAAAAAAGGGGATGAGACAAGTGAATGGAGAAAGTGATATGAAGCAAGGAAAAAAATTCCTTCCTTTTTTCCCCAGTTTCCTCATTTTCTAAAACTTTCTGGAGTTGAAACTTTTCTCCTTGTCGCAAGAAATATAAGAGATCAACTATAAATAAAAAATATCTTCAGCACAAAATGAATACAGTAATCCGACAGATTTGAGACCAGAAAAGTATCGGATTAGTGGAGGTTCATTTAAAAACGCATATTTTCATAGCAAAACTTCAGTTTATTGCACAAAATCTAAACATTACACTTTATCATCAAAAAATCCAATCAGCAACCTGTTGTTTACGTCGCGCCATTGACGAAAAACAAATTGTTTTCCCTTCCACGCTCCCTACTCGCCCTTCCGAAAACGCCGGATTATAGAAGGACATGGACTGTATATGGACTATATAAGGACTACTGTACGGGTTGTTTTCATTTTTTTAATTCACGGAAGATAAAAGCTTCCATTGAATCTCTTTTGCATAATCCGATTCTTCTCTGAATTCTATGCCTTGAAGTTGGGGAAAGTGGGGTAAAACCGGGTAGTTAAAGTTCGAAGGCCTGTTGGAGCTAAAATATTCGGCATAGAGCTTGACAAATTTTATTACAATATTCATTGTTTATAGGAGTACAATATATCTTTTCTGAAAGGTCACAGTTTCATTAATTTTTTCAATATTTTTACCCCAATAGTAGGGTAAAACCGGGTACACATGTTAACGTTATGGGAAATTAGGAAAACTCGATTTTCAGTACAAAAGTTGCAATCGTTTTAATTTTATATGACAATTTAAGAATATTAGTTACAAAATTCACATGTCAAGCGGTTGTCTTCTTCCTCCGAGCCACTGCAGATTTCGTGGGCCCAGATAAGATAGTTTCTTCATTGGTTCCACCCTATGCATTTATTTAAATTAAAAAATACATCATTAAAATACAAACAATCAACGTCTGATCGTCTTAATAGGAGGAATCATCACTACTGACTTTCCCGGTCTTACACCACTGGGAGTACCCAGTTTTACCCCGAGTGCAAAGTTTATGTAAAACGAAATAGAACCGATCAATTATTGGAGTAAATCCTTATTGCTTGTTAGCGTATAAATCCTTAGTAAACGTTTAATAAGCTGGACTAAATATAAGTTTTTATAACTGTAATGATTTTTAAATAAGGATAGTTTAAAATCAAACGAACATTAGAGAGTTGACGTCTTAATACAAATGAACCTTCACAAATACATTAAATTCAACAGCTGCAACGCGCCACTGTGTCTGTTCCCTTTTCCTAACTAGTAGAGTATAATTCAGTATTTGTCTGCTAGGAAGAAGAAATAATAATGCCAGTATCAAGGGTACCCGGTATTACCCCGTTCTCCCCCACGTTAAATCCTTTAGGATTAATCGTCCTGCCAACTCAGGGTGTGGAAGTTTGGACAGAGGACACACCGGCCAAGGGCTCACTCTCGTCACCTAATCATGGTTGAAAATACCGATATCCGTCCTTAATCATATTTTTTCCCAATAACTTTTCGTCTGAAAATTCTCGTAGAAAGCCTATGAATTTATTTTAATGAACAATTTGTTTTAACCAAATGTTTTCTGCAATAATTGATCTCCTATACCGGCAAATTTGGATCAAGTTTCTCTTCTTATACATTGATAACCGAAACCGAACATTTCTTACATTCTTCAAAATCACAGGAAGAAATACTGCAACAGAAGTTACCCCGAATGCAGAGTTTATATAAAACGAAATAGAACCTCTCAATTATTGCAGTAATTCCTTATTGTTTGTTACCGTATAACTCCTTAGTAAACGTATAATAAGCTGGACTGAATAGAGGTCTTATAACTGTAATGATTTTTAAGTAAGCACAGTTTAAATTCAGACGAAAATTAGAAGAGTTAACGTCTTAAAACAAAAAAACTTTCTCAGAATCAGTGAATTCAAAAGCTACAACACGCCACTATGACTATACCTTTTTCTTGACTAATAGAGTGTCCTTCGGAATATGTATGCTAGATAGGAAAAATAATAGCGATAATAGCGCCAGAATCAAGAGTAGACGGTTTTACCCCATTCTTCCCTATTGGAGAAAAATTCCTTTTGCAGCTGAGAGTAAGTTAAAGGTTCGCGTATTTAGCAACAAAAATCGAAAGAGTATTCTCCCCTCTTTATTTCAGATGCTGGAAAACAGGTAAC
>BGPR01000802.1:52185-70269 GCA_013235015.1 Araneus ventricosus | reverse complement strand
AGCATTCTCCCCTCTTTATTTCAGATGCTGGAAGACAGGTAACGGTCACTTGTTGGTCTCCAGATGAGCGTAAGTCGAAAGTCAGTGGCGAGACTAAGCAGGAGCCAGTTTCCTTTCTTCCAGTATCTAAGATAAGATCAATATGTCTGTGGAGCTTTGATGATCTGGACACTTCCCTATCTTTGACAAAGGCTTTCTGACTCTTGAGAGGTCTAAGAATGGCATCTTGTAATTCCTCCATTAATCTTTTCAAGGGTGCAGTGGGCTCTGCCTTATGTTTATGGACAACAACGCTTAAAGACATGGACCTCATTGTGTCGAGGAATTTCTGGAAAGTGCAATTGATCGATCCTATTTCTCTAGATTTTTATAAATATAAATAATATAAATTCTATTTCTTCGAATAGAAAAATCATAATTTGTGAGGACTTTACTGATTATGATTATGAGGTGTACACCGACGGGTCCAGGATTGGTGACAATGTTGGATTCTCGGTGTGCATTTTTGAAAGAAATTCACTATTACCTGTTTTTTGCTATAAAACGAATTCTTTTAACTCTGTTTTCCAGGCTGAGCTGGCAGCAATTAATTTTGCTGCTGGTTGGGCCTTGGAAAGAAATGTTAAGATCAAAGTGTTTTCTGATAGCAAATCCTCTATTGAAGCGATTAGAAGCCCCAAAGTAAAATCTAATTTTGTATTATCAGTTAAGGATAATCTGTACAATGCTAAGGATCTAGTCAGCCTTGTCTGGGTGAAAGCTCACGCTGGTAACCCGGGCAATGAGCAGGCTGATCACTTTGCAAAAATTGCTTCTTCTTGTGGGGCCGATATGTCTATACCTGCTCATTATTCTTATGCAAAAAGAGTTTGTAAGGAATTCCTTATGAACGAGTGGAACTCATACTGGAAAAATTCCACCACTGGCAAACGTACAAAAGAAATTCTTCCGTCAGCAAATCTGGACTTATTGATTAGCAACAAATATGTCATTTATTTGTTTACCAATCATGGACCTTTTCCAGCATATCTGTGCAGGTTCAAGATTTTGAACAATCCTGATTGTTTGTGTGGTGAGCATGGAGATGTTGACCATTACTTGACTTCATGTATGTATACCAAGGACTATCATTTACTACTTCCGACAGGTGCTGCTCGGACTGACTGGACTAGAAAACTTTGTAAAAACTATTTATTTTTAAACAGGTTGAAGTCAATTTTTGAAATTTCTAGGAAAATTTGTGATCACTTGCAGCGTCTGTGATCTGAATTGTATATATATATATATATTGTTATGTAAGCAATCCCTTGATTGAGTTTCTATTTTTTATCATTATTATTATCCATTTTTGTTTCTTGTGTTTTGCAACGTTGGTTTTGTTTTGTAGCACCGTTGGTGCTTTTGTGTTGTATGTGTTTGTGTATGTTTTGTCTGTGTTTCTGTGTGTTTTTGTTTGTATTTTTTTGCACGTAACTCTGTAATCCATATCCTCCAAATATTGTAACTTTTTTCTTTCATGACTGGTCTGGCTCCTCCCCGTCGATCCTTGCTGACTCTAAACCCTTTGGGTGAGTCGGCCGGCGTGGGTTATGTATGTAAATATTAGCCGGGTGGAGTGTCCGGCCAGATCTCAAGACCTAAATCGCTTACAGCATATATGGGATGCTCGTGTGAGGGTATTTTCAACAGAACCTCTCCATTTCAAAAGTGTTCAGAACCTGAAAAATCATCTGCTGGAGGATGGTGATGGAATATCACAAGAATTCCCAAACTCTCCCATTTCCAGTCTGATTTGAAGAAGTGATAACTAAATACCCCAGTAGCACAACAATATTGTAAAATATTTTCGGCAATATTGAACAGTATTGTGAATACCGCTTACTGTATCTAAATTTTTAAATGTTTTGTAAACGTAAAATTTCGACACTAAAATATTAGTTTTAGCTTAATAATTCATATTATTTAAGATTTTATTTCAAAAAATTCAAATGAATAATTTTTCATTAAAAATCCGAATACTGTATAACACTATGTAAACAATATTGCAAATTCTATATTCCCTCAACGTTGATCAATGTAGTGGTGATAATATTGAAAATTCTACATTTAATAACGTTGATCGATGTAGTGCTGACAATATTTTAAATTCTACGTTTAACAAAGTTGATAAATGTAGCGATGACAATATTGTGAATTCTGCATTTAACAATATAACACAACGTTTTATTATTCCGGTTTTTTTACCTGGAGTGACCATACGACCTGGATACGTTTGTGTTTATCTGGTTTTGATTCTTTGCCCCTGTTTCAAGAACATCCGACTTTTAATAAAATCTCCTAGACCATCCTTCTTTTTATTAATTCAATAAATCAATGGTTATTTGAAAAAATAACTAGGTATTTTTATTAAAAATATTACTTTTGAAAAATTCTCCATCCATTAGAATATAGAACTCGCACTTCAAAGAAAACTATATATCACATTTTTCTTCATGTTGAAATTTTAACGTTCTTAAACAAAATTAAACCCTAAAAAGAGTCAATGCTTGTTGAAAAGTAACAATTTTCTTTGTGAACCATATTTTTAAAAGTAATTACTTTTGAACCCTAATTTCATAATTTATTCCGCTAGCAAAACGTAGTTATTAGCGAAAATTGCTCTCTTTGACCTCAAATCATATTCTCAACTCAAAATTATAAAAAGTTAATTAAATCAAAAAGACAATCAAAATAAGATGTAGAGATGCGTTATCGCAATTTATAGTCAGCCTTTATGGTCTCGGTGGCTCAGGGGACAAGGCCACGGCTTAAGTGACCAAGCTGTCTGGGGTTCGAATCCAAGGTTCGTGTGCGTAACAAATCCCGATTGCAGATTCGAATGGAATGTCTTCATAGAAGCAAAGAAATTTTTTTCCGTCTCTAATAAGTAATTAGGTTTAATATCAGGAATATTTATAATCTTGGGAAAAAAATTAGTGGACTATTGAAACTAGGTTGAACTATATTGTATAATATTGTTCAATATTTATTAATATTGAAGCCCAATATTGAGCAATATAGGAAAATTCTTGCATTTTACTCTGTTTGAATATTGCAACACAATAATATACAATATTGATTTTTCGAACGTTACAATATTGAACAATATAGTGTACTACTAGGGTAAAAATAAGAGGGTTCATTCTCTGGATTAATTCCTTTTTTTGTTAGATATTTCAACTTCTGTTCTAGACATTCCTGCTCTAATCAGTTGTACTCAAAATCATGCATGGAAACAAGAATTGTTGTTTGGTTATTTTTTTAAATCAAGCTATGTACATGCCTAATGACATTATATTGGTTTTGGAGATAATCGAGAAAACTTCAGATAATATGTAGAAAGTGGAGATTCTCTAAGTGCAGTAAAGTTAGTTCCAGATTATATTGCTAAAAACCATTTCAAAATTTTTTGCGGTGAAAGTAAGAAGAAATTTTAATGTGGTAGGAAATAAATCGTTGGGAATTCGTTACTTTAAAATGACTTAGTATTGATGATACACATTCTTTACCAATATTCTCTGAAACAATTGGACTTCTATAAAACAATTATTACAATACCTCTTAAGAGAAATTGAAAATCTTGTGTGGTTTCAATTTATTTTTAATTTTCAGATAAAATTAAAAATTCCAAATTAGTCTGATTATAGGATCACACATAAGTTAATTGTTTACCGTAGTACCGTTTAACGTAGAAAGAATCTAAAAATTTACAGATATTTTTTTTTAATTTTTTACAATTAAAAATAATTCCATTAACTCTAATGTTCGAAACTCATTTATCTTCTGTTCAAGGATAAGAGAAAGAGTCAAAAGTGAAAAATGCTCATAGATAGCAAACTGAACTCAGAGAAACACACAAAACTTCATTCTGATATTATTAACAATTTAAAACTCTTTTCTTTATTGCAACAGCTGAATGAACGAAAATTTCCAGATAATGTCAAAAATGTTTTCTTGCTCAATCACTCATAAGTTTCTGGAAAATGACGAAGTTTTCAAATTCTATTCTCTACCAAAATAGTTGTGATGGTTAGATAGTTCGTAGAAAATTCTTCTTTGATTCCAGTCTTTATAATCACATAATAAGATGACTAAGTAGTGTTTTAAATATTGCTTTGTCTTCTTTGAGGTGCTGAATTAACCTGCTTTTATATTATGAAATGAGAAACAGAGATACGTTTTTCTTATAAATACCAAACGAGGCAAAATTTTTTAATTTTGTAAGTCATTTTCCGGAAAGAATTTCTAATTAATTTATTGCTCGCTAATACAGAAGGATGTGCATTAAATTCAGTCACGTCTGTAAATAAAGCATAATCATAATTTGGGCGAAAGAATTAAATCAAAACCACAAAAATAACTGCAATAAAATAAAACCTGTTTGATGCAAAAGAGGTGCAGAACAAAGAAATAGTCTTCATGTACCACAGTACCCAATAAAATAAGGGAAATTCTCTCTAGAGTAAAGGAAGAATGCATGTCTCGTCTTGAAAAACCAAGTTCTTATGATTATAATTAAGGTTAACAGACAGTATGCTTTCTGAATGCCTTTCTCCACAGTGTACCCCCAACTCTAAGCCAGGACGGCTCCTGTCGGCTGGGTCGTTATACGCGAGCTTTTACTTTCTGGATACTGCAATACAAACAGTGAAAAATCAAGGCATGCTGAGACCCAAATTATTCTTGTTCTGTCTACAGTCTGTGCTGTCCAAAGTTCTGGAATAGGCCTAAAGGGTGGATGGTATACTGAAGCTTTGAGTTGCTGAAGCATATTCAACCGGGTTCGCATCGGGGATAAAATGCTGTCCACTCCAAAAGAATACATAGGACACTGTCCAAGAACCCTTGATAAAGCCATTTCAAAACAGCAGTCCAGCGCCACTGTGTTGATGTTACTCAATTACACTTTGGTTGTAATGGGTCCCTCGTGTTGTGTATGAATATACGACGCAAGTCAGATTGCAGGGGAAACTTGTATTTTTCAATATACAGGTCCACTGTGCTGGTTTCCAGTTAACTTGTTCTCTGCCCCATTCTAACAGGCCTTGGCAGTGAGCTGCATTGTGGAACACATCTGATAGGACAGATGGCATATAGATCATACTCTTCCAACCTCTATGCATAAGGTTTGCCTCAAAACTCTGGTATCCGTAGAGATGCAAGTTTCTTTTGACAGTTGCTGCCAGAACCAAATAGCCTTAAGGCTTTGTTACAAAGGGCCGACATGTACTGTATTTTGAAGATCCTGATCTGCGTTTGGCTTCATTCTAACTGACCAAAGATTTTGCCATGTGAAAAATTGTCCGTGTGGCTCCCCTGTACCATAGATGATGGTCTCTGGCAACCTCAGTTTAAAAACTTTATCAACTACTCTGTCCTTCATGAGGAATTTTCTGCACCACCTAATGACATATTTCAATTTTGACATATTCAATTTCACGAGCATGATATTCCAGAAGATATGTTTTCCATATCCCATCATAAATTTTTGCTCCAGTACATTTCATTTCTGATACTCTCAACTTTCGGACATGATTGTAATTTCAGTCAAATGTTCATTTTCAGAAGCAGAATACAATTTTTGCATCTGCAGTTTTATTTTGCTGATTTCATTGAGCCAAATCACAAATAGCGTAACAATCTTTCCTAAGCAAATAGTTCTTATGAATGCTATGAATCATTTGTGATCGTGGCATTTAAATGATCTCAAGTAATTATTTTGCTGTTGTTCCGCACTTTGTTATAGGAAATATATTTGGTTATAGAAATCCAAACTTTGTCTACAGGATGATTCAAAATTTAACGTAAAATAGTTGGGAAGTAGGAAAAACAGAAACAAGCCGAAATCAAGTAGGAAAGCATGACTGGTGATACCACCAGGATGAGCTGTGTGTCACAGGGAGATGCTGAAATGACAAGCCAATAATGTATGAAAGATATTTATTTCGAGATATTTTGCACTTCGGCTCTACGTCCAGTTTCGCAAAAACTGCTCAAAGTTCATAGTAATGCACGCTTTACAGCAGTATGCATGGCTTAGAGAATCCTTATCTAAAATACCCGGAACTTCATGGGCATTTGCAGCAGTGATCGTAGTTCTTAAGAAGAGGTCAGCATATCTCTTATCGTAGCATTCATGAACTGCTGCATGTTCTGCGTTTGTTGTCGGAGCTTTAAATGGCTTGCAACTAAATCCAACTACACCACTAGTGAACAACGCAATCTACCACTTAACAGTTTTGCCCGAACACCGCTCGGGCACTACGAAGGGGGACTCCCCTGATTTGTCAGAACACCGCTCGGGCAGGTCATTTTCCTAAGCCAATCCACTGATTGTCCCGGCCTTTTCACTTTCTTTACTTTCCAATGCTTGTAGTAAATGGCTCTGGCAGTCTAATTACTGCTGGATAACAAAACAAGTGCAAACAAGTTTTTGGGTCAGGTTAGGTGAACCAATGTCCTTTTTCATCTGCAATTAAAAATTATCAAAAATTAATAAAATCAATATTTGTAACTGTTTTGACAGCTGATTTGCATTTATAAAATCAATTTGAATAAAAAATTGCTAATAAAAAATTTGCTTATTTTTGGACACAAAATAGCAGAAAAGAGAAATTGTTAAATGGCTAGCTCAAATAGTAGACGTTTCTGGTTCGCAATGGTTTCCCATGTGACTTTGGCTTGCTTTTGTTCTTCGAACATTCCCTAGAGTTTGTATTTAAATTTTGAAACATCTCTGCAACTCATTGCTTAAAATTTAATTTTAAATAACCAACTGGATTTCAGAACATTGATTACTTACTTTAAGCTCCAAAACACTGTTAGCTTAATTAAAACCAATTATTGTTATTGCGCCATGAAAAAAAAGAAAAACCATTTTAACAGGTGTGGTATAAGTTTCACAAATGGAGTTTAAAACAGAGAAATTTTTCATAACCCAGCAACATAGAAATCACAGAAGTCCTTTATAATTAAAATTATATTTAGAATTATTTTCATTAAAAATTATCTAACCAAATTAGGAATTGAATTTTGTACTCTTATTTGTTAAATAAGATTTCTCAAAATATTTAGTTTATTGAGAAAGAAACATTCTAAATATATTATACTATCCAAAAACAATAAAAAGAACATTCTGGATAATATCTGGTAAATAGAAAATATGCTGGCTGTAATTATATTTCTTTTTTCAATGCACAAGCTATTATTTATTGTATTTTTGGCTTATTTTTGTATATAAATCGAAAACCACAAGCCGCTTAATCTTCCGTATTCTTGGAGGAATCGAGGTCCTAAGCAAAGTACTTTTTCGCCCCTTTTACGATATAGTTCTTTCACGAAATGAGTTCTTTCCGGCCTGAAACTCTTATGCTATTATTTCGGTCGCCAGCACTGGAAACTTTTTCGCCAAGAATTCCGGAAAAGTCGTTACTTGGGGACTTCTTTTCCCCATTTTGCTTACGACTTTTTTCTGGTTGTCCTTGCTGCCCATTCTTCATCAGAACAGCTGTTGCACCTGGCGATGCGAAAACACGAAAACAAGTAGGGAGTCGTTTCAACAGGAAACTGCTCATCTACCTAAAGGGAACAAAAAGTCGGGGGAAACTTCTATTTCTTACCGTTCACTAACTATTCTCAATATAGTGAGCGGTAAATTGCAAACCACCGCATAACTCGTGCAATTATTCGACATCGAATCAGCAATCGAAAGCATTGCGAGAATATTTGTAATGATGTCATCATTGCTCAAGCAAGGATGGGAAAAACCTACTTAGTCCAGTCAACGAAGGAAAAATAGAAAAAAATTATGTAGTTTTGAAATTTGGCACAGTAGATTGGGGTAGTGTCCTAAACTACATACTACAAGTCCCCGCCGGTGGGTTTAAAGGGGACGTTTTCAGTTTTTCTTAAATACCTCGAAAACTAGGGGTTCTATCAAATAATACTCAATTATACAATTAAACTACATAAAATTTCCTACAAAACAAGTCCAACTTTATTTTTGTACCGTCAATAGTTTAGAAGATACAGGGGGATTTAGAAGTTAATATTTCTAAAATTTTTTATTGTAATGGTAAAATCGATTAAAAATGCTGAATCAACAACACTCATAATAAACCTCATGCCTATAAAATAATTATACAAGGGTAGTATCTCATGTGTCGGACAAGAAGAGGGTAACAAACCCATTTGATGAACAATTATGCTCCCTTCCTTCCCTCACATCCGTTTCCCTTCACAAGTTTCCTTCTACTCGTGGTCCAGTCAACGAATTATTAATTTTAAAAACTGGTGTAGTTTTGAAATTCGGCACAGTTGTAGGGGATAAAGCCCTGAATACGTCTCTTAAGTAGCGACACTCTTTTCCCCATCGACTTCGTGCCGCTTTCGATTTTTATTGGAAGTTGCCAGTCACATGGGTAAACAGCCGCCATCTTGGGTCTTCGCTGGAGTGTGTGTATCACGCTTTTAACATTATACTTGGAATACTTAAAGCAATTGAAGTCATTATTTTTAAGCTCTTCTATGGAGCATTTTAAACAGTTTCCTCAGTGCTGTAATTTGATGGTTAAACTTGTTAATATTTTTGTCACTCACAGAATGCACTTTTTAATTAAAAAGAAAAATCGAGCTTTAGAGCTAAGGAAGGTAAAAAAAAATGTTCTAGCAAGAGCACTGGCATGAGGATTGCCGCTTCAGAGATAAAATAAATTATTTTATATAAAGCCATGAATTCAAGACCTAGTATTAAAAAAATTAAATGTGAGTATACATAATTGAGTATTCTAATAAATACATAATTCTGCACTGTGGTTTAAGGAGTAACATCTCTAAATAACAGTAAGCATCCTTCATTTAAATTATGATATAGATAATTGAAAAGTAAGTATTAAAACAAGCAGAAAATCCTATTGTAAGTAATTATTTGCTACTGATTTATGAATTATTCACATATATATATATATTTAATTATATGTAAAAAGAATTTGCATGTATTAATTAATTTGGATCTCTAATTTGAACAGTTTAACTTAACATATATGTTTGTATTAAATACTATACTTAAATAAATTTAAATTTAAAAAAATTTGATTAAAATAAAAAAAATCGATTTTTTTTATTTTTTAAAAAATCACGATTTTTATTAACCCTGGTTTGGAGTAATTTACAACTTAAAAAGTCTTAGAAAAAAAAATTGAATAAAATTATTCTTCAAAATGATTGCGAATTATTTCAAAACACGCATTTAGTATAGTATGTGTTTTAATATAAAAATAAATTATTATTTAAGGTAAAATGATTTTTTAATATGTATATCATTAGGTATTTAAGTTATATTTGGGAATCTGTAAACATTTGTTAATAAAAATCCACATTCAACGAACGAAACTCCGAATTTCTCAATAGCAGACTTAGGGAGAGAGTGGCTGTTAGCCCCAAAATGGCGGACGATTGAACGTGTCGCTACTTAAGAGACGTATTCAGGGCTTTAGTTGGGGAGAGTGCCCTAAACGACATGCTAAAAGACCCGTCTGGTGGAGGGTGCTCAGGGGGTGCGGGGGGTGAATTGGGGAATTTCTCATTTTTTTTTAAATGTCTTGAAAACTATGGATCCTAGCTTTAAAAAATTAATTATTAAGTTAAACTATATTAAATTTCCTACAAGACTAGTCCTAAATGTTTTGTAGAGTGAAATTTTAGAAGAAACAGGGGGGCTTCAAAAGTAAATACTTAAAATATTCCTTATTGTAATGGTAAAATCAATTAAAAGTACTGAAGCAACAACCCTTAGAAAGACCCCATACTAACAAGTTTTACCCCACAAGTGGGGTGAAACTGGGTAGTATGACT
Source organism: Araneus ventricosus (assembly GCA_013235015.1). Classification (NCBI taxonomy): domain Eukaryota; kingdom Metazoa; phylum Arthropoda; class Arachnida; order Araneae; family Araneidae; genus Araneus; species Araneus ventricosus. The sequence continues at coordinate 60,378 of BGPR01000802.1, read as the reverse complement.
TTTTTTTATAAAAATATCATTGGTAAAAAAAGTAGTAAAGTTATGACTTTCCTGAAAGATATATTGTACTCCGATAAACAAAGAATATTTTAATAAAATTTGGCGAGCTCATAGTCGAATAGCTTAGCTTCAACAGGCCTTCGAGTCTTGGGTACCCATTTTTACCCCACTTTCCTGTACCCCAGGCCTGCGTTAAAAGAAGGGCTTCGGTGGAATCGGGATTCGAACCCGTGGCTGTGCAACCAACGCATCTCAGCCCTTCAGAGTTTACAAAAGTTGATTACAGAACCTGGTCTCGCCCATGACATGAAATAGTGTGTTGTTACAAACTGTGTTAAAGCGATTTTAAGTGTATCAAAGATAGATCTCTCCTTATAATAATATGCACGACTCAAAATGGTATCGACTAATAAATTTTTGTGGTCACGGAACCTTTGACAGATTTGTAGATTTACAGGTTTTTTCTGGTTCTAACTTATTTTAACACTTATCAAATTTCATACATAATTTATTTTTCATGTTAATAATAAACAGAAATTTTTTGTCCCCTCGTACACGCTGTATCAGATTAGAAACATCATAAGAGACCGGATAATAATCATTCGTTCCGTTTTCCATGGACAGCGCAGATACTATTGATAAGTCTGTGGTAGTCAGTTATTCAATTCCTGATACACCTATTGACATATTTGCGCAGTTTTCAGCATTTGAAAGGAATCTCGCATCTTTGATGGTTTCATCAATTGCTTCTACAGGTATTTACCATTTCATATTACTTTTAAAATACTTTTTTTATTGTTTTATAGAAAAGAAATAATGATTTGATACGTCCATTAAATTCAGTTTAATAATATCGCAATTCTAGTTTGATTTTTTTGTGTATTTTTCTGTTTTTACATGTGAATTTCCCATGCCAAGAAGCTTTTTTTTTGGAAATTTAAAAAATCGTGCTTTGAAGGGGTAAAGTTGTCCAAAGTACCTGTGGTAGCCTGATTGGTAATGTTGTTTACGTATAGAAATCTACGTCACAGGACCCGGGTTGGATTCCCTGATGAGGCTGGGTGTTGCGAATATCTGGGAAAGAAATACAGCCTCCTCCGCCAATTGTCGCATTATAGAAGAAAGTGATATTTCTCAGTGGCGAATACATGGGCGTTTGGGCCTGGGGAGGGCTGTGGTCATACGAAATTTTGTAGCTTCGTGACGAATGTCAAACCTCATGGCTTATGTAAACCAAAATACTTTGACTTTAAAGATTTTACTCATCTGACAATGAGAATCATAAAGAACACTACAAAACTTTCGATAGTTTAATGAAAAAACACAATGAAATAACTAGCCAAAAATGTTTTCGACCGCGTCAACCCTACAAGTACGAGTAAAATGGCAACAAAAGTGGAAAAATATTCTTTATTTTAGGAAAGGGAGATTAAGAGCAAACAGCTGTAGTGATTTTAAATAAAATCAAGAATTCTGGTTTAGACGGGGGAGGGCTGCAGCCCCATAACCCCCCCCCCCGGATTCGCCACTGGTATTCCTTCTTCCCCGTTCTCAAGAAAATCTTTTGGACTGGTCGTTTGTCTTTCTACAATCGTCGTTGGGGCGCGCGGCACCAATAATCAAAAGTAAATGAGAAATTTAAGACTTTCTGCAATTTTATTACAGCTTATCAAATAGCTGTATTAAATGAAAACTTTCAATAACAATTAATTATTTTTTAATTGTTTCATTTTTCTGTGATTCTTAATCTGGTACTGTTTTTGATTGAAAACGGAGCGTAGTCTACATCTTTCGAAAAATATTAATGCATGTCATTTTATAAAATATTAAAACATTTTATTTAGTTGTATTCCGTACCATACCTATATATAAAATTTCAAAACTATAAGTAAATAACTTACCAAAAGCTTAATAGTACATGCCCGTCCCTTTGAAAAATAATAAGAAGTGCTTATGTAAAATTTTTCTCAGGATCTCAACCACAGACACTCAATTCCACATTGTAGGCAATAAATTTCCCTTTTCATTTCAAATTTTAGTATTATTTCTATTCAAATATGAATTTGAATAGAAATAATACTAGTTTCAGACGTCAATGCGAGAGATTGAAATGGCTGTCTGTTTTGGAAAACAGCGGAGTAAATTCTCATTCAATTTCGCTTGAGGCAGAGCATGTCTAGAGAAGAATTGAAAGAAACAAGCCATTGTTATACTTCGGGAAGTGTAGCTGTCAAGGAAAAAGAAGGGAGACAATATTTATGTCTGTTGTGAAAAACATTTGCCAACATTTTTTTGGAAAACTTCGTAAGATGAATTTGTTTTGTTGACAAAAAAAATTTATACTACTGAAAACTGCCTTTGAGATTTCGAATTGATGCAACTTGTGCTTATGTTTCGAGAAATATGTTATTTCGTTGCATCGGAAGTTCTTTTCTTCGTTCAGTCAGAGCATTTTTACGTCTTGAAGTTGAATTGAATTTTCAATCCCCTTGTACACATACAGAATTTATTTCCTCCCCTCCACTTTATAATTCCCGTTAATCTACTGAATTCATTGCATTTCAAGTATTTAATCAAGCATAATTAGAAGAATTTTCAACAATTTGTAATTAAATCATTTAGTTAAGATTAAGACTTTACTTGTTTATCTGTGTGTCTGCAAGATTCCAATGTTAAGTTATACGTATTTAATGACGTAATTACGTGACGCGCATTATTAAAACAGCGAGTTTGCAAATCTACGTCTATATCCATCCTGTCAAACTACTAATTCCCTGGTTATCTCTCACATGAATGCAGATAAGTGTTCAAAGATTCGACCAGAGCCATTGAGAGAAATTGGCACTCTACGGATACGATTAGTGAAGCAATCGAGTTCCAGGGAAATGATTTGGCAACAACTGTTTTCGTCGAAATCAATTCCCCTCACTGCGGTTGATTGAAATTCCAAAGCTTTCCACACGACATTGCTCCCCTTCTCGTCCGGTGGTTACAGTGTCAGCTCTAAGTGTGTAGAGATACGTTGATGCTCTTAATCCATTCGGACTGTGGAATGCTCTGTGTTCAATCCATTTGATTTGTTGTATTTCCGCTCCAATTGGAAACTGCCTGAGCGTCATTGTGCAGGACGTAACTGCGAACCTTAATCAGACAACGAAGATTGTTCCCTTTCAGCGAAATTCTGCACAAAATCGTGGTAAAGACGTTTAAGTATCCATAGATAACTAGCCACTGAGCGACACTCAAGACCGAGGCCTTTGGGTAATAAAAGTCGTTGAGCCAGATGAAGAGTTTTTCATCCAATAGCAGAGTCTAAGATATTTGAGACAAAGAAATCTCTTGGAAGGGGGCAAAGAGAGAAATTTATTTTGCTTAAAAAAGAAAAAAGAGTAAGTATTTACAACATGAATTAATTCATCTTTATTTTATTTGTATAGAAATTATGTGATAATACTTCATCTGTGGAACTGGCATTTCATTTCTTCGTGAACTTTCTTCAAATCGGCCGGCAGAAGAAGTAGATCGGCGTCCTCAGCCATCTTCGTTTGCGATTTCGCATTCACCATACACCGGCAACCCCACTTCTGACACCAGTGTTGCGATAAAGTTGTCTGGTGGGTGTACGTGAATACAGTCCAACAAACAGGATAAAATTCATTCTTTTTGTTGGATTTACATTGTTCAAATTCGAAACTGTCTGAGCGTCATTGTGCCAGACGTAATTGCGAACCTTAATCAGACAACGAAGATTGTTCTCTTTCAGCGAAATTCTGCACAAAATCGTGGTAAAGACGTTTAAGTATCCACAGATAACTAGCCACTGATCGACACTCAAGGCCGAGGTCTTTGGGTAATAAAGGTCTTTGTGCCAGATGAAGTGTTTTTCATCCAATATCAGATTCTAAGATATTTGAGATGAAGAAATCTCTTGGAAGGGGTGAAAGAGAGAAATTTATTTTGCTTAAAAAAGAAAAAAAGTAAGCATTTACAACATCAATTAATTCATCTTCGTTTTATCTGTATAGTAATTATGTGATAATACGTGATCTGTGGAACTGGTATTTCATTTCTTCGTGAACTTTCTTTAAATCGGCCAGCATAACAAGTTTATAGGCGCCCTCAGCCATCTTCGTTTGCGATTTCTATTCAACATACACCGGCAAGCCCACTTCTGACACCAGTGTTGCGATAAAGTTGTCTGGTGGGTGTACGAGAATACAGTCCAACAAGCAGGATAAAATTCATTCTTTTTGTTGGATTGACATTGTTCAAATTCGAAACTGCCTGAGCGTCATTGTGCTGGACGTAATTGCGAAACTTAATCAAACAACGAAGATTGTTCTCTTTCAGCGAAATTACCCGAGAGTAAATTAAATAATATGAGAGGAGGTGCTGAACCTCGGCCAAGTGCATCGTACTGTACCTTGGCCACCTGTAAGCAACACAGTGCAGCGTTGTATCAACATCAAAAAGTGGTTTTAGATCAATTTTTGTCGTAAATAAGTGCACAAAATATTATGCGGGATGGTTAAGGGCTTGTCATATAAAGAAGTCGTAGTAAATTCCTAACACAGAAAGAAAATGTACTTGCATAGCCAGATTTTGAATATTTTTTCAATATAAAAGTCGTAGACATTGTCATGATTTTGCCTCCACTGTTAATTTATCACCGAGTTAAGGTATCTGCCTAGGTACGGAGGCAAATTTTTTGAAAAACCCTGTGACTAAAAATTTTAGGGCATTTTCTGGATGAATATGACTTAAAACAATGAATAATCCAATTCAGGAAATTAAATTAAAATTTAAATTAATTAAAATGGGGTAATTTAGGTAAAATTTGATGAAAATTACTGCGAAACGCAAAACGCTCTGCGTGGAATTCTTATTCACGTATTTAAATTGATTTTTTATACAGCATACTTGGAACAGTGTTGAAGGCAATGAACTAAAATCTAAGAAATATTTGCATTTACAAAAAAGTTATAGCTCATCGCACATATTCTTAATCAAAATTTTTGAAAATGCATAGGTATCGATAACAATAAATTGCTAAAAATAAAAAAAACTATACGTGTTAGATCTAAATCTTTAATTCAATGCCTTTATTACACATGAGGTAATATATATACAAAATTTCAATGAAAAATGTTCATAAGTTTTTCTAAAATCATGTTTTGCGTATTAAAATTTTGATAAAAAATAAATTCGACAAAAAAGGCATTTAAAGTTTTAATTTATACTTTACTAAAATAATTCTGAATACTATTACCTAAAAATCACTAGTCATATAAAATAAACCTTCCTTATTCTAAATATATCTTTTTTTCCTTCCTAACGGCCTGTTTTTTTTCTGGACAGTTTTGTTGCTGGCAAACACTGCCTCTTTACCATAGCAATTCACTCGGTGTCGAAGCTGCTATATTGTTTTAACGTGTAATGAGCAAATGCAGCAATTACTACACTTTGCATCTGTTGCAAATTGCCAAAATTAGCTCTTATTACTATACTATAATAATTATGCCATTCAGAAAGTTAAATGACAATTTAAATTCTTTAAAATGGGGTAATTTAGGTAAAATTTGATGAAAATTACTGCGAAACGCAAAACGCTCTACATGGAATTCTTAATCACAGATTTTAATTCATTTTTTATACAACGTACTTGGAACAGTGCTAAAAGCAATGAACTAAAATCTAAGAAATATTTGCATTTACAAAAAAGTTATAGCTCATCGCACATATTCTTAATCAAAAATTTTGAAAATGCTTAGGTATCACTAATAATAAATAGCCCAAAATCATTAACTATACATGTTAGATCTAAATCTTTAGTTCATTGCCTTTATTATACTTGAGGTAATATATATACAAAATTTCAAGGAATTATTGTGCAATGATTTTGAAAAGTTTAGTTTGGTACAAAATTCAATCGTAATAATGTCACATTTTTTCTCTGGCCAAGCTACAATGTAGTATTGTACCTTGGCCAAATAGGAAAGATTTTCTTTTTTAAATTTTACATTTCCACGCGATAAGTTCGAGGAAATACTAAAAAGGATTAAAAAGCTGATTTCCTGATGTTTCTAAAGCACCCAAAATTTTCGGTTCTGGACTTGATTTGACCTCATTTTCTTAAATGAAAAAAAGTGACCGAGGTGCAGCACCTTCCCTTAAATTTCTATTAAGTTATGTTTAAAACATCAAGATTAAGATAACTGTAAAGTAAAATTAAATAAAAAAATGTTTTTTATTGTTTTATTTTTCTATTTAATTTTTTAGAAAAAATATTTTTAAAAAAATCTGTAGAAAATCGTTTTTAAAAGCTATTTTTCCATAAATAGATTTTTAAGGAAGATTTTTAAATTAAGGCAAAATATAAAAAAATGAAGATTGCTTTCTAATTCCTTTCATTACTTCAAAAACAAATTAAAGGAAAAATCAAAATGACTACAATTTGTCCTATTTTAAATTACGACATTTGACTTCAAAATCTGGTCTATTGGCCAGTGGAAAATTTTTTGCAATTTCGGAATACTTATTGGCTTGCTAAATAGAGCGAAAAAAGAAACATCTGAATGAATTTCATTTAACCACGGAAGTGAAATGTAATTGTACTATAAATAGGCCCCTTGGCTTTAAAGGGTTTTAAGCACAACGTATTCTTTTCGTCCTATAATATCGAGAACATCCTTGCTATCTATTCCTTATATCACAAAGGCCAAAACGTAGAGGGGGATTTCATGCCATTCATTTTATCTCCAGAACCATATAAAGAAGAAATAAGATATCCATTCCTTTTGTCCACAACCCAAATTACCTTTCTTTTTATCACCGAATGTGGGTTTCCGTTATTGAATAAAACGTCTCGCTTTTGTGGTATGTTTTGATAAGCAGCAGAGTATTATTAATCTTTTGTAAGTCCATAAATCTAAAGAGACTAATATTTTTTTTTACCTTGAGGAAGCAATCCTATTGGACTGCTTTTTATTGAGTTATGTCGCTAAAATTGTTTTCATATTTCTATTGGATTTTGAAATTCGGTTTCATTCCACTGAATTCTCCAATGATCTAAGAAAAGTCTCCAACTTTTATTAAATCAAATCTATTAGCAAAGTATGTTAGCAATTCTGGAATTGGATCGATTTTTTACAACAGATAGACTTAAAAAACATTTTTATGGTGACAGTTCTTCTTGGTAATTCTTTCTTTTTAACTCTTTCTAAGGCCTTGGTAAGTATAGGCTTGCCACGAAAATCATGGATTTTTAAATGCAATTTTTAAGGTCGGCGTAAGTTCTCGCTAAATTTTTCGATGAAGCAAAAGTGTAAATATATTCGATAATACAAAAGTAATTTTTCGATGAACAAAGTATAGGCTTGCCACCAAAATCATAGAATTTTAAGCGCAATTTTTAATGTTGGCGTAAGTTCTCGCCAAATTTTTCGATGAAACAAAACTAATTTTTCGATAAACAAAGCAAAGGATTACCACCAAAATCATGGATTTTAGACGCAATTTTTAAGGTTGGCGTAAGTTCCCGCCAAACGTTTCGATAAAACAAAAGCCTAGATGTTCCACCTTCTTATATCAAACCATAACGAAATGTTTTGACTTGGTAATTAATTATTAATTAATAAAATTTATTAACAAACAATTAATGCCATCTAATGAGCTAAATGAATTTCTTTTCTTAAGGGGAACTCACTCCCAAAGTTATTTTATTATACCACTACTAAATAGAACAAAATGTCCCTTTAAAGGATTAATGTAGTTTCGAAGCAAATTTTCAGATTTCAAATTTGTGGAAGATAGAAGTAAATCTGCTTCTATTGCCCTGTCGTTTCATTCTGTATTCAGTGAAAAAGTCAATTATCATTCTTGGATTTTTTTGCATTCAAATTACTGAAGTTCCTAAGGAAATTCTCAGTTTTTAATTTTTTTACGAGGGTAAGTCGTTAAGTAAGTCACAAAAGATAAGAAAAATATTATTTACCATGATAATCACTTCGAAACAGTTTTATCTTTCAACATAATCTCCACCAATGTTGATGCACTTATCCCATCGTTTTATCAGCGCCCCAATTCCAGCTGCATTAAATTCTTTGGGTTGCTGTCTCATGCACAGTAGGACTTCACGTTGAACGTCGTTGTCATATGCAAAGTGTTTACCTCCAAGATGTTGTTTCAGTGGAT
>BGPR01000802.1:10630-47185 GCA_013235015.1 Araneus ventricosus | reverse complement strand
TTACTTGTATGCTATGTGAGATATCTATGTCCTGAGTACAGGAAGTTGCTTTTGTGAGTGAATACTTATATGTATGTAATACTGGTGTGAATTTGGTATGCATTTTAAATTTGTGTGTTTAATTTAGTTGACTATCTTTTCAAGCATTTGCATACTAACTACCTTTAAACTACCAGCATTAACTTTAAGTAGGGATTTTCAGGGCTTTTATTTTTTTTTTGTCGGATAGAAGACATAGCACTGATATGAACTCTAATTAACCTGTCTTTGACTTTTTATCCAACTGATATGTGAGTGTTTTGAATCCAGAGCTACATTATACGTGCTCAGTTCATGTTATCTAAATCCCCTCCAAATTGCCTGCATATTTATATAATTCTTAAATAAACGGAAATTAATTTTTATCACAGTTTCTGTCATTTGTTCATGTCTGTATTTATTTCTACACTATATCCTAACAGATTATCCAGGTCTGGTGCTACCTTTGAAATTATGTCTGTGTAATGTTTTTTTCCTGGAGTTATTGCTTAAATATTTTGAACACAACGCGGATTGCTTAATTTACTTCAATGAACTTTTTATAAGATCTTTTATTTGGATCTTGGTTGTTAAACTCTTATCTGAAATCTATAATTAAAAGTAATTAAGCTAATTAAAGATAAATTCACACAACATAAAGTGGTGCCGTGACCCGCCCAGACCATTTTTGGAAATCTTTAGGGTTATGTGTGTGAGATAGTGACAGAAACTGATTTTGTGTGTGCAGATTGTTATGCTCTTAGATTTTGAATATTTTGGTGTGATAGCATTGTCACTATGACTCTTCAGAGCACAATGCTAGAATCTTTTTCTGTGCAACAGGAAAATGAAGATTTGGCTCTAAATGTAAATGTTTCAAAATCGGGTATTTTATTTCTATACTGGTATGCTCTCCATAAAACCTAACCCAAGGGGCTCTGATGCTAGTGATTTCTTTCTATCATTCATTCTCTAGTATTGCATTTTTATTTTCTAAATAATTGTTTTGATGATTCAGTATATAAATTTTTTTTTGTCAAAGAAAATCTCACCTTGCCAAATTTTGGATGTATGTTTTCATGTTTCAGCAGGCTAATCTGTTTTTATTTAATTAATCGCTTGAATTAATGTTTATGAACATAAATAAGTTTGTTTTGTTAAAGTATGCTTTGTGCCCTCTTGTATTACTGTGCACTATCCAGTGGAGACTTTGCGACTCTTGTGATGTTTCCTTCTCTGATCCTTTTAGAGTTTTTTCAGATCTGTTTCTGTGGTGCATTTTCTATTATTTTGCTTATTCTGCACACGATTAGTTTGGTTTTCTTGTGATGAACTTTGTGCCATTTTTCTCAGTGGAAAAGATTTTTCGAGACCACTTTTCCTGTTTTTCTTCCTGTGTATTTCTGGTGGATGTTTTGAGTATAATTTTTGTGTAAAGGAAAAATCTTTCCACTGTTTTGATTGAGTAAAATGGGTCTTATGTTTCTGTTCATGTTTGAAAACTAAGAATGGCTGTGTGTTGACTTTTCCTAAAGTAATACTATTCATAGAAATCTGTGTTTTATTTCTATTTGTATCGAACTGATAAACCTCTTAAGTGGCATAACCTTTTTCTCTTCCCGGTTCCCCACTGCCTTTACAGTGTTTCTTTCACTCTGAGACTTTTGCTTTAATTTACAGTTTTCTGTGGACTCAAAATTCAAAAATTTTGGTTTGGCGATTATGTGTACAATTCTTTTATAAAGTTTGTTTTGTAAAATTAGTTAAGGATTTGTTAGTGATTGACCTGTTGATGTGGTTAAACATTGTTAATATTTAGGGATAGTTAATTTCTACCTTTATTCATATACAAAATAAAGCCGTGGATGATTCTTACTGATATTTTGTTACTGTAACGGTTATATATATTGCATAAGTAACATTTCAGATATCTTTGTACTGTATGTTTATACTATTTTCAAATTTTTCAGAGATAGTTTGACTTGCTTGTGGTTATATAAATAATGAAGGAATAATGACTTTGCATGCGAGTATGTATCTCTTATTTTTCTCTTGAGCAAAAATTTTTGTTTACCTTTGATTTGTTTGTATTGTGAAATGGTTGTATTGTGCAACGTTTATATGGTGACTTCTTTTCTTTGTTTTGAATATTATGATTTTTTGTTTTTCCTTTATAATGTAAGATAGAGTGCTTTCTTTCCATGCACACTTTTAGACTGACTGATGTGACTTTGACAAATTCACATTGCATTATTTTGGTGTGATAGTTTGGTTTTCTTTTTTTTCTGTTGTTTACAAACAAACAGGATCACATGGTTTTGTTGATAAACAAACTGATGGCTGCTTTGTTTACTAACAGGTTTCACACTGTTGCTTAATGGAATTAACAGTTTCACTGTGTACTTATATTTACATATTTCTTTTTTATTTTTGTACTTTTTATTTTCTGCGCTGCGTATTTAATCACATTTACTTATCATATAGTTTACTTGTATTTTCTTCTCTGAGTGAATTGATCACTTATGGAAGTCACTGATCAACTTGCTGCATGTTGCAATTGATGAATTGTGCCATTACTACAGTTTTTGTTTTGTTTTTATTTATTTACATGGAGTTGTGGGTCTTTTTGTGACTATGCCCATTTACTTATTCCATGTTTCTCTATAATTGTATTTAATGTATTTCATGCTGTGTTTTGTTTACATTCTTTGCATGTGTTTGATGGGGTGAAATAGATTAAAAAAATTTTTGTCAGAACTATACAATTCTTTATTTCTACCCTTTGTTTAATTCTTACTGTACGTTTGTGGTTTGTGATAAGGCGCCTGTTACATTCTGTTAACATATTTTCATGATTCTGGTATCTTGTTTGTGCATTGCAGTTGTTGAATTTGCTGCGGGTCGGTATGTTTTAACACTTTGGTGTACTGCTCGGATCCCATTCTTTAATCTTTTCCTTAATGATTTCCTTGACTTGAAATATTTGATAGACATAAATTCTTTTCTTACTTTCTATAGAATCTTACTTGATAATACATTATCTGAAAGTTTTGTTCAAGTTAAAACATTTTGTAAATTTTCTTTTCACCTATTGACTCTTCCATTTTTGCACTTAGCAATTTCTGAGCTAGTTACAGCATGGTTTGTGATTTATTTAAAATTTTGTATAAGTATTTATGAGGTCTTTGTTCTGATAAAATAATGTTTAGAACAATTTTGGAGATTATTTTTCTGTTTGTTTTCTACTTGGATGAGTGTCGTAGGAAAATTTGGTAGCGACACTTAGTAAATCACGTGTTGATACTTGTTGTTTTTATTTGTAATTTTGTACATGAATACTACTGAGTATTTGTGTGGGTATTTTAGGTCACTTTTGGTATAAGGTAACTCCTTATGTTTGGAGTTGAGAGTCAGATTTAATATACAAGTGTTTGTATATGTGAGTTTTTGGAGTATTATGTAGGGTTAAGTTGACTCCTTGCACTTTTGTGTTTCTGATATTTTGTATTTTTGATCTAAAGGATGCTGATCTATGAAACTTTGTTTTTTCGGAAAGCTTAACTTTCTGTGAATACAGAATACACAGTACAACTTCACACACAACATTCGTACACACTTTTGTTTAGAACTTAGATATTATATTGTAATTGTAATAGTTTTTCTCTCGTGTATCACCTTTTACTACTTTAAGTTAGTTCTAGGTTATTTTTATTTGTTTACCTTTGGGATCAGAATGTCCAGTGTAATGACTTGATGGATAAACTTACTTGTATTTACATGTTTACAATTCAAAATGAACTGGATTTGAGTTGTTGATTTTTAGGTTGGGACATTGATTTTTTTTCTAACACTGCGAAATGGCAGGATTTAGAGTTAAAATTTCTTGAAAATTTTTGATTTCTGTGCTATCGGGTGGGTTTTATTTTAACGTATGACACTTCAGACTGTGTCGGGTTGAAAAATATTGGATAACATTTTGCTCTGATTCTTGGTGATTGCAATGCTGTTTCGCTATTTCATAACACTTGTGTAAAATTTTTATTTGATGCTTGTTGATGTGTGTGTACATATATATGATTAATCGGAAAAAAATTTTTTCAGTGATTTATTTGTATTTAATGTTGTATTGTGATTAGATATTTATGTTTTACATCTGACCTATTTGCTCATCACTTGATTTCATCAAGAAACTTTTTATGCGTTGCATAAAAATTTTTTCGGGTACGAGTAGGATATGTGGTGCCGATTATTTTAATTATTATTTATTTTTTCGACAGACTAATACCTGTATTTTTATTGAGAAACTTAAATTTTAATTCTTTGTCTAAATTACTTGAAATGTTTTTTTTTCTTATGCACTTGTTGAACCCTGGACAGCTAGCCTCCTTTTAACTGTATACAACCCTCTTCATAGAATACGACCTTTTATTCCCACTGTTACTTTGTATACTTTCCCCTTTCTGGAGTAACGCACGTGCAAAATTTTGAATTGCCCGTAATTGCTTATTTCACGCTTTTGAATCCCCGCTGAGGTTTGAAATTGAAACTTTTTTCTGTGGTCCTCCGTTCTTTTGTAGAAAACGCTTTGAACCTTCTTTTACTAGGAGGGCCAATTTCCTGTTTCCGCCAGTTTTATGACTCTCTAACAATAAGCTTGTAACGGACCACCCAAATTTTACTGTCCTGACGCGACAAATTGTCTGTTTTTACTCAAAGACCCTTTCTCGAACTTGTCCAGTTTGATTAATTATCCTTTGGGTGTTAGGGCAATACCTACCCTTTTTCTGAGAATCCTCGACCACCATTTAAAGGTGTCTAAGGGTTTCCAATTGGCTAACTGCAAGTTTTTGTTGCGTGCACATGGGGTTGCTGGTCGCATAAAAACCAATCCCACTATAGACGCCTATGGGGAGTGTTTTCGATCCTAATATTTGGCGATATTTCGCTTTTTTTGGCGAGAAATGCTTTGTAAAGTTTTTCTATTTCGACGACGACCGAGAGATGCAATCTGTTATAAGGATGTAAACATTTCTACTTTGTAGTTTTTTGTGTGTGTATGTGTGTGACTTAAAGTAGAATGAATTCCTTCTTGAGTGTCTTAAAGTTGAAAATAATTTGTTATTAGTCGTTAATTGCAACTAAAGGTGGAAGGTTTTCAAAACACGCTGAAGAAAAAACTCAGTTTCGCGCCAATCAAAGTAAATACGGAAACCCTAGCGGGCACAATGATCAACTTGGCGTGGTAAAAGACATTCCCAAAGGCGCCTATAGTGGGATTGGTTTTTATGCTTGCTGGTCTGGTTGGCGAGTTTCTGAGGACAGTTTGGCGTCTTGGCACAATAAATTTAATTTTGTTTCTATGCCGTGCAATGGTAAAGCTTGACTTTTGGCTCAGGAAATGAGCGATGAAAGGAAAGCTTGGCATGGATTCTTATTTTTGTATAAGAGGGAGAGTGCTTGACGGAGAGGGGAGGATTTTTTAACAAAAAAAACAAGATTTTGGAACAAGAAAGGACAAGACCTTGGAAGAAGAGGATGTCTTGATTTTTTTTGAAGCCGAAGACATTGGCGTTATTGGCAATGATCTCGGGGTAAAGTGTGTGAACTCTGATGCTCGACGTGTGGAATGATAACTGCCATTAGCGGTTTTGTAACGAATGGGTGCTAAACAGAGGCCCTTTGAACAATCTAATAATTCGGCTATGTGATAACAGCAGCTTGAAACTGTTTGAACGAATCGAGGCTACAGTTTCGTAGAAGGTGAATCCGTAAGTGCGGCCATGGCTGGGCCCCTTTACCTCGGAGTGCTGGATTGGCTGCCACTTCTAGCGGTGTAAGCAGCTCTGAGCAGCCTGGCCATTTCCCGGCAGAAATTTGACCAGACAACCGTCATTGCCTGTTTTTAAAGCACCTGAAGCATGTGTCCTGGAGCCCTGCTACCGAAGTGCCTGCTGACATCTCCATGCAAGTCTGTTGAAACCACCTTCAGTTGGGAGCTGACTGCCACCAGGTCTAGTGCCATGGATGCCAGCTAGGAGGTAGTGAAATTTCTACAACAAGGTGTCATGAAATGCATCAAAGTTGATTCGGTACTTGCCTGGCCTGCCAGCTCCACTTGTGCTTCTGTCCCGGACCCCCAGCCCAACCGTCAACAAATGATGTTCTCAGATAAGTCTGTTTTTGTTTTGATATTGAGAAATTTAATTTAAAGGTTTTAAATTGGTAGGCTCAGAGCCACAGAAATTTAACTTTCGGATTTGTAAATTTTATGTGATGTGCAGACGGCACACTCAAGTAATGAATGTAGGATGATTTAATTTTTGGTTACTTGTATGCTATGTGAGATATCTATGTCCTGAGTACAGGAAGTTTCTTTTGTGAGTGAATACTTATATGTATGTAATACTGGTGTGAATTTGGTATGCATTTTAAATTTGTGTGTTTAATTTAGTTGACTGTCTTTTCAAGCATTTGCATACTAACTACATTTAAACTACCAGCATTAACTTTAAGTAGGGATTTTCAGAACTTTTATTATTTTGGTCGGATAGAAGACATAGCACTGGTATGAACTCTAATTAACCTGTCTTTGACTTTTTATCCAACTGACATGTGAGTGTTTTGAATCCAGAGCTACATTATACGTGCTCAGTTCATGTTATCTAAATCCCCTCCAAATTGCCTGCATATTTATATAATTCTTAAATAAACGGAAATTAAATTTTATCACAGTTTCTGTCATTTGTTCATGTCTGTATTTATTTCTACACTATATCCTAAAAAATTATCCATGTCTGGTGCTACCTTTAAAATTATGTCTGTGTAATGTTTTTTTCCTGGAGTTATTGCTTAAATATTTTCAACACAACGCGGATTGCTTAATTTACTTCAATGAACTTTTTATAAGATCTTTTATTTGGATCTTGGTTGCTAAACTCTTATCTGAAATCTATAATTAAAAGTAATTAAGCTAATTAAAGATAAATCCACACGACAATATTTAAATTCCGAAATTCTAATTAGTTAAAAAGATATTAATTAAAAACGTCAAAATGAATGAATTGACGTGCTACCATCTAATGGCAGCATGGTGAATTCATTCACGGCGGATTCTTCCCCCCCCCCTATTATTAGTTTTCGCATTGCATTTTTTTATTTATTTAACGGAAGTTGGGATTTCTTTTTGAGCGAGCTTCTGTGTTTGGATTTATTAACATTGGAAAAAATCATTTTCATGCTTTTTTTCGTTCTTTCTTGTATTAAAGTGTTTAATTTCGTAACGTTCGTTAGGAAAAATAAGTGGCAATATTTGTTGATTGTAGAGAAAAACGGAGGCGGGGCATATGAAAATATATGGATCCCAAAGTCTCACGTGACCTCACTTCTCTCCGCCCGTGAATATCCTATTATTCGTGATAGCCCGTGCAACGCCAGACCACACAGCTAGTTTATTTTAAAAGTCGAATATGGAAATTTTTCGACTATAATTCAATTTTTTACCTAAATAGAGATTAAAAATATTTTATATTCTTCAGAATTCGTTCAAAATTTCAACTATCAGAATTACCTACTTATGGTTCTGTGACCAATAGTCCTCGCAGCCGAAAGAAGGAAAAATAGGTATGATCTTCACTTTATCGCAGTCTTTGAAGGTTTGGCCATTTTACCGAACGCAAATTATTTACACAAGTTTTTGCTTCTCTCAGTATTCACAAGATTAAAATTATATATCTGCTTTTATCATTATTAACAAGATTAATGTTATATATCTGCTCTGATCAATATTAACAAAGTTGAAATTGTATATCTTCTCTGATCAATATTAACAAGGTTGAAATTGTATATCTGCTCTGATCAATATTAACAAGGTTAAAATTGTATATCTGCTCTGATCAATATTAACACGGTTGAAATTGTATATCTGCTCTTTTCAATATTAACAAGATTGTAATTGAATATCATTTGCTATTATCAGTAATTTTGTAGGTATTATGAATGGAGTTTCGTTTGGTTAGAATCGTTGATAAAAGCTGAACATTTCAAGAAATGGAACCATTAAAACGATCACCATTTTGAAACAGATTTAAAAAATAAAAATCTTTAAACGCACACCGTTTTTAATTACTTCAAGGAACATTCATGCCACATATGAAGAAAATCGAACAGCGCGTTTGGTGGTGAGTGCGTAACAGATAAACAGAAGAAATGCCTAACGTTTCAGTTGAAACAGGACCTCGCTTCCATCGATCAATTAAACCTGATTTATTTTTATTGGTAATATAAATATTTTAATAGTGTTTATAACTCTGAATTTAATACACTCATCCGTTATAAGGCATTATTAGAAGTGTATGAAAATTTTGATCTTTTACTTAGTGGTCAATGCGCTAAATACCTCAAGCTCTTAAAATCAATTGACTGTAGAATGGAAAAAAATCGATTAAAAATGTGGATATCATTCCTCATGCTTCAGTAGGTGCTGCGGTAGCCTAGTGGTAATGCCTCGGGGCCGGAAAGTTCCAGGTTCGAAACCCGATTCCACTGAATATCCACGGCCTGTTGCACGTAGGGGGTCCAAATATTCTCCCGTTGATGTGGTGCGAAAGTTTGGAGGGGGTTTCCAGCACAGGTGTCTTCCTCGCCTTCTGACCGCTGTTCAAAATGACGAGGTCAGTCCCAAAGTAACCCTCCTGTTGCTTCAAAACGGGACGTTAATATAACAAAACTAAGATAACACGCTTCATTAAATCTGTGTGTCATTAATCGCATGCAGTTTCTCTGTCAACTTTATTAGAAGCTGATTCACACTTGTAGATTGCAACTAAATAGCTTTTTTCTTCGTTATAGAAACATTTGAACCTATTCGCAAGCATCTATTCTGAACAGCCATTAAAAAAAGCCCCATTGTGCAGGATTAACGCAAAATTTTTATATGAAATTGAAGGCTGGTTACTTTTGATGTGCCCGATCTTTCTGCTGAAGCCTATATTATTTAATATCACATGCATATGTCGAATCAATAAACTTTTTCTTACCATCATAGTCTAAATTAAATTTTAATGTTATCACTTCAAAACTGCAACTTCTAAGGTCTCTCTCATCTAGAATTTTAAGAAAATATGCTATTTAAATCGAATGCCATTAAATGTCTCCTAGAATGCATTGTAACAACAATCTAAAATTCATAAATAAACATGTCTGATAAGATAACGTAAACTGTTTATGAAAGAATGAGAACGTTTCCAAAAACAGTAATTGATTTTTATTGGACGTAATTCATTACTCAAAATAATAACAGTAAAATTGAACCGTAAAAGAGTAATTTCCGGAAAGATATTTAATGTGAAATTTTCGCAAAAGAACGTAATTAATTAGTTTCCGTTAATTAAAAGATAACGGGTGGAATGATGAATTAAAACTTTTAGTTTCGCGATATCAGTGAAAGCATAGAAAAAGTAAAGTCAAGCTTTTCTAGATATTTTATTATTTTTTTCCCGTGAAACTCATTCCAGAAAATAATTATCCTATTATTAGCATTATTTTTTCAGCAACTAATTACTTTCTTGACTATTTTATATAATAGAAAAGGAAATTGCAATTAAAATTTATGAAATTTATTTTAATCAAGATATGATTAGCAAGTTTATGTCCTTAAAATCTAAGCGTGGGTTAAAATCATGATGTTTGTTTCTCTTATGATGCTCTTTGTTCTTACTAACAAAGTTGTTAGCTTTTTGACACATATTTTTTTTAAATTATTCACATTTTTGGACATAAAAATACGTGTTAATAAATCTAAACTGTACCCCGTCAAAATGGCCCAAGCCATAAGAGCAAAGGCAAAATAGCCGGTGCCGAAATAGCCCGACAGAATAGCCCAAATTCAAATTTTGAATGACATTAAAAACAATATTTTGACGTGGCTATTTCGGCTTGGGTTATTTTGTCTCGGATCTAAACAGCTACAACGCTTACTTCTCTAGTAATATTAATAATAGTGAATTGAAGACAATTCTGTTTGAGAGTATTCGTATGGTTATGGGATATATCATTACTTTTTTGTACTAAACAGGGCGCTTCATAATTCTTGGTGGAAACTTCAAGGGGTGATAGGACACATCTATACAAACTCAAATTACTATATAATACTTGTTCATGTCTCATGCGATGAAGTGCTGGGAGCAGTAATTGCTGACCTGAAATGGTAGAAAACAAAAATGAAAATTAAGGAATGAAACAAATTGATTTTTTAAGGCAGCGGTTCCTAACCTTTTTGGTTGTTCGGACCACTTATTGTGTAAAAAATATGTACAGGCCCATTAACTAAATATAAAATTAAAAAATATAAACATATATATTTATATGTATATTATATGTATATGTTACCGTTAAAGTATATAATGCAGTTATTTCATAGAATACCTAGTTATTCCACGAAATAACTGATCGTGTACGTTAAAGTGTGTAATATGTTATTAATTTGACACTTTAACTAGTTATTCTAAGAAATAACTAGGTATTCTATAAATTAACTAACGAGAGACAGTTAAAGTGTTAAATAAACAATTTATCTAAAATGAAATTAAACTAATGATAGACAATTAAAATGAAAAAGAAGCAATTTATTTAATTTATGCAGCGTATAAATGGTATTTATGGAAACGTACTATAAAATCATTTGTTAGAACAAGGATTACTAAAATGACACTTGGAATTGCAAAGAACATTATTTCTAAAACAAAAACATTTTTTGTTGACACACTGGGTTTTACACGAACATTTTTTAAATCCCTGACCAGTACCTAAACTTTGAGCTGTAGCAACCGACCGGAGCGATATTTCTACATCCGGTACTTCTTCGATTTTAATTAATTTTTGTTCGCAGACACTGAACTGGGATCGGGAATATAATTGTTTTATGCGGCCGTTTCTTGTGCCCAATTGGAAAAATCCTTCTTCGGTGTTTTTTATGATGATAGCTAAAATAGATTTGGCATCACCTTCTGTACGTGCAAGCAATCAATTAACCGGAATGAATTGGAGCCAACACGCTAAACAAGTTCTCTCCCTATGGCCTGGAATAGTTCATAAATGCAGTAGGGGTGGAAGGTAAATGTATTTGTCGTGCGAGATATATGATATAGATTATTTTACACTTCAACTGGCTGCAGATCGTTATTCTATGAAATAACTAGTTAAACCATGAAATACAAGAGAGTTTTACACTTTAACGGACACGATCAGTTATTTCATGGAATATCTAGGTATTCTATAAAATAACGGATTTCATACTTTAACGGTAACATATAAATTGTTTAGCAATGGATTCGGAAACCCTCCACGCTTTTGCGCATACGTCGGTGGAGTTATTTTTCATCAAAATAGGGGGAAAGTGAAGAATAGAAGGGTGAAGTTTACATTTTACCAAGCGTGATTTAACAATGTACTCCGGAAATGCGATCCTATGGCTCATTGCCTGGCATCCCTTTCCGGTGTAAAATCGTCCAAAAGTGGTAGTCTCGGAATCCGTTGCTGAGCAGTATATGTCAGTAATTAGTGAAGCTTACTGTAAAAGGAATAAAAATGCATTGTTTTATAAAGTAAAAAACGAGTGAAGACTATTGAAGCTCCCCTGACTTTGACTCCTGACTAGTGTTCCGCGGCCCACTAATACACTATCCACGGACCACAAGTGGGCCGCGGCCCATGAGTTGGGAGCCGCTGCTTTAAGGAACAAGTTTATGGAAAAATTAAAGAAACTGCTCAAATGCACGGCCATCGAGATTGAAGCAAGTTCTTCACCGTTGATGTAGTGATCAGTCCGCATTGGAGAAACCACAAGATATTTTTTTTCTAGTATAACCAATGGCGTACCTACATCAAATGGCACCCAGGACAAATACAAAAATAGCGCCCCCCCCTCTCCAACTTTTTCAAAACTGCACTCCGCGTCTCTCCTCTCCCCAAAGAATTTGTGCAAAGGGAATGCTAAGATGGAAATTACAATTAAACTAGAATAATAATTCATAAAACATTTTTTGAAACACCTTCCCTTCGCAGAATGGGTTCTGGTCATCAGATCTTTGTAATATAAAACAATTTGCTATTTTGTTTTGAGAAACCTAGGCTGAGTTGGTTCCCAGGCTGTGAAAAGGATTGAAATCTTTATGTATTCCCGTACTTGATTGGAACCACTTTAATTCTTAAGAATATGTGGAATAAGAGTTTATAAAAACGTTCTTTTTTCTTATATCTAACTAATTGATTTCTCAATTTTGAGCCCCTCGGTAATGGCGCCCAGGACACTTGTCCTGTCTGCCCCACCCTAGTTACGCAACTGACGACAGGTTTCTACAGCTGCAGAAGTCTTGCAACAAAATACTCATCGGTATCTGTAGAATACTAAGATGAAATTCTTGATGTGACCACTCAGTGGAAATTTCAGGCGCGACAGATCGGGTGACCACGTCGGCCATTCGATGAGATTTCCCGAAGGGGAAACACTCGAACGTTTCATCGCTTGAGTTACACCTGTTGGTATAATTACAACTTCATCCCGTTTACCCCTCATAATCTGACATGGAATATCCTGAGAGGGTGGCGCCACCTTGTGTGGTATTGCTCCACTCATAGCTCAGACGCTGTTAAAATGAGTCTGATTAACCTTCCAGCGGGCGGGCGTTCTCAAGAGACACTTGCATTGTGCATCATATTACATATTTATATCGTTCTTTTATAAGTTTAAGTGCAATTTTTATTTATAAAATCTTTGTTTCCTATTAAGGTAATAAATACAGATAACATAAATAAAAGTTGCATTTATTTTTGTAAAACAGCACGACATATTTATGTAATACGATGCACGATATGTCGAAAAAGTTGTGCAGGCGCGCCCGCTGGAAAGTTAAGGACGTGATATTCTATTGTGTCATTTTAAGTGTCTTACTTAATGTTCTGTGTCTGTGCCCAACAACAATGAAAAGGCTGTTAAAATACTATATGTTAAGTACTAATTATTTGTCTCTGAACATATATTCCTCCAACTAAATATATCTTCAACAACCATGCATTGTATGATGATTTGCAAATGTTTAGGTGTGTTCTGTTGCTCATTGAAGTTTGCGCAAGAGTTTTGAAACACTCTGTGCATATAATGGAAACGAATTTAGTTTGAAACAATAATTATAGAAAATATGCATTATAAAACTTTATATTTAAGTTGAAACTTTCTAAATTCCTAGAGTTTTTCTACCTGTCTAGGACACACATAAACACTTATTACCGGTGACGCACATCATTCTACAAGGTGTCCGAGAATCGTGGGGCACATTTCAAAAATTAATTTAAAAAGCCTAATAATGTTACAACTAAGGTTTCTTTTTTAAATGAGAGAGCAAATAAAACAATTTTTTAAAAATATGCGACGTACTAATACGGCACTCTAAATTTGTTACAGCGAGAGATTTACATACTCAATGACTACCAATCAGCAGAAGCCGATGTGAGTTTTCTGGTTTCCATTTTTAGTTTTTCTTGAATATCTCGAAAAATATTCGATTTTCACACTACATGTGAATTAACAAATTAAAGAGCGTGTGAAATTCCCTACAAATGCATGCTTTGATTTTTCTTCTAGCTTTAATATTTTCACAGATAATGGTTATCAAAAATGGGAGATTTTCAATAATTTACGGCCTCCTGGACCACCGTAAAGGCGCGTTACCTATTTGGAAAAGAAAACTTTTTAAAATGCGCTCTCATTTTTAAAAAACGTATAATAATTTTTGAAATGTGTCCCGCAATTCTCGGACACCCTGTATTTCCGTCAGTCGGCATTGATGATGGCGTGGAGCTTTATTGGGAGATCGAGAATTCCAGACCAGTTTCCTGATACCATTTGGGTGACACAATGTAACGTTGGGTGAAACAATGTAACGTTGGATGACACAATGTAAAGTTGGGTGAAAAAATGTAACGTTGGGTGACACAATGTAGCGGTAGTGTAACGGGGATCCTAGCCATTCGATCACATCTGAAAATTACGATGACCGTTACCAATCTCTCCCGCGTAGCTATAAACAAAGGGTGACAGCAGACCAAACGATCAGCTACCTGTTTTTAAAACTGTTATTGCTCTCTAGGCGATAACAGAAATCTATTTCTTGACTGATTATATAGATTATTTTAAGCAATATACATGGCTTCTCATTAATGTCCTTTATACCCTCTTGATATCAGAACAACTGCAGCTATAGTCATAAAAATGGTGCTTAGGTATAGTAAAATGGCTATGGGCTGCCTAGTGAGACCCCTTACAGCGCCACCAGGTGACAAGCTTCTGAATTAGCGTTCCTATCTCAAAAACGGTACAATATAGGGAAAGTAAATCGGTTTCAAAGTCGTAGAACATCTTTGATTTAGTGAAAAAAGCGGAAGTGGCTTCCCCAAAACTTTCTCACATACGAATAACACTTGTAGAGGGGAGGAAATACACTGCGAGCCGGAAAACGTGCTGTATTCCCTAAGGTGGGGAAAACGTGAGGTATTCCCTAAGCTGGGGAAAACACTCGGTCCAACGTTCACAGCAATTTTTTTTTTTGCGTAGAATGGAAAAAAACCGGAATACGTACCTTTTTTCAACCGATTTAAACGAAAATTGAAGAAAAATCCACAATTAGGGTTTCAACACGACATACGAAATTTCATTTATCTAAGTAATTTTTTTAAGAAGTTATGGCGTTCAAAAGTATGCTATTATACAGACCGACAAACGGTCAACCGTTTGACGGATTTAGCCCAAAATGTTATACGGACCTACATTTCTGATGAAGAAACTGTGTAAGAAATTTTATCCATCTAGCTATTTAAGTTTTTGACTTATAGAGTTCACATGAACGCGGACAGACATTCTTCCCTTAGACAGAGTTTGTCCAAAATTTTACAGAAACCTACAAACTATGAGTAAAGATTACATACCAAATTTCGTCCTCGTAGCTCTAATAATTTTTGAGTTATCGTGTTCACAGACAGATACAGAGACAAACAAGCAGACACACATAATTCCAAAACTGTGTTTTTCGGACTCAGGGAGGTCTAAAACGTGGAGATTCGTCAAAATCTCGATCTCGAATTTTTTGACGATTACAATACTTTCTCTTTGTATACTTCGTATACGAGAAAGTAAAAAGACACATTATGGGCATTAATACTAAGAATGGCACGCTTAAAATGTGTATTTGTTTGTTTGCATTATGTTCGAAATTGTGACAGCACAAATCGTGGACGAAAGGAAAAAATGTTATCTTTCGGACAAAAATTACCCGAAATAGACTTTTCCCTTTGGGGATACCTCAAACAACAGGAGTATGCGATATCTCCGCCACACTGCAGGACAGTGGTGGCGAACCCATGATCCGCGGGTCAGACACTGACCCACAAGTTGAGTTTTAAAAACTTATTTTTACTTTCTCGTATACGAAGTATACAAAGAGAAAGTATTGTAATCGTCAAAAAATTCGAGATCGAGATTTTGACGAATCTCCACGTTTTAGACCTCCCTGAGTCCGGAAAACACAATTTTGGAATTATGTCTGTGAACACGATTACTCGAAAACTATTTGAGATACGGGAATGAAATATGGTATGTGGTCTTTAAATATAATTTGTAGGCTTCTGTCAAATTTTGGACAAAATCCGTCCACGGGAAGTCTGTCTGTCTATCTGTCCGCGGTCATGTGAACACTATAACTCAAAAACTTGAATAGCTAGATGAATAAAATTTGGTACACAGTTTTATCATCATGAATGTAGGTCCGTATAAAATTTTGGGCCAAGTCCGTCAAAAGTTTGAATGTCTGTCGGTCTGTATAATCGCATACTTGTAAAAATTATATCTCCTAAACCCTTTGGCTTAGATAAATAAAAATTGGTATGACGTTTGCTAATATTAATTATAGATCTGTGCTCAAATCTCGTTTCAATCCGTTGAAAAAAGTTGTCAAAATTGTATATTTGGTTCAAAATGCCCATTGCGACTGTGTGTTGGCGAGCGTTTCGCTTATTTTACTGAAGTCAGTATAGTTGGCTTTTGACTTTGGCGGTCTACGAAGGAAATTGTTGCTGCGGACGCTCTGCGGAAATTATGGCTACCCCTGAATCAAAACCCCGTTCTGACATTCTCCAGATGGAAGGTTGCGTGATATCTGTAGTAAGATTTCGTAGTCAAAAACGATAAATAAAGTTGCGGTACTTCAGAGCGCGTAAAAATTGAGAACATGCGCAATTCTTTTTGCAAAATATTAAGTTTTTGGGGATTCATGAATTTGATATGTTTCATTGTAAATCACCATTCATAATTTTTTTCTCAAAATAACTAGGCCTTGGTAATTACCCCAAAAATATTTACCTACCCACCCCACATTACTGGTCGTATGCGAAAAAGTTTCGGGGAGGCCGCTCCCGCTGGTTTTATATTGTAACAAAATCGTCTTGTGGGTGCACGTGAATGCAGTCCAATAAGCAGAATTAAAAAATAAAGCTCTTTATTTTACAAATATTCCAAGCAAAGAAACGTAGCATAAGTATTAAAACAGCACTTCTAAAAATTCACTACAGAGAATGCCAATAAATCTCAAACACGGCACTTTCAAAATGGCGGTCAATGTCTTTTCAGCTCACGTTCACTGCTGATCAAAATCCCACTAACTCCTCTTGGCTTGAGAGCTTGCTTTTACACTTTTTCAACAGGAAGTGAAGTCATTACGTAGGAAGTGACGTAATCTCTAGAAAGTTCATGAAACCAGTAGAAATAGGTTGACAGTACAAGGTCTTTCTAGAAAATTCCTTCCGTCGCCAAGATCGCCACATTTGTCGCCAAGATAAGTATCTCAGGGAAACAACTTTATAGCTTTGTAAGAATATCATAGAAGAGAGAACAGACAATCGAAAATATTAAAAAATTAAAGTATAAATATACAATGTCGAATTAATAAAATATCTTCTTTACCGAAAAATTTTATATCAATGAAAAAAGTTGCTAATGCTCTTTTAACGATGTTTGGGTCCCATATTCGTGTGGAAAACTGTTTTCCTCAATGAATTTGGAAAATCTGTCAACAGAAATAAATTTGAAATTGACTACGAAATGCGTTAAACTAATGTAAACGGAATGTGAACCTCATATTAAGAGACTAACTGAAAATAAACAAATTTTAAAAATGGAAAATTAAAAATTTTCTGTGTTGCCAAATTACCTGTACCTTTTTTATCACACCCTCCCACCACCCCTTTCCAAGTGACGTCACTGACTTAGCGACCCACGGGCGAGTATTGAAGAAAAATAATGAAGAAAATGTGATCTTCTCATCAAAAAGGTTCGCCTGAATATATGCACAAAAGGATACTTTGTGGCACATGTGGGGTGTATGTTGCACGCAACAGAAGGCGCTGCTGGATAAATAAAACAATCTATTTAATACAAACAACATTGAAAACGGTATGTCATGACGATTCAAGATGCTAGGATAAGCCCATGGATCATGACAATGGACTCGTCTCCGGGACCAGGGGCGAGGTGTCCCGCAATCAAGAAGAAGGATAAGCCCATGGACTCCAAAATACAGGTAAATAATGCATCAATCACCGGAGAAACCGGGTGTAAACAACCTGGAAAGAAAAGGGCAAAAGAGAAAGAGTTCTCGGTTGAACGTCTTCATATACTCCGCTGGCGGTAAATTCTCAAGTTGCCACAAGCTGGTTCCCAATTACGACGAGCCAGGCACGAAGAATATCGGCAGCATGGTGGTCAGAGTCGAAGACCGAATCTTTTGATTCGAATACGCTACAACTTCTCTGTAACAACAACACAAACAACAAACATACAAACTCGAACGGCCTCATCAGATTGTCATGGAGGCTGCAACTTTAGCCAGCATGAAAACGATCTGTAGAAAATCTCATATGTATATTTTAACTATATAAAATGTTGGTCTTCTTCAATAATACTAAAAAAAGTTGTTCGGGAGCGGTGCCCTTCGTGGGACGTGCGTGTGGCCCTGTGGATGTTTTTTGGTTCGCTTCCACTGCACGTCCATCCAAACCGCTTATAGAGAGTCACAAAGACTCTAGGCACGTGGACGTGTAGGTGGTGTTATGTAGACCTTCGACGACGCATTACTAATGCTTGTGCCAGAATAATACCTAATATGCTGAAAAAAGAGTGCATCGAAAACTTCAAACAAATGTCTAAATGTGTTTATAGCTGACGTAGAGCAGATTGAACACCGAAAATAATGGTTTTAAATCAATTTTTTTCTAACACGTTTCGTCATGCATTAGTTTTGGAAGTCGCGAACATATAAATGAAATTTCAAATTTTCTCTTCTCAGCATTAATGTACACAGCGTATCTTTTTTGCTCTAAATCGAAGATGCTCTACAATTTTGTTGCTAACTTTTGTTTCCTATGTCGCTCCGTTTTCAAAATAGGGACGCTAATTCCGCAGTTTGCCGCCAGGTGGCTCTGTAAACCATAGTCTGTTTACCATTTTTACGACTATAGCTTCATTTGTTCTGAAATTAAGGGGAGGGTGTGTTAGGGACTTTGGTGGAAACCCTGCATATTGACTAGTTATTACGTAATAAGTCATTTTTATTCGGGTATATAATGAAATATAATTTCCAAATCAAATTAAAATTATTCATTTATATTAGCATATTTAGTACTTTAAGATACCTATGAAAAGAAATGTCCTAAGTGTTGTATTATTTATCTTACTACACTTAGGACATTTCTTTTAAAAATGGAAATGGTTGATTTTTAGAGAATTTTTGAGAAACTCATTTTCATCCATAATGACCGATTTACACGCAGTCTTTAGATGAAAAAGCGCAGGAAAAAAAATCGCTTCCCAGAAACGTAGGCTACCGAAATAAAATAGTCATTCTCTTGGAAACTTGAGTTAGAAAGGAAATCCGTTTTCTATCCTAGAATTTCATAGAAATTTTATGGTACTATATTTGATACTGTAATCGAAATAAGCGGATGAGGGTTTACTGGAAAATGCTACTTCTAAAAAGAATTTGACCTTAAAACTTTCCTCTTAAGCGATGCTTACGTTTCTTAAAGTAAATCAGAATACGAGTAAAAATAAATTGAGTTTTTGTTGAAGGTGACATAAATATTAGCTGATTATTAGACAATAATTCAAAGAAATGGCTCCAACAAGGATAATTTCTTTTTATTTTCTTCCGAAGCAATGTTATTTTTTCAGAAGTGTCTTTTCTCATTTATAATCTTGGGGACATATTTACATTTAGGTAATAAATTTTATCACAAATCTGGAAAAACAGAAAGAAAGCTATTCCGAGATATGGAATAAGAATTATGTTTCTAATAAACTGAAAATGCCAATAAATTTCCAGACAAATTAACTTTGATCTCAGGAAAAAAGTTCTCCTACTGTCGGAAAATATACAATTTAAAAGCTATAAAGATTAACGGATGAAATAAATAATTAAGCAATCAAGTAGCCTTGTTTGTATATAGCAGTTACAGCTAAAATAACACGTGAGAGCGAACAGACAGTTGGATTCGATTAAGTCGTAAATTTAGAATTAGAAGAAAAACTGTTTTGTGTAAAATAAAACCCGCTGTGTTTGCGTAATGGACGATTTCGATGAAGACTGTGCTGTGTTGCAAAGAAATAATAACAAATCGGAGTGTTTCGTTGAAATTCTTATAAGATATTAATAAGTTAAAATTTCACCTGGAAGAGCGGTTACCAACAAATTTAGATTTTCTTAAGAAATCATAGACAAGGCAAAATCCCATTTTAAATTAAATTAGTTTATATTTTAAATTATGTTTATGAGATACATAAGTTATCTTATTCTACTTAACTAATATTGAAATTACTTACAAATGTATACCATAAATTCGAACAAATATTATTTCAAAATTCGTGTCATATTTTCTGTTTGAAGGAGTATATACACTGGCCTCCAAAAGCTAAGTACAACCGGTTTTTTGCATCTAATTTGTAAATGGATGAATGTAGGCGAACGAATCTTAACAAATTGGAAAGAGTTCAACTTAGCGCGGCTAGAATAATCACGGGTCTCAGAAGCTGCTGTCCGAAAGCTACTGTCTTGTATGAAGCCGACCTTCAGCCTTTGTCCATGAAAATCAGAACTAATTCTGCTAAATATATTGCCAAACTACAAAGTCTCGGATCTTTTAACAGAACTTCGAAATTTATTTTACAGTGGACAAGCAACCAGAGACTGAAAAAGGACAGCCCTGTTGGGGTTATGTGGAAACGAGGTCTCTTGGATTTTAACATTGAACCATGTATCCTTTTTAGCTACTTGACGCCAAATACCTCTTTGGATAGAGTTAGTTTTAGTGACCAGTTATTGAATAGAGCCCCTAAGCACACTCAGCACCCAGAGATGATGAGCCAATTGTCACTGAAACTAATCAACTACATCCCTTCTCAGGCCCTGGTACTCTATACTGATGGGAGTAAGTCAGAATCAGGTAGGACTGGCAGCGGCGTTTATTCTAAGGCCGAGGACGGTTTGGTTTTTCGCTGCAGATTTCGCAACCCAGATAACTGTTCGGTTTTCCGATCGGAACTTCTGCCATCCGAGAAGCCTTAAATTTTGCCCTACATTTTAAAAATAGTGACATCTATATTTTGACGGACAGCAAGAGTTCAATTCAATACTTAAAAAATTGGCCGGAAATTCGAGAAAAAACCGGTCAAGAGGTTATTTCCAAAATTGCTACACTTTCGCAGAAAAGTAGAGTCTGCTTCCAATGGATTCTATCCCATGTTGGAGTATTTGGCAATGAGGAGGCAGACGTGCTTGCGAAAGAGAGAAGTGCTCTTCCTTCTGCAACCTCTAGTGAACTCTTCACGTCCGAAATATATTCTATTCACAAGGAACGAAAAATCCCCCCACGCATGATTGGTATGCCGGGAACCGTCCTGGTCTGTCTCTACAGTCCGTAGGCACAAGATCCGCTCAGACTGCATTGGCCAGGTTGCGTAGTGGACACATTAAAAGCTTAAAATTCATCGATAAGGAAAATACTTTTTCTTCTTGCCCTTGTTCCTGTCCTGCTTCTCCTTCCCATATCATTGACTGCATTGGCGCCTCTGCGAGGCAGCTGTGGAGTGGAGAGGGCAAAGGACTTCTGGAGTTGTTAGAGCGACATGGTGTCATGGACCTGGTCTAATCTTGAGCCAGGGGGACATGAAACATGAATGTAGGGACAAGAAAATTTGGAGAAAATGTGCACTAAACAATTATTTATTTAATGCGACATAGAAATTTACATAAGTTAAACGCAAAAATGATTTACAACAAAAAAGATCTCTTGGTGAAAAAGTTCATTCTTGTAGAAAAAAGTACATCACAGTTTTATGTGGTAAAATAGCACAGAAACAATACAAAAATTGGTTCTAATAAGGAATGTGTTCACCCTAAGATGAATGCATTGGCGACATCGACTTTCCATGCTGATATTAAGTTGTCGGACACCGAAATGGGAAGCGAAGACCAGACACGGAGTAAGCCTTGTTCCAGTTCATCTGACGACCTTGTAGGAGGACTTAAAGCAGCAACTTGTCTGCCAAGATAATCCCAAATATGTTCTATCGGATTCAGGTCTGGAGATTGAACCGGCCATTCCATTCTCTCCAAACCGTGACCCTCAAGATAGTCCTCAACAACCACAGTTCTATGTGTCGTGCATTATCATCCATTAGAATAAAATCGTTACTAATAGCACCGGCATATGGGCGGACATATGGATCAAGGATCTCATCCCGATATCTCACACCGGTCAGAATTCCTCCATGGAACGCATGCAGGTCAGTGTGACCACCGAGTGAGATCCCTGCCCAAACCATGATTCCACCACCTCTGTAACTGTGTCTTTCAAGAGTGTTGGATTGATGGTATCTGGTACGTTGTTCCCTCCAGATCAGCAGACACCCTGAATCGTTCTCCAGTGTGAATCCGGATTCGTCTGTGAAGAGTACAGAAGTCCATTGCTGTCTGGTCCAGGAAACGTGTTCTCTTGCCCAACATAAGCGGGACCTTCTCTGTCGTCCGTTGAGGGGGGCACACACAACTGGTCGTCTTGTATAGAGACCTGCATTGTGAAGGCGTCTTCGCACCGTAGCAGCGGAGATTCTTCTCCCTGATGCTACAAAGTGGTCTGCAACGAGCTGCGGCACAGTTGTGCTTCTTCTCCTTCGGGCCGATAGAGCTGGAAAACGGTCTTCTGCTGGTGTTGTAACTCGTGGTCGGCCTGAAAAATGTCTTCTGGACACAGAATCTTCGGATTGATATTGATCCCAGAGTCGTTGGACCACACTGCGAGACACATTGAGACGTCTATCAGCATCAGCCTGTGACAACCCCATTTCCATCCATCCGACCGCTCGCCACCTTAATGAATCGGGTAAACAACTTCTCCTAGACATTGCTAGACTCTACTGGCTATTGTCAACGAAACTGCCAACAACAGTTGAAAATCAACAAAACTTACACACGAAATTACGAAAACTTGATATTTGCATGTTTTTCTCTCACTCATATATACCTGTTCTTTTCTATAAAATAAAAGTGGTAGGTATCGTTTTTGCATAAGTTTTTTTTAAAGTTCGTTATTATGATTCATATAAACTATGAATTTTATTGTTACTGCCATTTTTTTATGGTGAGCTTCGAAAAACATGTT
This sequence comes from Araneus ventricosus, assembly GCA_013235015.1. NCBI lineage: Eukaryota > Metazoa > Arthropoda > Arachnida > Araneae > Araneidae > Araneus > Araneus ventricosus. The sequence goes on along the minus strand of BGPR01000802.1, from coordinate 24,412 downwards.
GTACCTTAACTTTTGGAGGCCAGTGTATTTCAAATACTTTAATGAACTTTCTCTAATCTAAACGACAAGGTATCTGGTTTTGAAATAGAACGCGTTTAAACGGAGAAATATTTATTGCACTTGTTGGTAAGTGCAATAAATATCTAATCCAAATGTCTAATAGAAATTTACCTCAGTTGAAAGAAAAGACTTGGTCTCTCCAAATATCCATAAATTTGAAATGATTCATCAAAACATTTTCTTAATCGAATACATACAGCAAAACATGAAAAACTTCCCATTCCAATAGACAATTTAAACTTATTTTGTTCTGAATACAAGCGTCTTGCAAAAAAATAAACCAAGTAGTATGAAATGTTAAGAGACTGTCATAAATGGCCAAGCGAAGCGAGGTCTGTTTCAACCCGACCGTTCATCATTTTGTCTGTCTGTAAATTTTCTTGTTACGCAGTCACGACCAAAAGCGTTATTCGATATCTTCTTCAAATTTGCCACGAAGGTTCCGTGAAGTCCTAAAAAGAGCCGTATGTGTAAGAATTATTATTTTTTTATTCCGATTCAAGATGGTAGTCAATTGAATAGTTTCATTGCTGTGGCGAGTTTGGTATATTAAAACATGTTCGTAAAAGTGATGTATTTAATTGTAATTTTATTATAATGATAAAATCAGACATTTAATTGCAATTTCGGTCATACTGATAAAAGATGACATTCAATTGAAATTTCGCTAATACATATGAAAGCAAAGGTTTGTGTAAATAATTCGCGTGAGAATGAGAGATAGTAGACATAGTTCCATGTTGAAAGTTGCTTTTTCCTGTTTAGTTCCATCTAATCTTGTTTTGCACTTTTCTTAAAAGTATGTTTTTAAACGTGTCTAGCCGATCGTTTCATGGAATTTGTAGACAACCTCCACTCTCCAGCGTAAAATCTTCTATAATTTTGTTCCCGTCCGTTCTCGATGTCACTTTATTAATAAGTTAATGTTTTGTTAGTAAATACAGGGACAATCCCTGTTAGTAAATTTGTGCATAATATGGATGTGCAATATTGTACATTGATTGGTTTAAGATTTTAAATATAACTTTGCAAAATAGTGTATGCATGGGGAAAAAGAAGATACCTCCCGGGAGACAAATTATGATGTCTGGTGTCCTGGTCACTTCAAAAGGAATGAGAGCATTGGAAAATAGTGTATGTGTGGGGAAAAAGAAGAGACTTCCCCGAGAGACAGATTATGAGGTCTGGTGTCCTGGTCTCTTCAAAAGGAATGAGAGCATTGGAAAATAGTGTATATGTGGGGAAAAAGAAGAGACCTCCCCGAGAGACAGATTGTGATGTCTGGTCTCCTGGTCTCTTCAAAAGGAATGAGAGCATTGTAAAATAGTGTATGTGTGGGGAAAAAGAAGATACCTCCCCGAGAGACAGATTGTGATATCATGTGTCCTGGGCTCTTCAAAAGGAATGAGAGCATTGGATAAACCTTTGAAAACTACGATAAAGGACAGACCTTAGGGGAAAGGAGGGGTACGGGGCGCAATGTCTACTGTTCACAGACTTACTATTACGTAGCACCTTATATGTAAATAATACGACATTGGCCTACTGACTCATCCTGTGTACATGCAATACTTATAGCGAGCGATAACTAAGGATAAATAATATTTAGAGATGTGTGAAAAATTCATATAAGTGTTGATCATATTCTTACTCCCACCCTATTTACCTTTACGTAAGCAAAAATTACTTGAGAAAATAATTATCAGTTCCTAAATTAATTGTGTAAAAATGAATTGAATGCTGTAAAATGTTCGTTTTGCAGTTGAAAATGGATAGTTCTAGGAAACATTTGTAATCCCCCTGATAATCATCTGTGCGAACTCTAATCAATCCCCATTTAATAGCTGTGCCAGCAGATGAAGCCCGTTATTCATTTTGCATTCCAGCATCCATAACTTCAAATACTTATTGTTAATGCTGTCTTCTTCTTGCCACTGTATCTCTTCTACTGCAAACCATTTGCGATAATGCTATTGTGAATTTGCATTCAGTTGAACCTGTGTTGCAAACTTTTTTTGTTGTACTTTTTTTATTACTGAATTCACTAGCAAAGAGTCATTTGTTTCAGTCGCTTTTTGCGTTTACTACCCAGTAAAAATAGTTTGTTCTATCGTAAAAATAGTTTGTTTCTTTATGTCTGACCCACCCTTAAGGTTTTACTAAGGACTTTTCAATCTCCTTGTATGTGAAAACACAAGATATGATAGACTCTTAGGAAACAACGTTTATTAGATCTGTTTAGGGCAGAGATCGGCAAATCGAGCCTCTTTAGCCACTTGAGTGAGGCTCTGCCACAAATCGATTTCGACTACGTACGATTATAATATCTAGTTTTATTAAATGTTAGTGGCTAGTTTAAGTTGGTTCTTGAATTTGGCTCTCAAAAAGACATCTCAGTCTTTGTATTGCTGATATTTGGCTCTTTTGACTTATCAGTTTGCCGACCACTGGTTTAGGAGAACAGAGTTTGGTATTTAGTGATCTATGTAAATCATCATACGAGAACATTAGAATAATAATCTCAATCTATGTATTGCAGTGTATTAGAAAATTGTTTCAAATTATTTTTTACTTATTTATTGCAAGAATGAAAAAAAATGTCAAATTTGAATTAAAAATGAATGTTCCTAGAAAACATTTGTGATCTGCCTGCTAATCATCTGTACCACTTGAATAATTCCAGCTTAATAGATCTGTCTGAAAATGAAGCCCATTATTCATTTTGCATCCCAACTTCCATAACTTCAAATACTTATTGTTAATGCTGCCTTCTACTTACCATTGTGTCTGCTATGCTGCAAAGAACGTGCAATGATGTTATTGTGAATTCGTATTCCATTGAACCTCTGTTGCTAACTTTTTCTGGTGTTTCCTTTTCATAACTGAATTCACTAGCAAAGGGTCATTTGTTGCTGTCGCTTTTTGAGTTCCCGACCCCATCGTAAACGCAAAATTGTATCTGTATGTCTGACCTACCCTTAACTCTATCGATACGGGACCGTCCCATACGTCCTTTCCAGCAAAAGACGATAGCCGTCAAAAACGTCCGAATGTCACACTGAAATTTCCATCCCCTTTCGTTAAGTGTGATTGATTTCACACCCGCGGCGCGTGCTTTCCTCTTTAGAGTGACTCGCTCAGATGTGTTTGGGAAAGAGGAGAGTTTTCTTACAATTCGGACAACGCCAGCTGCCATTGTGGCTTTTGAGGGGGAAAGTGAATTCCCCTTATCTTCGATAGAGGAGCTCGGACGTTCCCGTATTTTGAGGTCCCTTTATTTCAATGGCCTTAGGAATCAGAGGGTTGAAGTTTGTTTAAGAACATTTGAATCTCCTTGTCTATAAAAAACAGGGTATGATGGACTCGTAGGAAACAACGTTCATACCATCTGTTTAGGAGAACAGGATTTGGTATTTAGTGTTCTATGGAAAATATCATACGAGAACATTATAATAATAATCTCAAACTATTTATTTCAGAGCATGAGAAGCTTGTTTCAAATACTTTTTTATTTATTTATTGCAAGAATGAAAAAAATGTCAAATTTGATGTAAAAATGAATGTTCCTAGAACACATTTGTAATTCGCTTGCTAGTCATCTGTACCACTCGAATAATTCCCGCTTAATAGCTGTGTCAGCAAATGAAAAGCCCATTATTCATTTTGCGTTCCGTCTTCCATTGCAGGTGTGAAGGCGCTAATGGAGCGACTCTCTCTCCCTCTCTGCCTCTCCCTCTCTCTCTCTCTCCCCGTTATCGATAGAGCTCTAGAAGCGGAAGTAGAAACGTGATTTATCACGGAAAGAAATCTCCAGTTGCAATCACACCCCCGTATGTACAGAGACAGAGAGATCTAATTACCTAAGAGTACGTTTCCGGTGCCTAAGTTCATTAAGAAACGACAAGTAATGGAAATGGGCTGTTTTCGAATGAAATTAGAATTTGGTGAATAATTCTTCTTTTATTCTTTAAATAATGGGACTACAGCCCAAGTGTGCAAATACGATTTTATGCGAAATGGTATATGCACCTCGAAACGTGAGCTAAAATTTTAGAATGAAGCCTTTTATCTCAGAAGGTGTGGGATGAACTAGAAATTAGCATTTGAGCCAACATTATGGTAGACGTATTAAATTTATCTTATTTCATCAATGGTTTTCTAAACTAATCGAATTCTTTGAAAGAAGCTCCGTAAACTTTAAAATAAATAATGGCATTTTAAAATTTAGATCTTTTTGTTAACTAAGCGTAAATTGAATTTAGGTTTTTTTTAAAAATATATATTTGAAATCTGCCGATCTCTTTAAATTTTTTTCCTTTGAATAACATATATAGAAAAATTAGAATGTTTTTTTTTTTCCTTTTTTTGTCATACGTAACTAGACTAATCTTTACATTTTATTTATTTAAGTTGACGTTTCATGTTTGAAAACATAGAATATGATAATCGATTTTTTAAAATTTAAATTGAGGCTTCATGTTTGAAAACATGGAATATGATAATCGAATTTTTTGATTTAAATTGATATTTCATGTTTGAAATCATGAAATATGATAATCGATTTTTTTTATTTAAATTGATGTTTCATGTTTGAAAACATGGAATCTGATAATCGAATTTTCACTGACTTCTTGACGGAATAGAGCTCTGAATTTCTGAGCATCTCTGTATTCTGGATGGTGAAAAACCGTTTAATGTTCTCGAAACATAATTATCTGATAATGAATTAAATATAATTTGGTTTTTATTCATATGAGTGGCACCATCTCGTAGAGAATCCGAGAAAAATCTTTATTTGCATATACCACGGTATATAAAATAATAAATTCTGAACCATATTAAAGACTAAAGTGCAGATAATTATAAAAATAAAAAAGTGTCTTGAAACACGCTTTTAGTAGTGGCTTTATGACAAAAATTTACTCTTAAGTTTTATAACAATAATCGGCATAAACTCAGAGCCAATTATTATCATAAACTAGCCTAAGTTATGACAATAGCTCCTTTATGACAATAATTATTAATTGTACCGTGTTCAAAAGACAGACTGACGTAATTCCAAGGATTCTTTTGACCCTGGGAGATCTAAAAAAGAGAGATTCGTCAAAATCTCCAGGTTGTATCTTCATAGATTTCAATTTTGACTGTGTCATATACGAGAAATGAAACTATGTTATGCCGCCGTTTAAATAATTATATCTTCTGTAAACAATTCTATAGGTATAACCAAAGGCCAATTAGTGTGTTAAAAGCATAAATAAATCATGGAAGTTCATGAAGATTGAAAAAATGCAATGGAAAAACTATTTCTAAATCTGGTCTGATAACAAGATTGTTTTTATAGTATGGAAAAAAAATCTATAAAAGGAAGAAATCTTTAGTTAATGACTGTACATAACGATTTCTTCTCAAAAAATAGCTTGTTTACCAAAATATAAAAATGGCAGCATCAACGAATTTCAAATACAAGTAAACTTGAGAAACGAATTTTTTAAAATAGCTTAAATTAAGAATTATCTAATATGTAGATTATTAAGTTACTTATTTAACTACGGATTTTGTTATTAAGTATGGTGTTACTTGTTTACACAATGCACCGTGTATCTGAATTTCAGTTTTGTTCATATTAAGTTATTATTAAAAAAATAAGTTGCGTTTTTTATAAGTTAAAGCTCTTTCAGAAAAAGCTTAACTATCATTAGCAATGGATTGCTAGTATTTTGAGTTTTTCTTTCCAGAACTTTAAATTTTTGAAATAATGGCCAATTAAGATTTCCCGTGCTTTGATCATTATTATTGTTTTTACTTTGCCAATTTTCTCGTCAACTATGAGTAAAAGAAATGTTTTTTAGACATTTACGGATGCACATGTTAGCTTCGTGTATATTATATAAACTTAGTTATTACTTATATCCTCAACAATTTTCTATTATTTTTCAGTAAATCGAGATAGATTGGTTAAAATACAATGATTAACTCAGTACAAATTACTAGCTAAAATTCGATCCAATAGATTTTTTAAATGTTTAGAGAGTACCAGGGAAAATAATTGACGAACGAAGTAACAAGGCGGAAGCATTCTTATTATATCTTAAATAAATTTTCATCACTGAAATTAAGTTAATTGAAAGCAAGTATATGAATCATAGGAAAAACGCCGAATACTGATAGGGTAAAATGCAATATCGTCATTCTTATCTTAATTTTGCATTTTGCGTGACAAAATTTCAGCTTGTACTTAATTTTGTAAATCCATTCATCTAAAATTACCATTTGATAATCTATTTAAATTGAACGAAGTAACGTGACGGAAACATTCTCAATGTATCTTAAATAAATTTTCAATTGCGAATTCAATTTCGCGAAAATTATAGCATTTTTGAGTATCTTCGTTTTGTCGCCAAAATCGCCAAATTTTCGCCACGGTCAAGGGTCATTCGGTGACTTCCCTCGACAGTTAGTCAGAATCTCTGTAAATGTCTCTTCCCAACCATAAGCATATTATTGCAGAGAAGCAACATTCTATGTTGATAACACTATAGTATTCACTTCTTCACGAAATATATCTTCACTCGTCACCAATGCTCTGAAACAAATTAATAATTTTTTCGTTGACTTTGATCATCTGGGATTCTGAAAGACATAAAATGAAGAATGGAAGCAAAGAAGGGGTAAGTAAGCAGTTATTAACTACTGCTCATAAAGATAATTTATCAGTTTAGTTAATTTAATATTGCCCCGTTGAGTCCACATTTATATCTAAATAAACTATACTGATTTTTTTTAGTTTTGTAACTTCATTAATTGGGTTTCGAGAATGAAAAATTTATTTCAAATTTTGTCAAATAAATCTGTTAAGCGCAGAAAATAAAATTAAACTTACAGGAAGTGTTCCGAAAAGTTCAGTGAAGCATCTAAATTTATGTGAAACAACTCAATTAATGATTTAAGACAAAAGTCAGGAAAAAAGAAGGGAAAATTGGCTGCACTTTCATATTTAATCCTAATACACGCTCTTCTTAATCATGAATTACTTTCTTCGCGTAACGTTTTGCATTTCGTAATCATAAATTTTTATTTAAGAGCTTAATTAACTCTGGATCTTTTTCTTTTCAGCATAAAGAATGCAAAAAACCTCAAAGAATTTTTTTATTTCAATCTATTAGACCGTGCCATTAAAGACGTCGTTTCTCATAATGAGTCATTTGGTATTCCTAGTTGTAAAAATTAATTATTTTAGCCTTTAAAGTATTTGAAAATTTTAAACTTATATCATGCATTAATAATTTATAAGAAGTTTCAGTTAAACCTCTAATATCTTTTGTTTATGGTCGGAAAACAGGAAGTTTTATTTTCTACTTGTTTTTCTGACATGAAAGAAAATGAATTTTATTTAATCTAAATTCAATTTATCTTTATCTTTCTACAGTTTTTTACTTTTTCTTTAATTTACAATTAAAGAAAGAATTTAACGAGACATGCATTCATGAATCTTTACCCAAGAGAATTGACTATAATTTATGAAGAATTTAAACAAGAAAAGGGTTTTTCCTATTTAATGTTGCATCTCATATTTTTTGAAATCTAGGTGCCTTTTTAATCCCAATGAACCAAATTTAATGAACCAAAATCTACAGGAAATACAAGGTGCGTTCGAAAAGTTCGGTGCATGGTCTCATAAAATAAAGGAAATAATGTATACAAACAAAATATCTTTACTGGCATTCAAAGTAATCACAATTAGCTACAATACACTTTTGACATTGGTTGTACAGCTGCTGGAAACTGTCAGCAAACATTTATTTCGGTATCGCTCGAAGCACCGTTGTCACACGTTGCTGGATCTGAGTAATATCGGAAAAGCGTAGACCTTTTTCTTACGCTTTTGCAAATGTTCGTGAATAATGTTGCTCACACTGTCTAGACTTATTTTCAATTCTTCTGCTATCATTCTAAAAGACAGCCGTCGATCATCCGCAAGCATCCGTCGCACTCGTTCGATGTTGTCTGGAGTTGTGCTTGTTGTTGGTCGACCCGAACGTGGCTTATCTTTGACATCTTCCTCTCCGTCTCTAAAGCGTTTAAACCACTCAAAAACACACTTTTTACTCACTGCGTCCACACCGTACACCTTCACTAACATTTCGTGTGTCTCCGTAATTTGAAGCAAAACTTGATGTTCACGCGTTGCTCTATTTCGCAGTGACGGGCCTTCTCACAATCACTCTTTAAATTGGTCGTAGCGCACACTTCCGCTTAACTATCGTGATTTGGATGCTAGGGGGCACTAGTTGCCATGTCTCTCACTGCGTCAGCGTGAGAACAGCGTCCGAACCAGCGCGGTTATTCAACTATGGGACCATTCACCGAACTTTTCGAACGCACCTCGTATAAAAATCAGTAATCTTGGCAAAATGAAGCATTTCTGAAATTATTTCTAGTTTCTCGTATAAGAGGAAGAGAAATATGGTATTATGAAACAAATTCGCATTCGTTGATCGATATTTTTATAAATCTCTACGTTTCAGACCCTTCTGAATCCGAAAAACCAGTTTTGGGAATTATGTTTTTCTGTGAACACGACAACCCAAAAGCATAGCAAGCTAGATGGATCAAATTTGGTGTGTGTCCTTACTCCAAAATTGTACATTTCTCTCAAACCTTTAACGAAATCTGTCCTCAGGAAGTTTACCTGAGTTCCCGTTCGCCTGCATGGGAACACAGTTAACTCCAAAAAGTAAAAAGATAGATTGATAAAAATTTCTTTTTTAGTTTTATTAACAGAACAGAACACCACTTCACCTCACCTTTCACTTAACCTTTTGGTTATTTAAACAGTGTGGCGGACATGAAGTGGAAGAGACATCGGAAGACGCTCCTTAACTGTCTAGAAAAAAAGGCGAAGGCAGAGAGATGGAAAAGGATACAAAAATACAAATCTAAAAATATGTTATAATATATAAGAAACAAAGGGGAGTATCATATAAAACCATATACAAACAAAAACTGTAACAAGTAATATAAAAAAAATTTGAAGTCAATTCCTACTTAGGTGATTCGAGATATAATGAAAAACGTACTGCGCATGCACAAAAATATGGCTCAAATATGGGGGTGCTTCGATGATCCCATGGGCCATCCATATACCCAAGAACCAAGTCTGTAATGTTAATAGTGTTCGAGATATAATGAAAAACGTACTGCGCATGCGTCATGCAAAATATGAAATGACAAAAAAAGGCAAGAAAGCGAATTAATACTGCATTGTCATCTAGTTCTGAGCTATGTTTAAAGTTTCAAGTCTACAGCTCATCGGGAAGTCAGTTTTAAATCGATTTCAAAATTTGAACAAGATACATAAATATATATATATATATATATATATAGGGAGAGTGTGAACTAATAGTAGGAATTGAAAAAACTAATCAAATAAAGAAATCCACAAAATCAAACTAAAATGCGAGCGTTAAAGCACATGTGTGTCTGTTCTGTTGATTGTTCTTTTCTCCATAAAGTGAAAGTTCTTCTGGGTGGAAGCGGAGAGTAGTTCAAGTGCGCTGTCACTTCGACGAAGAGGACGCAGAAAATTCCCAATGTCGGCTTGCAGGTAATGGGAAAGACTTGAAGTGAAAGATGATCATGGATTTATTCTAAAAAGCTCTTGAAAATCATTAAGATGGTGAAGCAATCGTTGGATTTTAAATCGGGAGCCTTTGTTGGAAGCGACGTTGCGGAACCAGATTCGCTCATGCTGCTGTGCCGGTTTAGTCATGTGGAAGGATGCAGTCAGAATGCATGTGTGTCAAATTATGAACCAAATCAGCCAATGGCCATTCGATTAATTGTTTGTAGAGCTGTCTATTTGTGGGTTCAATCAGAATTTCAACAAGCGAGATAATTGATATTTGGCGATTAATCGCGAACATCAAGGTTGTAAATCTATAAAATTTTGACGGTTGAAGTTCAAATGCGTATTCGATTCTCCACTCTCTATGGTGGGACGGCGGTGGTTGTGGGAGATTTAAAAATGGCTAGACACAAGTATAAGATGTGGCACTTAATAGCATACACTGAAAAATGTACCTGCAGGAAATTTACATTGGGATACGATAACCTGGGATTTGCCTCAGCAAAATTCAATTTCTTTGAATGATTATTCAAAACTTCAATGTTATTGGAAGGGCGAATTGATTGAAATGGGTGAAGAAATTTGATTCTGAAATGCTGACTGTTGAGGAGCGCTATATTAACAAGTGGGCCCCTTCCCCTCTATTCTAATATCCTGTCACAAAATGGAACAGTGGCCTACTAGTGGTAAGGTCTCGGCTTCGGTGCCGGAGGCTTCAGGTTCAAAACCCATTTCCACTAAAGATCCGACGTGTATGTGGGCCTGTTGGACTTAAAATCATATGTAGGGTGCCAAACGTTCTGCCGTTGGTGTGGCGGAAAGTTTGGAAGGGGTTGCCAGCCAAGCGTTGTCTTCGTCATCTGACCAATGGTCAAAATGACGAGGTCCGTCCCAAAATAGTCCACGTGTTGCTTCAAAAGGGGTTGTTAATCCTTTAAAGAGCCATTTTTTTCTAGAATTGTTATAGTAAAATGCTTTTGAGATTGAGATTTATTTAAGAAAAGAAATTCATTTAGCTTATACGATGACATTAATTTTTCGTTAATTAATTTTTCTAATTAATAATTAATTATCAAATCCAGACACTTCGTTATGGTTTGAGAAAAGAAAGTTTCTAAGTGCTCATTTATTTTGTGTTTTGCTTTGTGATGTTTAAAATAAATATTTAACCTATTCGGCCCTAACTGAACTATGTGTCTCGGAGATTAGACTGCATTCCCGTACGAATTTACGAAAGTACAGTCGTCCCTCCAAAATAAAGCAAAATCTTTGTTGAATGTGGGAGACAATCTTCTTGTTCAACAAGCTCAGAAGAAACGATGTTGCCGCTGTTCATCGAGAAATATAGAAACAAGAACATTTACTATATGTGAAATGTGTCAGGTTGCGCTTTGATATTGTTACAAAGTTGTAAAGTTGTCTCCCTAACATCTTAATCTTTGAGACCATTTTGGCGACTTGGTGACAAAGTTGGCGACCTTCGCGATAGACTTGGTGACCATTTTGCCGACTTAGCGACAGAAGAAATTTTCTAGAAAAATCATGAATTGTATTTCTATCGCTACTAGGAGCATTAACTCTCTAGAACCTTCTAGATATCACTGCGCGACATCACTTTTTGTTGAGAAGGTGTAAAATCAATCTCTCAAACCAAAAGTTAGTGTCCACCTGACACATTTACTATATGTCAAATGTGTCAGGTTGCACTTTGATATTGTTACAAAGTCGTCAAGCTGTTTCCCTAACATGCTAATTTTGGCGAGTTCGTGACAAAGTTGGTGACCTTCGCGATAAACTTGGTGACCATTTTGCCGACTTGGTGACAGAAGGAATTTTCTAGAAAAATCCTGAATTGTAGTCCTATCGCTACTAGGAGCGTGAACTCTCAAGAACCTTCTGGATATCACTATGTGACGTCACTTTTTGTTGAGAAGGTGTAGAAGCAAGTTCTGAAACCAAGAGTGAGTCAGTTGAGCTTTGGTCAGAACATTTATTGAGCATTTGAAATGAGAAACCTTTGAGCGGAGATTTATAGGTGATCTCTGCTGTTAATTCGTACAAGTGCTGTTCTGTTACGTTACCTGTGCTACGGTAGTGTTTTTGCAGAAATTTTCGGGGAATAAAACTTTACTTTTTTATCAACCTGCTTGTTGGCTTGCATTCCCGTAGTTTCACCAGACGATTTTTTTAACAATATGGTGAAAAGCGATCTTTACATACTTAACTTGTACTGGAAGGAAAAATAATTCTAGTTCAGTTTTGATAAGCTGTTCGGAAGAATACCAAATTTTACGGCAATATACTTTTTTCTTCACGCCTTTATCCACCTCATGAAGAATTTTTTTTCTTTGACACTAAAGCAATTTCGCTTTGAAATTTTCCAGCTACGAGAACCGAGATTATCTGATCAACAATCTAGAAAACGGGAGACCAGTTCAAGGATACGGGACAGCTCCATTCAGGGGGAAAGGGGGTTATTGAAAGTTTTTCTAGTGAAGTGGACAGTGGGGGATAACGGTTGCACTTCCTGGATGAAATACAAAGAATGACAGCGATTTTACTGCTCTCGGTGAGTTAGGGAACTGGTAAAACCAGTTCAAGATCATTGATCAGATAAAATGTGTTAAAAGAAAGAATAAGTTTGAAATGTTCAGAAATATTTTGAGAAATAGAGATAAAAAAAAATGTTGGATCACAAGAAAAAGTTCGTTAAATAGAAAATGCACTTCGCTATTTGGAGTTTATTTTAGGAAGAAATTCACAAAAATGTCTTGGTTCCAAGGAAAAGTTCGCAAAATAGAGGTTCTTTAAATAGAGGTCCGACTGTACCTCCACAATGAGAATAAACAGGATTTTTAGTAATACACTGCATAATATATGAATGTTTCTTTAGATATTTTCATTTTTCCATGATGGATTACTTTATAATAACCGATAAAATATTAGGAAACATCTTTAAAAAAAATGACTTTGGAAAATTTCCAGTTAAGGACATTTTTTCGCTTGCTTGATTACAGTTTTTATCCTTTACGGGTTTAGCTTGAAATGCATGCAGGAAAAAAAATTTTAGTACTAGTTTATGAGCTCATTTCAGCTTAAATAATATGTATACTTCCTGGAAAATATCAGTTTTCCATCAGCAGTCAAGAAAAACTAATTGAAATAAAAGATTCGGATCAATTTATTCCTTGTTGTTGAAAATTTTATTTTATAGCTTGTATTTCTAATTATACATGAGACGATTACTGCGTTGCATAGACTGAACATTGCAAATCAAGTAACGTCTGTCTCAGATTTCCTCGTCATCTGACTATGAAAGTGTCAAGTCCGCTTTTGAAAGTCTCTAACGTGATTTCTAAAGAACTCTTATCAATTAATTATTTATTAGATATAACTCCACTTGATATCAGCGGATATAGAATCATTGTGATACTTTGTAATCAGTTTAGGTGGACAAAGGCTGATAGGTAGTGATTAGACAAGATAAACTAAGTGGGGATTAATTACTGGTTATCTAATAAACGATAGTTCATTAGATAACAATATCAACGATGTTTCTCTAAATGACATGTAATTGTAAATGTACTATTGTGTGATTGTTGTTTTCTGCTATTCTAAAATTGACTTATTTCATTTCGCGGTACGCTGTTACTTTACTACGCCTCTAAGGATTTAAGGAGCTTCTACCTGGCTATATTAAAAAATCCTCCTTCACCATGCGTCGCTTTATAAGAATGACAGGAGCAAATATGCACTCAATTCACAGAACATTTAACTTTCTGAGCGACAAACGACAGAAGAAAGCCAAATTCAATAGTAGAAAAAGATACTGTGAGAATATTGCTTTCTGCTGTTTAAAAATGGACTTTCTTTCATTTCACGATATGGCGCCACCTTACTAAGCTTTTAATTCTTTAAAAAGCTTCCTGCCTGGTCTACATTAAAAATTCCTCTTTCACCGTGCGTCGGTTTATAAGAATGACAGGAGCAAATATACATTCAATTCACAGAGCATTTAACTTTCTGTTGGACAGAGGTCAGAAGAAATCCAAATTCAATAGTAGAAAAAGATACTGTGAGAATATTGCTTTCTG
>BGPR01000802.1:0-10620 GCA_013235015.1 Araneus ventricosus | reverse complement strand
AATATACATTCAATTCACAGAGCATTTAACTTTCTGTTGGACAGAGGACAGAAGAAATCCAAATTCAATAGCAGAAAAATATAATGTGTGAATATTGCTTTCTATTATTTTAAAATTGATTTTCTTTTATTTCACGATATGGCGTTACCTTACTAAGCCTTTAGTTCTTGAAGAGGCTTCTGCCTGGTCTACATTAAAAATTCCTCCTTCACCGTGCGTCGGTTTATAAGAATGACAGGAGCAAATATGCATTCAATTCACAGAGCATTTAACTTTCTGTTGGACAGACGACAGAAGAAATTCAAATTCAATAGTAGAAAAATATAATGTGCGAATATTGCTTTCTATTATTTTAAAATTGATTTTCTTTCATTTCACGATATTGTTATAAATAAATCGTCTGGTGTGTGAGCGTGAATGCAGGCAGACAAGCAGGATAATAAAAGAATAAATGATGTTTTATTCCCCGAAATTTGGGCAAAACTACTCTCGAAGCACAGATAATAAAACTGAACAGAACTTGTATAAATGAACAGCAGATATCACCAATAAATCTCAGTCGTAGCGTTTTCAAGAGGGCTCAAATGTTTTTCAGTTCACCAGCTTCACTGCTGTTCAAAATCCAACTGACTGCCTCTTGGGAACAACGTGGTTCAAAGAGTACCTGCCCCCGCAGGGGCCTACCTCCTGTAATATCACTATTGATGAAGGCATGGCTTTCATTATATTGCAGTGAAAATGTTTGAAAGCTTGATTTTATACCCTTTCAACAGGAAATGACGTCAATACGTAGGAAGTGACATAATCTCTAGAAGGTTCTTGCTATTTCTGGCTCCCAGTAAAGTAGGACCACAGTTCAGGATTTTTCTAGAAGATTCCTTTTGCCGCCAAATACGCCAATTTTGTCAACAAGTCGCCAAAATGATATCCAAGTTTGTCTCCAAGATTAGAATGTGAAGAAACAACTTTACAACTTCGTAACAATATGGTGTTACCTTACAAAACCTTTAGTTCTTTAAGGAGCTTCTGCCTGGAATTCCTTCGTTACCGTGCGCCAATTCAAAATAATGGCAAGAGAAAATAAACACTAAATTCCCAACGCGTTTAATTTATCTACTAGCAAGAGAACAAAATTAAACCAAATTTATTAGTAAAAATTGCTGTTGTTACTGAATAAACTACCGTGCCCTTTTGAAACAGAACTAAATAAAACGATGGCGACTGCAGAAAGAAAAAGAATCGTTGATATAAAAAATGAGATTAAAACAATGGTGAAATATACAGTAAACATTTGCTATTGTAAAACAGAACTACCATCTGAAGATCATGTTAGGAAATTGAAAGTTTGGTAATTTTTTTGAAATTCAGTTTTGAGACATTGACGTTGTTTGCCTCAAATTTACATATTTGCTCGAAATATTCGAAAAGCATCATAGAAACTTTTGAGATAAGTTATTTTTAAGAATTTGCGTCTAGACATGACGGCAAATACAATCATCGTTGTTGTTCCTCAAAACTCACGAACCATTCTAAAATGCCAATGATATTCTCTATCTTTTCTTAAGAGACATAAATTTTCTGTTACATTTACTCACCACTTAAGATTCTTAACTTTCACTTCAGTGTAAAATTTTTAGAACAACAATTCAAAGAGTGTTCTTAAAGAAGATAAAAAAATACCAGAATAGTTTTTCTTAAGCCTTCTTTATTCTAAAGGGGAAAAAAGACGATTCGATACAAAGAGAAACTATGATCGGTATACGGTACTTGGTAAAAATAAACTAAATATATATAAAAGAAAAATGAACTACTCTACACATCTAAAATAAAGCTAAAAAGAACGTTAGCGGCTCTTGGATAAAAATGTCGGTAATATAAAAACATCAGATGAAAACAATTCGAGAAAAAAGCATTTCAATATTCTTTCCGAAACACATTTTGAAGATAAACTTGAAGTAGTGTTTTCAAAAATAAACATGTTATCTGAAAGTATCAAGAAAAAAAGAATAATACTTCGTGAGAAAAAAGGCATGAATTGAATTCTTGAGATCAGGCACAGTTTAAGGAGAAGACAAAAACATATGAAAATATGTATGCAATCTTTACCGAATTTTATTTGCTTTTTACAATGTATTTTTTAGTGGATCGGAGGTAGAAAAGAGATAAGTTATAAAAAGGAGGTTTGGAAATGTTTAATAATTAGTCGTGGCAGTTTATGGATAAAATTCTGGAAGAAAAGGACATTGGGAAATATTATGTAAATCCTTATGTTACTGATGTCAATCGATATCTATTTTTTTAAATATTGGAGGTATAATTGTTGGTTCATTTACAAATACATGGACAATTATCATTGAGAGCTGAAGAAGAAGCACAAAAGAACTTAAGAACGAAAATGGCTAAAGAAAATATCAGTTTATTATTTGCCAATGTGAATTTTGGTGCATGTATGCTTCCGCTGTGAAATTGATAATCATGTTTTGGACATACGTGTAATGTATTTACAAATCCATTTTATTGTAAGATTTCTAATTAAATTGTAGGCATAAAATCCATCGAGTACAAATTAGATTCAGCATATACTGAAAAATATCATAATGCTATAAACCAAACCCTTAAATTAGATTTTAAATAAATTATTGTACTACATTAAAATAGTCGATTAAATTATTAACCAGGGCAGTGTTGTCCCCATCGCTTTCTCGTATACTGTCAAAATAAGTTGCCTTTGTAATATAGCTTTGTAATATATTTGCAATATAGAGAAGGATGTAAGAATTTCAGAACTCATTCCCTTTGCCTATTGAACGCAAAATTCTATTCAGGTCTAAAATTTTGGCAACAACACACCATTTCACACATATCACACAACTCTAACTCGTTATGTTTTCAAATTATGGTTTTCACCTAAATTGGTAGAGAGATTGCTAGACAGCATTTTCTCGGATTTGGTCCAGAATTTGACACTGATGTGCAATTATAGTGGTACAGTCATCAACTAAATTTCATCTTTCTAGTTCGCTGTGTTTTTAAGATATAGCATTTTCATGCACGGAGAGAGACTGATAAATTGGCAAAATTCCAAAACTTGCTTTTTTGAGTCAGGAGTTTTTGTAATTTTTTGGCATTTACAATATTTTTTCGTATTATACTTCGTATGCGAGAAAGATTAGGTTGATATCGTGGGCACCAGAATGTTGCCTGTAGATGGCGCTGCCATCACCAGTGACGTCAGAGCATCAAGCTGCCGAGGACAGAGGACGAGATGAAACACGGTACGAGAAGCATATTTACGGATCCTACTATGGTTTGGATTGAGGTCGCTTTTCGTTGTCTCTCAGCGTCACGTGACTTCGCTTGCTTTTGAATGATGTCATAGGAGAGCGCTTAGTTTGGGTTTCGATTTTTGTCTCAGCTATTGTATCATGGAGAAACCAAAATTATCTTTATCTTGAATTCCTCATTCCCTTTAGAAATATCAAATAATCGTAATTAAAAGATAATTTTGGTTTTTCCATGATACAAAAACAAATAGTTTTGGTTTTTCCATGCTAAGACAAAAATCGAAATCCAAACTAAGCGCGCTCCTATGATAACATTCAGAAGCAAGAGAAGTCGCGTGATGCTGAGAGCCAATAAAAAGTGACCTCAATCCAAACCATAGTAGGATCCGTAAATATGCGTATGAGACGTATTAACGACGTTGGCTTTTTTCTCAAGGACTGACGACGACGATGGGCCATC
Source organism: Araneus ventricosus (assembly GCA_013235015.1). Lineage (NCBI taxonomy): Eukaryota > Metazoa > Arthropoda > Arachnida > Araneae > Araneidae > Araneus > Araneus ventricosus. Next base: position 6,876 of record BGPR01000802.1, on the reverse strand, counting down.
CAAAAGCCTATTTAATGACGAACTGCTTCAGTTGTACACATCTTTAATTGTAAATAATGCTTCTTAAAAATGGAATCTTAATATAATAGTTAGTTAAAGTTATCGAGTGATTATTTCTATGGAACCCAACATTAAGCCCAAAAGAATCGCCTATAATATTTGAAAAAAGCAGGACATTACTTTTCATAGAGCGTCCGCTAGGAGGCAAGTGGACACTTCTTTTCTTCCAGATAACCTAATTTCAGATTAATTTATAATAATTTAACATTTTGGAAGCGGGAAAGGTAAAAATACATCTTTCCCGAATTACCCAACCTCCAAATTTTAATTCAAGCATTTGACTTACTTACTAGTTTAGATAAGTTGAGCATGTGAATAGATGTCTGCAGAATACGGCCCTCTTATTCTTTCATGGTATAAACAGTTTCTAGAGCAAGCATAGTTAGAGTTCGTCGTTTTATTTGAGCTTGTATTTAATTCGTATCCTGCACAAAATGTGTTAATTTCCTTTTCTATGTATTTATTTTGAACTTCAATTCATAATAAAACTTTGGCTTTACGAAATTTGTGTTTGATAATGTGGACGTTCTGAAATGATGTTATAGTAAAGTGGATTCTAGTAAATTCAAAGACAACTTTGAGTTCGATGGTTTTGATGATCAACACTTCTGCGATTTCGACGCACGATGAATACTCAAAATTATTTATCCAGTATGCACAATCAATATATATAAAACATTAACGTAAGTGGCACAAAAAAGAAGTTAATTTCTCTTTTGCCGATGGCAACGATCGATTTATTTACAAAATAATACCGGTAGCCTCCTCCATGTTATGCTTAACTTCATAGGCATAGACTGCTACATTCGTTCGGGTGTTAAACAACTTCTCCTCGAAAAAAATGAGTTAAAATGAGTTTAAGGAATAGAGTTCGCAATATTTCTCAATGAAAGTTTGGATGAAAATATTCAAAAGAGATCAGTTAAAAATCAGTTAAAAAGGATATTGACATTGGAGAGCTAAAGAACGTTCAGATCGACGTCCGAATCGTTCAAATCAGAGTAGGTTAAAAGCGTGTTAACTCGCAAACAAATTGAGGAACTTCTGCGAATATTGTATATTGGGTACTTTTCCGTTATACACAGACCACTTGGTGCCGTCTTTTTGTCTTGGCGAATTTTCTTGGATCGCTCAACCAACAGCTTGGCTCAACTTCATTGCTGACGATAGTTGACTGTCGCTAGATTTTTGGCGAGCTGAAACGTCAGGAGCTTGAAAGAGCCAGTTTGGCCAAAAATATAATGGTGTGCGTATAACGGAGCGCATATGCCCTGCGTGGGATCAGCTAGTACTGTAAGAAACTCACAATACGGTAAGAAAGAATTAACAGAAACGATAACAATTGAAAAGGTTTTTAAAAATGCTTTTCTTAAAGACATGAATATCTACAAAGACAAAAATTAATACATATGAAATTTAATTGGTGCGCGCAAGTGCAGCATCATCCAGGAAAAAATTGCGTTGTACAAAATAAATAAAAATAATTAATAAAGGGAATTATAAATGTGGAAGAGTAAAAAATAATAGCAGATAACGACAAGAAGTAAGAATCTGGTGAATGACTTCATCAGAGGCCAGACATCCATGCAGATTCAAAAATGGAACAGGTTTTCTGTAGAGGAAAACTTTAGAAGAACTTTCTGTAGAGGAAAGACTTTAAGGTCTGAAATTATTTAATATCTTCTTATGACCTGAACCTATTCCGAGATGTAATGGAAAGGAAAAACATTTATCCGCAAAGAAGAAATTAAAGACATTCTTTTGAAGAAAGTAAGAAAAGAAGGGCTTAAAATCTTACCTCTTATAACATTTGTGTAACAAAGGACACCAAGCGTGTGTTATAACGTAAACAAGGCAAATAGATGCTTGCACCTATCTCCATCTAGTGAGGGAAATACTGACTAAAGATTTGAACATTTTTTAGTATATTTTTCATAAAGATTTTTGAGTTTATTTTATTTTATTTTTGATTTTTTTATAACATTTTTTGACGTTTTCATGCATTCTTATAATTTTTATTTTCCATTTTTTAAGTATTTTATTATTTTTTATTTTCATCTTTTATATTCATTATTTTGTTCAGATAAAATTGCAGGTGAGCCATTAAAAATGAAAGAGGGTGTGGAATGAGTATCGAAGCCACTATCAGTGCAATTTAGAAATTGAGAGGAAAATTTTAATTCTTAAAGTAGTGTAGTGGGTAGCCGTTTAGCTTTAAATTAATATTTAAATTATCAATGGCTTCGACAATAGTAGAATGGTTGCTGCAGATATTTTTGATTCTTTTAATTGGAGAGTGGATGGTATTTTAATGACATTTAGGTGGAGTTTGGTATGATAATGACAAAGAGAAATGGCTCTAAAATTAAAGTCATCTCTCTTGTCATAGATACCAACCGAAACGCCTGAATCTATGATTTTAATTACTAGATCTAAGTAATTACAATTATTGTTATTATTATTGGTTTTGTTCAGTTTAAGTTCTTCCGGATAGCAGTTAATTAAATTGTCCAGGTTGTCAAAGTCAAATACAATAAGGTCATCAATACAACGATAGGCAGAAATGAGATTATTTTTTTATGAATTTTCTCTCAAATATATGAAGAAAAACATTAACCAGAGCACTAGAGAAACTCGTACCCATAGGAAGATCACGCGACTGTCTGTAGTAGCTGATTCCGTTGAAGAGATAATTTTCACAGATGTTAATATTACAAATTTCTAGCCATCTATTTTTCTCTATGAAAGGTTTAGGTATAAATCATATAAAATATGCATGCGTCAGTTAATTTCTCCCGGGGGAGGCTGGTGAAAAGATTCTCCAAGTCAAAAGTGTTGAAGCTGCGAATTGTATTATCTTTAAAAAAGTTCAGAATTTCAATGTTACTACTAATTATAAAGTTTTCTTCTTCTTCAATTTTTTTGAGAATGATTTTAAGAAAATTGAAGAAGAATTTGTCAAAATAAAAATTGTAACTGCCTATGCCATACGTAACAAATCTGAATTTTAAAGGATTTTTGTGAAATTTAATAGTAGGAAAAAGGTCATATTCTTAGTCTTGATTTAAATTTTTTTTTGCTAAGGCCAACATTCTTTTGTCTAGTTCTTTTTTACTGAAATTAATAAGTTGATATGTGATGTTTGAATTGTACTCAATGATCATAATTTCTTTGAAGTGGAATTTACACATGATACAAAAATTATTTTCTGCTTTGTGTACAGTAGTGATAATAAATTTATTTTTTAAGTTTTCAATTTCTTTTTTAAGATTTGTTTCCAAGAAAATACATCTGTTGATGATTTTTCTTTTATTGATGTTAATTGAGTGCTTGGTTTCCATCAAAACGTGATGTTTTCATTCACCAAAGCCTTCAATAGGCCAATGATATTTTCTAGCAATTTTAGCAATAAATATGTCCAAGCCTTACTTCTTGTCGTTATCTGATATTATTTTTTACTCTTCCACATTTATAATTTCCTTTATTAATTATTTATATTTATTTTCTTAAAGACACTAGAAGATTTGTGCCCTCCTACGACGGGCTTTTAGCTTGCAAACTATATCTCAGAACTCATTGTAACAGATATATCTACTCACGAAAGATATAATACAAAATCTCATAAACATTTTTTGGCATAATTTACAACCATACTTTTCATTGTTGAGACGGAATTTAATCCGTTTTCATTGTTTAAACAAATATTTAATTGCGTGTTTCCATTTCACTTTTGAAAGCTGAAGTAATATTCTAATACAATCATCCGATTGTCTCGTTCAATAATGCCGCAGACGAAAGGGGCAGGTTATTTTTAGCTCCGGCCGGCGTTAGAGACATCTCTGGGCTTTTCTTTTATAGACTAAAAATGAAGGAAATTAAAAATAGAAAAATATTTTTAACAAATATGCAGGTCAGAACTAAATCATGAAGCGAGAAAGCGAATTTCAATCACATTTATAATGTATTGTAAATTTTAATGAATATTTTGAATTATTTCTTGTAATATTCATTGTGGCTTCATGTCTTTACAGCATTATTTTCACTCACGCTTTTGCGATTTGTTTTTGACCTCCATTATTTTTTTTATAAAAATATTTTCCTCTTTACCGTTCAGTAATAAATACGTGTTTTTAATAGCTTTTTTAATTTTATTGTTTTCTACTTTTTAGTCTTTAATGCATATCATCAATTCTTATTATGAAATCTTGTAATTAATTTGTATATCAAATTCCCTACCAAATGGCACCGTTAATATGGAATCAAGATTTCATTACACTGAATAGATTTATTGAAAATTAGGTATTGAAATTAGTACAATATTGTCTTGACATCACGAACACGCTCCTGTACAAATTTTCAGAACTCTTCGTCAGAAAGCGAATGTAAAATCGATTACAATATTCCATCTTTACAAACATGAAACATATAATGTGAAATACTGTTACGAAAATGTAATGTTGCTTTCTTGTCTTGCTAGTCTTATAGATGGGAACAGAGTTTTACAGGGTTATGTACGGAATGCCGTCGACGGCCCGGTTCCGAACCCTGACCTTGGCGACAAACTTGGCGACATGGGCGACAAATCGAAAGTTCCCGAAGATGCGATAATTTTCTCGATATCTCTATTAGGAGGGCAGAATTTGATTTTGGGACCGGCACAATAACTAATATAACAAGGCCAGGCATTGATGCGGGACGTTTAAGATGCAAGGACAGGCATTGATACGGGATGTTTAAGATGCAAGTCCAGGCATTTATACGGGGCGTTTAAGATGCAAGGCCAGGCATTGATACGGGACGTTTAAGATGCAAGGCCAGGCATTGATGTGGGACGTTTAAGATGCAAGGCTAGGCATTGATACGGTACGTTTAAGATGCAAGGTCAGGCATTGATACGGGACATTTAGAAAGATGCAAGGCTAGTCCTTTTTAACACAGTCATATTTTAGAATTGATTTTACTTTCTGAATTATATCATTTTCTTCTTTCACATAATTATAAAATTGGTCGAAGGTCATTTTACAATTATAATCTATAATATAAAGCAGAAAATACATGTATCCGTCCGTCTGTCGGTCACAAGAACTCCTCCTAAACGGTGAAACGTAGCGACATGAAATTTGCACACGACATTCTAGAGAACATTTCTAGGTCAACGGTGTTACTTTCAACTTTCAGAGTTAATTAGTTCTTAAGATATTTAATTAAATAGTGAAAATTAGCCGCTTTTAAGCCCAATGCTTAGACGTTTTTGTCAATAACTTCTGAAGTATTTATGAGACAACAATTATTTTTATGCCATTTTAAAGAGCAGAAAATTATCTTTTTAATGATATTAACTCCATTGCGATGGAGTGTTTTTCTCTGATTGTTATTAAGGTTTAAAATTATATTTTTTAACGCAATTTGTAACAATACTTTTTATTCTTATAGAAATAAATTCACGCCAATTTACTGTTTCGCGCGCGGGCTTTTGCCAGTGTTAAAGTTAATATCAGAAAATATTGCTTTCTTTGACCATAAACAACAAAGGAGACTTTGCACTTCCGGTTTCCTGTTTTCATAGCATTAACAGCTTTTAATACGGTTACACAGTAATCCAATGACGTTAGTGAATTATTCTCTTGATGTTTTGTTTAATTTTAACAATTTCTTAACTGATCCTAATGAGTGTGTGCTAAGCTTTCAAGGCTTCTTAGTCCTGTCCCTATTGTAGGAAGAGGAAAAGAGAGGGGAAAAAAGATGTTCTAACGATCAATCTGTCGCGAAAACTCCTCCTAAACGGTGATTAGTCTTGGCATGAAATTTGCGCATGGCATTCTGGAGTCCGTTCTTAGATTAATTCTACTTTTTCAAACTTATACTTTCAAATTATACTTTTAAGATATTTAATTAAATAACGAAAATTATGCCAATTTTCGGCGTTTTATCTCAGTTTTTCGCCAATAATTTTAGAAAAATATATTGAACGTAGATTATTTACATACCTTCTTAAAGAGCAGAAAATCATCTTTATAATGATTTCAAATGAAATGTTATGCGTTCTTTTTCTTAATTTAATAAACATTTCAAATTTAATAAAATTTAATAAACGCAGAGAGTAATTAACATTTAATTCAAACCACTGATCGTTTTATCAAATCCTTCATTCCGGTATTTTTACCATTGCGAAAGTAATCATAAAATTATTGTTTTCTTTGAATGTTAACAGAAAGGCAGAAATTTTATTTAGCTTTTCTTTCATAGCAGATACCCCTTTCAATATGTTTGCGCCATAACACAATGATGTTAATTACTCTCTTTCCGCGATGCTTCATTTAATTTTACAAATTTTTAATGATCATAATGAGTTTTAATATCCTTCAAGATTGCTGAGCCCACGTCCTTCCGGAGGGAGAGGGCCTAAGGAGAAAAAGAAAGAACAATTTGAGGTGTTTTTCGGACTGTGAGAAAAGCACTAAAGATAAGATAATTGTTGTCCGGTTAATGACAAATAAAAATTCGATGGGAGGCTGTCTCTGCGACACGTCCGCTTGGATTGAGGGGCGTAGACTTACTTACCTTACTCAACTGTGACTTTCTGTGTCTAAAGTTTTTCTTTGTGACTAAAGTAGCTCTATGTGACTTTGACCTATGACCTATGCTCGATGATATTTCTCAGTTAAATGAAACTAAAACAAACTCAACTCAATTAAATCGTTGGAAAGGACAGCTCAATTAAATCAACAATTGTTAATAATAATTAAGGACAGTTAATTAATCGATTACTCAACTATGACTAAAGTAGCTCTATGTGACTTTGACCTATGCTCTACG
>BGPR01000801.1:383656-400340 GCA_013235015.1 Araneus ventricosus | reverse complement strand
AAGTAAAGTAAAGTTTAAAGTAAAGTAAGTAAAGTAAAGTTTAAAGTAAAGTAAGTAAAGTAAAGTTTAAAGTAAAGTAAGTAAAGTAAAGTTTAAAGTAAAGTAAGTTATTACATAACTAGTAGTAAGGAAATGAGTCATGTGCTGCCCTCTATACGTCAATAACACGATAATATTCATGTATAAAAATATAGTAATAAAATGCCAGAAAAGCTGAAGTTATACTTAATAATAACTGCAATTAAACTAAACAGTTAATTATGGAATATTTCATGATTTTTTTCGACAGGTGCAGATAATATGATACAAAATAAAATGCTGTGAGAGAAAGTCAAAAACGAGCACATGTAATTAACAAAGATATTTTCAAACATTTACTGGAGGCATTTACTAGAAACAGAATTTGGTATCCAGAACGAAATTTCGTATGAACTGTTTTTTTGAAAAAAATTATGGAAATTTTCGTTTCAATGGATTTCATTTTCAACAATCCTTTCACCTAATTACAAAGGAACATCAAACCTATCGAGTTTTCCTATGGTTTATAATAAGTTAAAGTAGTAATGAATATTTACTTTCATTTCAATTTGATTGCAAGAAATTCTCACTTATTTTTTAAATAAAATAATAAGTTCAGAGCATTTCCATGATACTTATTTTAAAGTTATTTATTCGCCTCAGTTCTTTAAAATGTTCTCAGAAAAGCATTCAGATTTTTTGAGATGAAAAAAATATCTAGTTTTAACATAAACATCAAGTTCTACTAGATTTAAACTTGCAAGAGATATTGGAAATCTTAAGAATGTAATATATTTGGAAATTTACAATTCATATATTCTAAGACTATTTGAGCTAATACTATGATAACGATAATGAATTAAAACTTGTTGATCAGCATGTAAAAATTAATTGTCCTATAGAAGATGTGCGCCATTTTTAAAGCTACAGAAGGAACAATTGGGCAAAAGAAACCGTTAGATTTAATGTCATTATCATATTTGGTAACTTCTTTGGGATTTCATTCCTTGTAAAGTTAATCACTTTCCTTTATTTTCTTCGAGCAATGACCTTGCATAAAATACTCTTTCCAGTACATAATAGTATTAATAATAAAGAAAGATTCTAGTGAAATTTAAATGAACAATAAACTGAAAAGTCAATAAGATTCTTAAGTTTACAGCATGGATGTTCTGCAAGTTCAGGTTCTCCAAAGTGAATGCCTGTAAAGAAGAAATAATAAAAGTAACATCGAAACTATGATGATGCTTACGAAGAACTCTAATTATGATTAGGGTAATTTATGTAACAATAACCTTTTTATTACTTTGTCAGAATTTAATTGTAACTTTTGTGACTTATTATTATATGATCCAGCATTATCTAAGCTTGGAGTATCATTTTTATTTAATAACACAAATAACACTAAACTAATTATAATAATGAAAATGAACTATCAAAAATTATCTGTCAAAATAAACAAGTCAAGAAATTTCTTAACAATCACTACACGAATGTTCTATAAGTACAATTTTTGAAACGCAAATCTAGTGAGAAGGCAAGAAGTAATAAAAGTAGAATCCAAGTTTGAAAAATCGTTATATTTATCATACTAACCTAACTCTAATAGTAAATGAGTCATCGTAACGACAAACTCCAAATCATTATATTATAAATCTATAATTATCTCTGCCAGTCATCAGTTGATGCATTTTAGTTAACTTCATGTCAAAGATGTCATGTAGTAGATAATAGACGTCAAACTACTTGCAGCTTGCATTAGTGGATGTCATGACATAATCAAGTATTGATTTATTCAACAGAGCGTTACAATATGTAGTAGCGACTGCCATTCAAGTTGGTGATTCATATGTTTCATTAAGTTAATTATAATGTTCCTGTCTGAATCGTATTAATAAAGATGATTCGAAGAAATATTATAAGAATTGCTATAAATTTGATTACAGACGAACTGAAAATAACAAAGTAGCTATATGTTTCATGAAGTTAATTATAATGTTCCTTTCTGAATCGTATTAATAAAGATGATTCGAAGAAATATTATAAGAATTGCTATGAATTTCATTACAGACGAACTGAAAATAACAACGTTTCTAATAACTTTTCGACAGTAGCATTTCTGAGTACTCTTTCAATTATTATCATCCTTAGGGAAATAAATAAAATTAACTTGGTTGTAAAGTTATTATTTCAGTTATGGTCATTTGGAAAAATGCGTTGATTTCGAAAAAAAATATGAATCGAGCATGATGAAATGAATTTCAATTAACATTAGTATTTACTTCACGATAAAAAAATATTCGATAAAGACTCTGCAGGAAAACATCTAAAGAAAATTCTTTTCCAGTTCAGTATTTTGTTTGCTGTCTCCGTACGAGCAAATTACTTCTTGGAGGACTAGTGAAATACATTTAACTAATGTTATTTTTTTGTTATTTATTAAATTAATTATAAAAAACATGTAAAATATGTAGTAACGCGCGTATATCATCTCGTAGGTTATAGGAACGAAATGACATCAAAACAAATGTTATAGACCTTTTTTGGAACATTTCAGATTAAATATTGATCTCTTAAAAGTATTGTAAATGTATATAGTTAGATATTTCTTTACATTTATCTATTAGAATAAAAGGCTTTCATACGGCTTTGTTAATAAATAATTTTGTGTATAAGGCGTATCTAAAAAGTTCGGTGAATGGTCTCATAAAATAGAAGAAGCGGAAGATAAAAACAGAATACCTTTACTAGCCCTCAAAGTAGTCACTATTATGTATAATATAGTTTAGACAGCAATTGTAAAGCTATTGGTAACTGTCTGTAAACAATCCTTTCGTAATCACTCGAAACGACGATGTTGCATGTATTTGGATGTAATTTGACCTTTACTAGTCCTCAAAGTAGTCACCATTATCTATAACACACTTTAGACAGCAATTGTAAAGCTATTGGTAACTGTCGGTTAACAATCCTTTCGTAATCACTCGAAACGACGATGTTGCATGTATTTGGATGTAATTTGACCTTTACTAGTCCAGAGAAGTAGTCACCATTATCTATAATACAGTTTAGACAGCAATTGTAAAGCTATTGGTAACTGTCGGTTAGCAATCCTTTCGTAATCACTCGAAGCGACGATTTTGCATGTATTTGGATTTAATTTGACCTCTAAATCGAAAGTCTTTCAGGACTCCTTGAGTCGGAGAGAAAAAAGAAATCTGCAGAAATATTACATAATTATTAACACTTTTATTGATATTTTACAACAAACTTTATAATTAGTAATAGCTTTAAAAATCCGATATAATAAATGAAAAGAGAATTTTTTTTTTAAATCGGAATTATTACAAAGAACTTTCATTGTTTCAGATGTATGAATTAATAATACAGAAACCATAACGGGAAAAATTTTTGAAGTTTTTTGAGAGGTTTCATTAATCATTAACAGCTCTTAGAAGCAATATACAGGGTGTCCAACAAAGGACTCCCTCATTTTAAAATTAAATAACTCGGCAACGGAGATCGATAGAAGAACGAAACCAGTGATATGCTTAGTCTGAAAGCCGTAAAAATCTGATACAAAAGTTTCAAAATTAGTTATAAATGTTGCCGACAGGTGGCGCTGCAGGTTGTAATAGCTATTCAGAATCCGATAAGAAATCTATAAACTGTCCTTGGCAAGCACGAAAAATGCCTAATTTGAATCAATTGTGATGTGATTGCAACGATTACTTGCAAATGATAGTTTATAGCTTTCTTCTCGAAATCTGAACTGTGATTACAACGTACAGCGCCACCTGTCGGCAACATTTATAACTAATTTTGAAACTTTTGTATCAGATTTTTACGGCTTTCAGACTAAGCATATCACTGGTTTCGTTCTTCTATCGATCTCCGTTGCCGAGTTATTTAATTTTAAAATGAGGGAGTCCTTTGTTGGACACCCTGTATCATCTTTTTGCTTGCCCAAAAATAAAAAAAATAAATGTTTTTAATTTCTAAACAAAAGACGTTTTCTGACACTCTAATAATATTCGCACATCAAAGAATAAAAAATATTTAATAACGTTTCATTTCCAAAATTCATCTACTAAAATTTTATTTTCCTTTGGTCATTTTCAATTGTCTTCCAAACTTAATTTAGTTCCATTGAGCTTTACTAAGCAATAAAACTCAGTTTGGAGATTATCAAAAATTACATTACTACAATTTTAAAACGAGCTTATATGAAATAAATCTTATCATAATTAATTGAGAAAATTAATTTGAAATATAAATTTGAAATTTAATTTGACATATAAATTTTGTTTTATGTAATACATCATGGAATGTTTTGTTTGCGTCATCTGAAATCCAATGAAATTTTGGAGGGATCTTGAAATACAAGTTCAAATAAATAATTTACTTCGTGATATTTCAAACCTATCCTATAAAACTACTTTCTTCGTTGATTCTGATTAGCTTTTATAAATTTCTTAATCGACAATATAAAAAAATCTTATCCTGATACATATAATTTAATCTGTTGCCATGGTAATATGAATTATTCATACGCAAAAACGATTTCGGCTTGGATCATAAGGAGTTTTTCCCTTTAATATTCGGTTGAATACGTTCAGTCAATATTAATGGAAAAGAATTCCTTAATAAGAATGTTCTTTTTAATTTCATGATTGTTATTATTTCAGATTATTATTCCTTTATTTATTGGTATTTTATTTGATAAAGAAGACTTTGCTGAATCTTTCCGATGAAAAATTCTAATTCCTGAGAGAAAAAATTATTTCTAACTAATTTTCTTTTCTTTTAATACCAAATTATCGTTACGTATCAAGTAGTTGAAACATAAAAATGCGTTTTTATATGGTTGTCAGGAAATGGGGTATTCAAGGCGAAGTCTTTCTTGAAACAACGGCCATAGATATAAAAAAAAATTAATATCTTAAAAAGTAACTCTTAACTCGCATCTAATGAAAAGTCAATATATGGTTATTTGTAATAGTTAAACACTTTAATATTATGCCCTATTGAAGAATACATAGAAAACACAAGATATCTGATTTGCCATTTTTGCTCTATAGTCGTTCTTTATAGCAAAAAGGAAAAAGATCCTAGCATGATCATCATGCATAAAATGTGTCTTTGATAAAGATAAACATGATCTATTTGCTGTAAGTTTTGAGAGCCATAAAGGAATTAATTCTTTTTCATATTGCTTTAACCTTCCAGCGGACGCGCCCTCTGCGCAAACATGGTAGGTCGCGCGTATTTCCTAAATACTCTATTGAAAAATATCACTTTTTAAGAGGGTAATTATTAAAATTAGGTTGTATTTGGGTAATGGTTAATAAGTACAATTATTTTAGCGATTTGTATTTAAAAAGAAATTAAAACAATATAAACAAAAAACAAATAAACAATATAAAATGGCCAAAGAATTAGCTCAGGAACGGGAAAATAAAATAAATGAAATTACCAATATTTCAACTGAAATATTTTCGTTTGTAATATGAAATTGTAACAACAATATGGAAGTAAGAAAACAATTCAAATTTAGAATTAAAATGCAAGAAGTCAGTTTTATAGTCATTTCATTGCAACGCTCGCATCTCTGAAATAGAAATAGCAGATTTGCGGAGTCCTGTTAACAACTCGAATTCCAGACGATGATTAACAGTTCGTCGCAGGGTTGCCAGATCAAAATAGCAAAATAAGGCCAAACCGTCTTTACAATAAGGCCAAAAAAGGCCAAATTTGAAAATTTTATTAAAGCACTGATTTTCGCCTGATTTGTTATGAGGAAATGATTATCCTTCATGAAAAAGAATCCCACTAGATTGGCATATGTATAATACTCTTTTATTAAACTTGAAATTAAAAAAAAACAACTACAAACAAACATCTGCAAAGAAAAAAGAAATTGTGTTATTGCCGGTGCAGTATAAATGATCGAGCGGAATATATAAACGTCTGCTATCAACAATGTTTTATATTATTTTCAATGTGATTACAATAAGTGAAAAGTTCTTTCATAGTCATAGCAAATGAATAACAGTAAAAAAATCCATTCATATAACAAAAGGGAGTTCAGACTTGTAATAGATGGTTGAGTTTCCAAAACGTGATAAAAATATGAAAAATGCACTCCTCTTAGTTTCGATATTATTTAAATAGCTAATATCCAAATCCAATATGCTGCGTCGTTCTAAATACTATTTTTGTAATCTTTTTTTCGATCTCTTAGATTTGACATTAAAACGTTTGTTAAATTTCTAGATATAGGTATTTCAAACAATACCAAAATTAGACATAAATGCTTTTTCTTCCTTTCTTTCAAAGATCTGTAATGTGATTCCCTCTTTCCATTCCTCTCTCTCTCAAAAAAAGAATATTTTACGCTTTTGTGTAAACACTTGATTTTACTCTTATGCAGAAGTTTTCGTAAAAGAATTCAATCGTGAAAAGAATAAAAACAGATAAAGTGGTTCGTATACACCGTGCAGAGACAAACATAGCTTCCGCTAGAGGCATTTTGAATAATACAGTCTGTAGGAAGGTGACAGAAACATTTCTTTTTCTGGAACTACTTCGTTTGACAGCTGACTGTGGACCATTTGAAAAGTGTCATATCAAAAGTTATTAAAAAAGTCGTAAAATTATTTATTAAAAATCGTTCTAAAAGTCAAAGCAAAATTAAAGCCAAAAAAAGTCCAAAAAATTAATTTAAGGCCAAATGGAAATTCCTAAGGCCAAGGGGCTTTGAAAAAAGGCCAAATTTCAGAATTTGGCCTTTAAAAGGCCAATATGGCAACCCTGGTTCGTCGCAAGGTTCTGGAAGAATAGCCAAGGTCATGCTTTCGTAGCGCCCTCTGGTAAAAATATATGAAATTAAATTCAACTTCAGTAAATCTCTCGCACACGCGCGCCCACAGAAATGATAATCATTATATAAAAAATATTTCTTTGGTAAAAATCAACCTCTTGTATTTGCTGTAAAGTTTAAGAACCATAAATATATTCATTCTTCTTCATTTTGCTTTAAAAGAGCTCATTTCAAGCTGTCTAGTTTCAGGGAAGGATAACTTTCAAATGATTGAATACTAGATAATTTATAAAGTATAAATATCTTTTTCCATTTAAGGTTTGTCAAAATACAGGTTGTGATATAATTTTCTTCAGTTGCTGAGTAAGACTGCAGACAATTTTATCATTTGGATTTCTTCAGTATCTGAGATTGGTGGAAAAAGTGGGGGAGGCAAAAAATTTATAGACACCTGAAAGTTCCCCGAGATATAGGGGAAGACAACGAAATTTTCAATTCAATTACATAATTAACTGGTTTTCTTGGACATTATTGTTTTTTATAATTCCTAGTTTTAGGCAGCTCAAATGAAGTAAAAATTTAATTTTTTCAAAAAGTGGGGGGTGAGTCTGACCCTCTCGCCTCCCCCGACTCGCCGCAACTGGTTGCCTTCAACCGTTTCTCCATGATTTAGGGTTGAATCTTAAGGGGTTGGCCAGCTGTTTCTAATTAGATAATAAGTTGCTATTCTTCTCCACATTAATAATGTTTTAGGAACAGTATAGTGTTAATGTATCGTATTATATTCATTTAATCGCAATGTATATCATTTTGCAATGAAAAACGTAACTATATCTTGTAGCTGTAAAAGTGAGCATCTACATTTTTTGCAAATATCTCTTCCAGAGCTATTAAGTTAAGTTTTGGCTCTCTTCACACCGTGTCGCTCCAAATTGCATACTGAAACACAGTACCGAAAACTTTCGAATGCCAGGCAGGTTTTTCTTTAATAAAAACATCTAATTTTGGCTGGATGTGAAAGAAAATCTGCTTATCAACTTTATCATAATCTTTTTTTCTTTAATTTCTTATATTCATTTGTTGCACAGTCAGGATTGAAGAGGCAAGTTAAAAGACATCGTTTAAGAAGAAAAGTGTGCTCAAAATTAACAGATAACGGTTCAAATCCAGAATTTGGTACACACTCTTAAAATGGTGTCAAGTCGCCAAAGCTCTTGTGAGTGTTTCTTTCATTAGCTTTGGAGACTTGGCGTCAATCAAGTGCAACGGTCACGTTAGAGCTTTCGCGATTTGGCGACGTCTGAAGAGTGGGAACCGACTTTTGGATTTCAACCGAGATTAGAGTGATTGCTATATATATATATGATTCCTCTGATATAAAATTGCTAAATAAATTGGCATTATCCTGTGTCGGTCATTCACGGCCACTCCAGGCCGTTCAAATCCGCCCACTGCGAAAGACTTGGAATCCTTCGGAAAGCATTTAGCTAAAGTATACGCCAAACCACCTAACCTTCTCTATAAACCACACATACCTACTTTCCATTGGATTTCACTTGATTGCAATGCTCACCTCTAATGGAGTGGAGTGATGGAAATCTGGGAAGGATTAAATATTCGATGGGCCACTTCCATGCCATGCCAAAGGAATCTAGTTTCTACATTTGGATTTGGCGTGGGACCAGGCCATTTGCTTGGCGTTAAGTGGTCGTGAATGACCAACATAGCATTTGCTAAAATACACCGCTCTAAACTTACCATTGGCACCAACAGAAATTATCTTATTTCAGGTCCCCCAGAGACGATGCGTAATTGTTTGGTCACCAACCATACAACTGATTCCCTACTGATTCAGTGCGAACCTGGGTACGACGGTGGATTGCCCCAAACTTTTCACCTAGAGATATACAGTTCAACAAACGAACATTTGAGAGGCAATATGACCTCAGAGGATAGCCCAACTTTCTTGGTGCAGGACCTCTTAACTGGCACATCCTTTATACTGGTTCTCTATGCAGCCAATGCAAAAGGGAGAAGTAATTCGGTGGCTTTGGTAGCCAGTACATTGAGACCAGCAGAAAGGCACACAGGCAAGCTAAATTCTGTTGGTGGTTGTTTGTTGAAACTTTGACCTTTTCTTCAGAAACACGATTCTTAAGAATGGCAAAATATGAGAAGCCATGGTTTGTACAGGGTGGAACAAGATAAATGGTGAAAACATTAAGGAATTCTAGAACAAGGGATAAGTATTAGTTTTTGTCATACAATGTGTGATAAATTTCGGTTGCGAATGAAGAATGCTGAAAACGAAAAGTTGTTTTAATTAGGGATATTTTCAAGAAATATAGTTTGATTTTTACAAGAATTGTTCAGATGAGCGACCATCCATTATAATACATGCATTATCAATGGCATACATGCATCACAAAGGCTCCAGAGTGTATACCAAACAATTTGAAGTC
This sequence comes from Araneus ventricosus, assembly GCA_013235015.1. NCBI lineage: Eukaryota > Metazoa > Arthropoda > Arachnida > Araneae > Araneidae > Araneus > Araneus ventricosus. The sequence continues at coordinate 391,037 of BGPR01000801.1, read as the reverse complement.
AACGTCATTGCTGCTGAGGTATGTGATATCCAAACACGAGATATAGTGTAGTATGATTTTCATGTGCGTGTCATCCAAACTGTTCACACTTTGAAGCTCGTTGTGTAGATAGTGGTCGTTCATTTGAACTATTCTTGTAAATATCAAACATTAGTTACTGTAAATATCAGTGACTAAAACGATTTACCTACCCTCTCGTTCACTTTCTTTGTATTCGTTTTCACATTTGAAATTCTACCACGCATTGTATTACAAATAATGTGATTTGTTCCATCACTTCCTAGTCTAACAAAATTGTATCCATCTTTCCTTTAAATTCTTAACAAATAAAGGAATATTTTTCCAAACTAAACAAATTTTATAAATGATCAAGGAATAAAAGAAATTAGCTTACATTTCTGAAAATTGCTTTTCTTATCTTTAGTACTAGGTTGAATCAATTTTCTTATTGGCTCATACACCTGATGAAAGGCCTCCCATACAACGGTAATTGTAACAATGTTGCTGGAGAAAATCAAAATTGGACTTTCCTACATCATAGCCATTAATGGCTGTAACAATATCCGAAGCAGTTATCAGCGTCTAGACTATACGTGTTGCTGCAATATTGAATTCTTGTAACATTGCCTTACAGCCTTCCTATCATCTGTCAAAATTCATTATTTGATTATAAATTATATGAAAAGTAAAAGCACACAGCTTTACAGCTTAGTGTATTAGTGTTGGAAGAAGACCATAAGATTCATATCTTTTGATATATCGAAGGTCGTACCAAGACGTAGAGATAAATACAACGCATTTTGTTCCGGAATAGGTTCAGGCCTTAGAGCAAAATTTGAATTTAGACCTTAAAGTCGTTTTTCCTCGACAGAAAACCTAGTCTAATTTTGAATCTGCATGGATGAATGCTTCTGATGACATCATCCACCAGATTCTTCTTCATCCTCGTTCTTTTTAATTCTTTTTTTTGTTAATATTATTGTATTTTTATCTCTATCACAATTAGAACTTCCCTTAATTTGTATTTATATCTTTGTAATAATTTTAGATATATGTATCTGCAAGCCCTGAATGATTCAGGAATAAAAATCAAGACCCCTTAGTTTAAAAAAATATTTCAAATATTTCTAAAAATACACTTCTGAAATAACTGTATAACAATTATCAAAAGACTTTCTGCAATCACAAAAATAGGGTATAACAATATCACAAGTTGTCTTCTGTTTAATATTGCCATGATAACATTTATTGACTTTAATTGTTACAAAGTATGTGGTATCTATGTCATTCTGAACTAGTAGCCACTTAACTGTATGGGATACTATATTTCTCTAATGAAGCCTGTTTAACTTTTTCAATATAACCCTTATGGGTGCATGTTGAATTTGTGAAGCCTAAGAAAAATGATTTACTTAATCTAAAATTGAAAAATATTGAAATTTATTGCATAGAAACTGCTATCAACCTGAAATTTTATTTTTGAATTGTATCAAGAAAAATTAACTTTAGTAATTCCTGAAGCCTTCAATGTAGAATCTATTGCATAGTCCGATTTCCAAAATATATTTATTGCATAAAAGAATGAAAAATATCTAAGCAATTTGAATATAAGAATAATAAGATTTCAAATCACAATGTTACAAATGCCCTTTACTCAAGGTTATTCTCCTTCATCACTTTAATATCAGAATGTGAAAGTGTACTTTATAACTCATATAATCATTTATGTGTATTTATTTTCTTTTTGTGTTTCTTTGTATACAGCATATGTACGAAGCTTAAATATACTTAAAAGCTATCACTGTTTCCTAAATGGTCTATATGATTGTTGTGAATTTAAATAATATTTGAAAATGTTATTTAAATTCACAAGTAGTAAAGTTTATAACGGAACAAAAGATTAATAATTATATAAGCTAGCAACTTAATAAAATAACAAAAATGAAGAACGTTAGTTTATTACTGAATATTACAAACACATTATTCAATTTTATATAAAATTTATGTAAGCAATATTTTGTTGATTCAACTGGAAATAAGTTGATGTGAATAATCGTGTTTTATGAATATGGTAATGATTATTTTAAACTTTAAGACGTAATTAAATTTCTGAAAACAAATTTTTCATCAACATATCGACAAAAATGTTTATTAAATGATTTGTCTTGTAACGTAGCAAGAATGAAAGTTGATGTTTTCTGTAAAATTTAAAAAAAGAAGCTTATTTAATTTTTTATTTTGTTATATGTATTAGCTTAAGTGTTCTACAATGTGTGTAAGTAATAAAATGTAACTAATGATGTGTTTGAAAATGTGTTTGATATGCTTTTAATGAATAAGGTTTTTTTGGCAAGTCGTATAATTTTGTAAATTAAAATAACAAACCTATTAGATTAATTTCTCAATATAATGCAGGTGCAAGTATGTTTATTCTAGGTTTCTCCTATAATCATATTTAAGAAACTGAAAAAAATATATTTAATTAGTTACTTTTTATCAAAAGTAAATTAGGCTTATTATTTGATACAATGTTTTAAGAATCTGAATTGTTTACATAAAGAAATTCTGATAGTTTATAAGTTTGTAAAACAACTCAATGTTGCTGATGCATTTTCGAATCACTGGGAAGAATTATTGATCACTTTGTTCAGCAAACTGCAAGCGATAGTAATTTTCTATAATAAACTTTTAATATAAAAAATGTTTTGTGATTAGAGCAAGCTTAATAATATCATTGATAAAACTGGAATTATCCGCATTTTTTATTTTCATTTATTGATATTAGATTAAATAAAGGTTTTAATGTTTAGTATCATTACCATTTATTTTTCAAATTTACTATAAATATTTCTTTAATATTTTTCAAATTGTTTAAAACATAAAATATGACAATTGGAGAAGAATTTGAACAAGTTTCGGTATTAATTAAGCTGTGTGTGTATGTAAATAAATAAAGGATTTTCCAATGTATTCTTTGTGATTCGCGTTAAAGGCATTTTTTAAAATAAAAATCGAATTTTTACTCATACTTTGAATATTCCTACGAATATATCACTCCTTTATTCAGAAATAATGTCTCTTAGAAAAACAATTATTCATTTATAAAGTAAAATTCCAGCAGACATGCTTTTAAATGGATAAGTAACTGTATCTCTAATGAATCTGGTAATTTTAAATTGGCAATGTTCTAAATTTAAGCCGACTCTTAAGTTGAAAGAAGAGCGAATCATTTCACGAAAACGTGATATTGAAAACTTAACGAGGCTTTTATGAACCTATTTTAGTTCTATTTTCTAGAGATATCTTGAATTACACAATACTTCTTCCAATTTCAGTAATGCGAAAATGTTTTTCTAACGAACTAAACAATTTTCTCTTACTTCATTTAATGTAATTTATTTCCTATTCATGCTCCAAGCATAGAAATAAATTTGTTTCATTCTAAATATAAAATTTGTTCCAATTACTTGCATTTCTAAACAGAGACATCTTTTTTTATATTTTTCTTGCAGTCTAAGCATGTAATGGTTGACTTTTCTTCATTTTTACTAGTTTTTAACTGGTAATATGTTTAAACTTAAACAAGAAACAATATTTTGTTGCATGTGAATTATTTTATTTATATATGCTTTATTGTGTGTGTGTGTACTCTGTTCTATAGCTGTCGGGAAACTTTCTGCATCCAACTGGTTTTAATATAATTATTATATGTTTGTTACTATGCCACTTTCTCTGTTAAGCCTAATTTTTTGCATTTTGTGCTTATGTAGCCTAATCTACTCACACGGGTTACATTGTACATAGCAACTATGTGTTAGAATGCTTAACGTTTGCATAATTTATATCACTGAGCTAAATAACGATATGCTTTTAGCTTATTTGCATGCTTAGTGTTCTATCTCTCTATTTCCCTCTCTCTGCTTTCGTTTGAAATTATTTCTGTTTCATATTTTGTGCAGTGCTTCTAGTAGCTTGAAAGTATAAAGAATCTGCATGTGTTGTCCTATCATTGGTTTTTAGAAATCGGTGATGATTCTTTATTTTAGGAATAAGTGGCATAAACGTGGACTCCATTGATTATTTGTTTATATTTTTGATAATTATATTTAAGCTCGATTCTTTTGATCATGATGTTGAAAACATTTGTTAGTTTAGAGCAAACCCTTCTGTGTTTCTGTCATAAAATGCAAAAATCAAAAAACAAAGCTAGAACGTTCCAGAAAATTAATGTCTAGTTAATATTTAAACATAAAATCTACTCCAAAAAATATCAAAAAGCTTATAGTTAATTGTTTTGTTGGAAGTATTAAATATTTTATATAAAACACTTTTTGATTATTAAAATATATATGATACAAAATTTTCAATATCTGCGTCTAAATTCAAAAGTAATATCATTAATTTGCAAAATATACTTTTATCAGAGAATACTTTTGAGATCTGAAATATATTTTTAAGCTGTTTTTGAAAATAAATTCTTAAATTTTTCCTTGCTTTTAATATTAAAGAGCAAAATGTCGATTCAAAGAATTTGAGAACACACGTGATAAAATATATTCTGAGAAAAGGCACAGGAACTAGTTTCAAAATGCGCACAGTAAATTAAAAAAATAAATATAATTATATAGTAATTATTAAATATTCACTATATAATTGGTGAATAACTAATTTAACTATAGGGGGGAAAAGCGACAAGAAATATAAGATACAAAATCAAGTTATAAAAACATTTTAACTTTGTGAAATAGTATTTAGCAACCGTATATTTCCTTTTATCTCCAAACTTTTTTCAAATATTTTTTGGATGTTCGGTAATTAAATTTTGCATCAAAGATAATCAATACTTAATTTTTAGTTCTTGAATTTTCTTCGTAAGCAAATTACAACATCAATTTTAGTTTATAAGTTAGGGGCCTTCTAGTCTTTCAACTTTTTAAAATAAGAATTGTCTGGCTTTATTAATTATTTCTTGTACAGGTGCTGTAAGTATTAATTTCTAAAATGTTTCATTTATAATATTTAATAGTTGAAGCAATGCCCGGTATGTTTAAAATATTATTTTTATTATTGAAGGAATATTATTTTTAAATTTATAAATAAACTTACATATTGACTTCCTCTATAGAATTAGCATCAAACGTTTGGACGCTTTCACATTCTGATATATTGCCATCGTGTTTCTGAAGAAATATATTCTCTTGTGAATAATTTTTATGTTTATGTAATTAAAGAAAGTGTCTGATAAATTTGTTTTTATTTTTCTACATAAAAATCATATTTGTATTATTGCTTTTCAGCCGAAGAAGATGAATCCATATTAAGTCCAATGATAGGTATCTTAATAGGAATCGTTGCTGCATTCGTTATATTATCAATTGTCATCGCCATCATTGTTCGACTGAGGACGCACGAAAAACATAAAGGTTTGTGCTTGTTTACCTATAAGATGCATATTTTGGAACAAATTATGCTTCAGTGATTTATTTATCAATTTAAATTTATTATTTCACTATATGATGATGAAGAAGAAGCTGTTTGAGATGTATGCTCGCTCCTTGGTTGCTTTATCTCAAATTATCCTAAAATCAAATTCTGAGATCGCGAAACTAAGAAAAAGTCAATGAAATTTTTAAAAAACGAATTAAAGGTTATCATGAATATGGCGCAAAAATTTAGGAATGACGAAAACCTGCTTTTTGGAATGAATAGAGAAATCAAAAGTCCATGAAGAAGAAAGTGAGAGACAGCCCATCTCCGCATGAAAAATATGTCACTATATTTTTTCAGATAAATTACACACACACACACAAGATATATTTTTTTTTACTAAAAATGTCATAATTATGGTAAAATAAATTTTGTGTTCTGCAATTAATTTCTTCATAAAAGCATTAACACCGCCAATNNGAGAATCCAATAATGAATCTTTACACATGAAATAAAACGGAAATTATTATCGGAAGTACACTTGTTTCATTTTTGACCACTTTTTAGCGCAATGACATTTGAAATTATTTTATATAAAATTTGGTACATATTTAATTCTAAATTTGATGATAAAAGCGTGTAATTGTAGTGAATTTTACTCTCTTAAATGTAGTGTATCATTTGTAATTTGAGAATTAAATCGTTTTCGAGATATTCAGGAAAAACCAAAAAAATGGGATATAAAATCCAATAGGACGGCAAAATTTGAGACTCATTTAAAGGTAGAAGAAAAATAAAAGTATGTATTTGTAAGGAATTGTAATCTCTTCAAGTTGTTTAATCACAGGTAATTTGAAAATTGAATAGTTTTCGAGGTATTAAAGAAAATCTAAATAAGATTGATGAAATCCAAGATGGCTGCAAACTTTGAGACCAATTATTTCGGACACTGTTAAAGCTAGTAGAAAATTTAAAGAGTTTATTTGTAGGGAATTTTTCGCTCATGAATTTGTCAAATTAATTGTAAAATGAAAACTGAATAGTTTTTGACATATTAAAAAAAACTTAAAAGGGGGATGAAATCCAATATGGCAGCGCGAGATCCCCTTCCAAGACCGGGGACTTTTAATATGTTCATAAGGAGCCCCTAACGAAAATGTGTACCGATTTTCAAAACTATATGATTTAATGTTCTTTTCAAACCCGCCGTTGGCTGGACTATAAGCGGTAATTCAAAAACGAACGCGGTGTAAAAACGCGGTGATTAGTGCCAATGATTTATTTATTTGCCCACGCCGGCACAGCATACCCAGAGGGTGTAAGGCACTGACCCGGACGGTGGGAAGTACAAAATAACAAAAATAAAATACCTTGCATCAAATTACAGAACATCGCATCAAAACTGAATTACACTACATCAGGTGTGGCGGCATTGGGGGTCCGGGGGGTCCATGGCCCTCTGTTGGGGGAACTTTTTGTACGGGGTATTCAACTACTTGATAAATAAAGATCTAGAGAAAATTTGGGACCAATTTCATTACACTCGCACCCCGTAGAACAGGTCGTGCCCCCTTATCGGGGAGATCATGCCCCCTCCGTCGGTCAGACTGTGCCCTCGTCGGGAGAATTCTAACGCCAAACCTGCACTACATGCGAAAATCAATGACAAAAGCAAAAGTTCTGAACAACTGAACAGAAGACAAAGGAAGGGACAAAAATGTTCATGAAGCAACATCAAATAGTAAAACGGGAAACAAAAGAAAATAAAAATTTAAACAAAAACTTAGGATATTAAGATTATTACAGCATGTGTGGCAATTCAATAGAACACATTTAAAATTTTATATTCCAAGAAGAAATCAGGATATTAAGATTATTACAGCATGTGTGGAAATTCAATAGAACATATTTAAAATTTTATGTTCCAAGAAGAAATCAGGATATTAAGATTATT
>BGPR01000801.1:339893-383646 GCA_013235015.1 Araneus ventricosus | reverse complement strand
ATTTAAAATTTTATGTTCCAAGAAGAAATCAGGATATTAAGATTATTACAGCATGTGTTGCAATTCAATAGAACACATTTAAAATTTTATATTCCAAGAAGAAACCAGAAACGCATAAATGTTAAAGAAACATTGATATATTTTTGATAGCGTTTCATCAGTCAGGAAGCTCACTGCAAATGCAACTGGAAATCCTAAATATCTCCTTCATTTTCACAAGTCCAAATTTATCATTAACTAAAATTTTAAACCATGCGGTTTTGCTTGCATTAGCAGATATATTTAAATTAAACTTTTTAATGAAAGTATATTCAAAAACATAATGGTCTACATCACCTAAATATAATATAAACACCAACTACGATGTTATCAAATTATCTCTCAGCCTTCTGTTAAAATTCAGAAATTTCAAAAAGAATACACATCTCATATCTACCCCATTTTCACACAAAAGTTAAAGTTCAACTTCTGGCCACGGGCATAACCATCTTTTACACAATATAAGCAGTAAATGCGATGTTATCGCCATCAGAATTATTCGAATGACATTATGAAGCGAACTGTTCAATATTCTGCTATTTGGCTATCACTGGTCATTTTGTCTTAGGGCAAGGAGAGAATGTCCGAAACTATTCATTTCATTATGGAAATCAGGATTAGCTCCAGACATAGGAATTTCTGCTCAAGAGCATCATCTGTCCTAACAGCAAATTCGTGTCGTCCAGTGTCCAATTCAACGGCTAATTGCATTAGGCTTCTGGGGGACGGGAGCTATCTCTACAATCAATTAACAGGGCTCACAAGTGTGTTCTGTTGCTGGCTGTTTGAAATTTGTGATTATCCCTCCGTGGTAATGTGCAACTTCTACACTCGTAAAGATTCTGCTTCAAGCGAACTTCGTAACCTTTAATGATGGAGTTTAATTTGTAGATTTCGTCTTCGGGAGTAGTTAGGAGTTAAAAATAAGGTGACATTCGTGGGTGGTGAATTGATTATGGAAATTAAATAGTTAAAATAATTAGAAATACACCAATTCAGTGGTTTTCCACCCTTTTAATATTATGGTCACAATATTCCCATAAGTATTTGCCTCAAATTTTAAAGGTTTAATTTAGCTTTCCATCTAAATTTATACTATAAAATTTAATTATATGTGTATGTCAAATATTCTGAAAGTATTCCTTTTTTGTATAGAAAGGTCCATTTTTTAAAAAATTTGGGGTAAGATATTTTTCCAAGCTCCCTGTTTTTCCCATGTTTTGTTTTTCGTATAGAGTCCACATTAGGACAAACCTATTAGTCTTATTAAAGCACAGAAGGCTTAACAATTTGTTATCGATATGCCAAACGTGCTCAGTGGGCTTAAGTCAACAATCATAACAAATAGGAACAAAGAAAAAATCCTGTAAATTATTTACTCATCCTACGACTTTGGGCGAAATCATACAAGACAGGTTGTAAATTGGTTCTTCAGCTTAAACCTCAGCAAAATCTTGTATCCAGATTCTTCATAATCTGCATAACAGATTTCAAGATCTTTGACAAATTTTCATTCCTGACCTTATATAAGGCCGCGCACTAGAATTCTGAGGTGCCAGCAAGCCTGAATCTAGATGGTTCTTTGAGATTATACAATAATCAAAAAGCAAAACTATCATAACAAAATATTTCATTAATCTTACCAAGTCGTTTTATTTTATAAAATATTTTTCCTTCACTTCTTGTATTTTTTCCAAGATTCTGTAAAGTTCTGCTCTGTTCAGTTGAATTTGCGTCCAACTCAATAGTCACACACATGGGGAATGAAACAGCGAGTAAGGATTATATGTCGAAAAAATCAAACAATAATCATCGAACAATCAAACAATAAATTTCGGCATGGGAACACACATAATATTTAAATTAATATAATTAGATTTGAAACTCTCACATACAAAAGATCCGAAATCGAAGAGACATGGATTATATCCTTAGTGAACGCAACGATAACAATTTCAAAATCGAGAAAAAATTCGTCATACTTGTTAAAAAATGAAATAAATCATGCTATTTCTCATGATAAATAACTCAATTTACCATAAGTCTGCTGAAGTTGACATGAGATCCATCACATTAAATTGCATTTTATATCTGCCTATTTGTTGGTGATTTTATAAGTTTTAGTAAATTGTTACTGTGAAAGTAGTACGTTGGTGCCATTTTTGATATCAATAATGTTGGTTTTTAAATAAATGAGGTGCAGCCCCCAACTTCAGAAATCTTTTATAAGAAAATAATCCTGTTATTGCCAAGATTGCCAACACGGCCGTTGCGCTGAATGCAAGGAAGAATTTAGTTCAGAATACGGCTTAAACTATACCACCATTAAACTATTTAAATGAACGCGTGAATCTCGAATATGACTTAACAGAAATTTGAATCTCCCCATATCCCATCACATTTCAACCACTCCATTACTTCGCACCCCTGAATGGGAAAAATGAAAAGGAAGGTAACAGAGGCGCTACTGAGATCCATAGTGAATTAAAAAGTAATTAAAGAAAAAATATTTCTTTTCCCTTGCGAGAACAAAGTTGGATTAGTCTACTTGTCAAACCAGTTGTTTCTCTTCTTAAGCTAGCGGAAAGAATTCCCACACGTATTTGTCTATACTAAAGGGATTTAATTTTGAGTTTCGACTGTAAGCTACGTGTTCGAAACTATTATATCCTACGTCACACCACATGAGATCCACCACGTCAGAATTTCAGTTCTTCAAGCCCCTATGCATATCCTTTTAAGAATAAGCGATAATGAAAAACTATCATTTTTAAATCTGTCTAGTTGATGAGGTTTACATCCCATACGCAATTGCATTCTCTATATTTCCACATCACACTACTGTCAAGACACGAGTCAGATTTTAAGTTCTCTAAACCGGATATAACTCCTGTTAGGAATAAGTTCTAATAAACAGATATCGTCATTTTCAAATCTGCTTGCATGATAAGTATAACATCCTAGAAGCTACTGCACTTTCCAGATTTCTACATCACACCAGCTGCAAGACATGGCACCCACACAGTCAGATTTTGAGCTCTTCAAGCCCACATCGTATTAGGAATAAGGGATAATGAGCGGATGCCGTCATATTTAATTCTGCCCAGATGATAAGGGTAACTTCCCAGATGCTACTGCATTCTCGATATTTCCATATCAAACCTGTGCCAGAACATGAGACCTACGGCGTCAGATTTTAAGCACTTCTAAACCTCGACCAAAATCCATTATGAATAAGGGATAGAACTTTTATCTTCCGACCTGTAAATCATCCAGACGCTACCACTAAAATCCCAACGTCTTGCAATTTAGAAATTAAAAGCTAAATTTTTCATAAAAGCAATGAGTAATAAGGTAAATTTTTATATGAGAAAAATGAAAAAAATCTTTCTTTGTAACAGAAAATGTGTGGTTATGACAGAGTTTTAATGAGAAAGTATTTGGATCAAAGTACGTCATAAAATATTGCTCCACAATTAAACTACTTCAAAGACCGCAAGAATCGATAAAATTACCACTACCAGCAACAATGAAAATCTTCCCATATCTCACCCCATTTCAATCACTTCATTGTATCCCACCCTTTAATGGGAACAATGACATGGAAGGTAACAGGATAAACGCGACCGGGATCCACTGACGATAAAAAATAAAGGAAACAAAAATGTCGTTTTTTCCTTGCCAGAGTGAAGCTGGATTAGAGTACTTGTCAAACCACTTGCTTCGCTTCCTAGGACAGAGAAAAGAATCCCCATACGCATCTCCCTTTACTTAAAGGATTTTTAGTTTCTACTCTTTAAACTGAGTGTTTGGAACCATTAATTCCACATCGATAGCGTCAAATTTTAAGCGGTAATGCCCACATACACATCCTATTAGAAGTAAGATTAAATAAACTGTTATCATTATTTCTATAAATCTGCGGAGATAATTATGGTAACACCTTAGACGCCACTACACTCTTTGATTTTCTACATTACACCAGCGTCAGGTTTTAAGAGATACAGTGTTCGATTTTGACCGCTTAAAGCCTACCAACCTTTTAGGAATGCGTAATTGAAATTTTATCTGCCGGCTTTGAAATCGAAACGATACGATTCAAACTCCATGTAAACATATAACTCAATTTGTAAACATATATTTTGTGACGAAGACAATGAGTAATAAAATAATTTTGAAATGAATCACAATTAGTCATATATGTCTTCGAAATAAAATAACTATGAAAAGAATTTAGATCAAAATACGGCATAAAATATTGCACCACCATTAAACTACTTCAAAGACCGCATGAATCGGGAATATTACCACTACCAGCAACAATTTAAATCTTCCCATATCCCACCCCATTTCAATCACTTCATTGTATCCCACCCTTGAATGGGAACAATGACATGGAAGGTAACGGGATAAACGCGACTGGGATCCACTGAGGATAAAAAATAAAGGAAACAAAAATAGCGTTTTTTCCTTGGCAGGGCGAAGCTGGATCAGAGTACTTGTCAAACCACTTGCTTCGTTTCCTAGGACAGCGAAAAGAATCCCCATACGCACCTCCCTTTACTTAAAGGATTTTTAGTTTCTACTCTTTAAATTGCGTGTTTGGAACCATTAATTCCACATCGATAGCGTCAAATTTTAAGCCGTAATGCCCACATACACATCCTATTAGAAGTAAGATTAAATAACCTGTTATCATTATTTCTATAAATCTGCGGAGATAATTATGGTAACACCCTAGACGCCACTACACTCTTTGATTTTCTACATTACACCAGCGTCAGGATTTAGGAGATACAGTGTTAGATTTTGAGCGCTTAAAGCCTACCAACCTTTTAGGAATGCGTACCTCAAATTTGATCTGCCGGCTTTGAAATCGAAACGATACGATTCAAACTCCATGGTTTTTCAATTTGTAAACATATATTTTGTGACAAAAGCAATGAGTAATAAAATAATTTTTAAATGAATGACAATTAGTCATATATGTCTTCGAAATAAAATAACTATGAAAAGAATTTAGATCAAAATACGGAATAAAATATTGCACCACCATTAAACTACTTCAAAGACCGCATGAATCGGGAATATTACCACTACCAGCAACAATTTAAATCTTCCCATATCCCACCCCATTTCAATCACTTCATTGTATCCCACCCTTGAATGGGAACAATGACATGGAAGGTAACAGGATAAACGCGACTGGGATCCACTGAGGATAAAAAATAAAGGAAACAAAAACAGCGTTTTTTCCTTGGCAGGGCGAAGCTGGATTAGAGTACTTGTCAAACCACTTGCTTCGCTTCCTAAGATAGCGAAAAGAATCCCCACACGCACCTCCCTTTACTAAAGGGATTTTATTTTGAGTTTCTACTCTAAGCTGCGTGTTCGGAACCATCAAATGGGATTTTGGAGTGTATGTAGTGTCTTTCAATGTTAGAGAGTTTATTCTTTTGCTCCTTATTTCATTGTTAGGATGGGAGAAGCAAAAAACTTCATTACACGTGGACGAGGGGTAGAATTTATAACGGAGGGTCGTCTCTTTTGTATGGCGTTTTTATTAGGTCACGTAGAAGTATTTACGGATAAAATCAGGGAGATGTGTAACCTGGTAGAATCCAGGTTATTATTTTGAAGGAATTGTTTTTTGCGTTATGATTATCGGGGTACTTTGTTTTGAAGATAATAGACTAAATGGAGAGTGATAGACGTGATGGTGGAATTGGGGTTTGGGAAAAATAAATTAAATTTTTCTATCCACTTCTTCGATTCGATTTTTATGGTTGAGTTGCTCATTATTGTTTTTCTAATCTGCGTCATATTCTGTTTAAAACAATTTATTTCTCTTTCGTTTTATCAGTTCAACAAATTTGTCGCTATAATCTAAAATAATAAAATTTTTATTATTGGACTGGTATTTGTAACGGTATTTAACAAAAAAGTAGACTGCATAGGATAAAACACGTGATAGTTTAACTTCTTCTTCTGGTACTTCAGGTCTGAAGAAAAGAAAAAAAGTTGAATGTTCTCTTATTATCATTCGATTTTATATGGCAAACTGAGTCTTATTTTATTTAGTTAATTTGTTCTTTACGGATTTTAGAGTTGCTGTACAAAAATCTGTGTCCCGTGCGTAGAGGCTGGTTCAAATGCTTCGCTTGCAATTAGAATGTCTTTTCGAAGCATGAAATGCGTTATTAGAATAATGTCTCTGTAATGTTCAAAAATTCATAAAGCTACTCTAAACCGTTTATATAAATTTAAAAATATTTTAGAAATGTTAAATGAAAAGTGAATGTTTTACTGAACTTGGAACTGAATCAGCAGTTTGTAGAAAGGGGCAAGGCCAGGAAATCAAGACGCATACAGCATGATCAAAACGTTCGTTTTTAGTAGTGAAAAAGGAACAAAATTCGCTAAATGATGTAAAGAATCTCCGAAAATAGTTTGATTAAAATAGAAATTAATAAGATAAATACTAAGGGTTTTCTTTATTATTATTTTGCTGTTCGTTTTTGCTTAGAATTTGTTTCGATAGAAACGTTAATACACAAAATTCCTAGAGATCTAAAAAAGATCTGCACTTTATTTATTTTTTAAAAACTAAAATAAAAAGAATTTATATTTTTCCAAGAATTTAAATCGCCATTCAAATTTTTATCTACCTTTATAAGAACCCGCATCTATTTATTATTTAGATAGCTGCTATGCCTGGCGTTGCTCGGGATTAAAACACTTTTATGTCTAATATTTTTAATGAAAAAACTATTTTTGTATAGAAAATTAATATACAAAAATTCCTTTATCGTTTGAAACGTTTTTACTTCAAATTTCGTTCAAAAATAGTGAAGTATAAGAAGGATTTGGACGAATGTTTTTTGGTCAATTAATTAGTTAAATTTTCATTAATAAAAAGCGTCAAAATAAACCAGATCCATAGTTGTTTCCGATATAAATTATGAATGGCTTTCTTTTAAACTTTTTAACCTTCTTCCAGAATTTTGTTTATATGTTCTAGCAACAGCTCTTCATACGTATAGTTGTTATTTAACAATAAAAAATACATTGTTACAAATTGCGAATTTTATACACAATTGAGGTTTTTTAAAAAAATTATTGAAATAGGAGCAACAAAACGTGACACAAATGAAATCTGTGACACTGAAAAGCTATTTTTTAAACATTAATATAGTATAAAAATAGTTATTGTAACATAGCACTTTCGAAATATATCACAAAAAAACCCCGCAAAATCTTGCTTAAGTTTTAATTCTTAAAAAATTAATTAAATTTGGGCCTTTTAAAGTTAACAGCGATCTTTCACTTCTTTTTAAAATACTTACAGAAATAAAAAGAAATTTGTTCAAAGTCTCACCTTTGCCTAGCAACGAAGTATCATTAAATTTGTATTATTTAAGAAGAATCTGCTGTAATAATTTATTTATTAAATTTTGGAAAATTTATAAAAGTTGAAGGAAACTGTTCACAGATATAAAATTGGTATCATTGAAAAGGCAAAAGTTTGAACTTAAAGATGGTATAAAAATATTTGGGGGGGGGGATAATTTACCCCGAAGTTAATACGGAAAAACGATTTCGGCTAATTTCTAATTAAGTGACTGTTTAATTAACTTTTGGACTTCGAAGAGTTGTCAATAATCTTCCTCTTGTCTTAAATAATATGTGTGAAAAGTTTGGTTGAAATTGCTGAAGTAGTTTAGGAGGATATGTAGAACATACCCACATACACACATGCATAGCCACATATTCACAATTAATTTTATTTATATTAAGATGAAATCAATGTCATGGAATAAAGACCACTAATCAATAACTCTTTGTAACACTAACCAGATAGTATCAAATATGTCTGAAAATTAATCTAACTCTAGTTAACTTATTTTACACTCAAGTTACTTTTTCTTACAATTTATAGCTATTCATTTATAAGCTTCGTCATTTAAAGGATTGCTTTAAGTCAACAATAAATGGCAAAGTATTTCATTTTAAATAAAGTGCTCCAGGCTTCCATAATTGCTCAGCAATGAATGAATGGATACTTTTGCGCATGAATGCGTCTGAAAAATTTTTGTAATTGAGTTACTGAGTGTTATTTCGTTAAGTGGGCTCGTCTGTTGGTTATTTTTCAGTTTCGGTAGCAACATCTTCCACTTCATGCTAAGGGCATCATGTCAATTTTTCTAAAGAATCCACATGCAAGAATGTATTTCTGGAAGTAAGTGGAATGCCTGTCAATTTAGGAGATAATAAATACTTGGTCGTTTTATTATGAAAAGTCATTTGCGAGACACTAATGGTATGTCCTATGATAAAGTGGATGAAATGGGGGAATGGTCTGGAGTTTAAATGAAAGTTGATTTTAGAATTACTATTCATGCAGAGAGAATACTTAATTTCTAATGTAGGGAATTAATAATTTAATAGTTTTATGTAAATTTCTCTATATCTAGTTAGAATGGAATAAGATTATACGTTAACCCCTCTTTCGTTATTTTATTGCATATTGTTACAAAAAATCGTTCTGTGGTGTATGGTGTAAACAGTCCAACACGCAGGATAATGGAGAATGGAGGTTTATTCACAAACATGCAGGAAACACGTAGCACAGGTAACAGGAACAATTGATCTTGCACAGATTAGCAGAATAAATAGACAACAATTCACTAGTAATAACAATAAGAGTACTTTCAGATGTAGAAACACAAACAATCTGCAAATCACTAATAATGACAGTAACAGCACTTTTAATAGCGCTCAGCTCACCGGCTTTCCAGCACTGCAGACGAAACTCCAAAGTCGTTCCAGTGGATAAACACTACTCACTCTGATCCAAACGCGGTCCTTACATACTCTCTCCGAGAGGCCGTGACGTCACATGGAGTTTTCTCGTATATTCAAGCGTATTCCCTTTCCTAATAGAGATATCGAGAAAAGGGTCGCATCTTCAGGAATCATCTATTTGTCACCAAGGTCGCCAAATTTGCCACTAAGTCGCCAAAATGGTCGCCAAGATCAGGGGTCTCTGAATGGCCGATGCCCGTCACTCCATACCTACCCCTGTAAAACTCCCTCCCCAAATATAAGACTAGCGAGGCAGGAAAGCGACTTTACATCTTTGCAACAATATTTAACCGTGATCCAAGCGCGGTCTTTTATACTCTCCCCGATAGGCTGTGACGTCACATAAAATTTTCAGGAAAAACCTGGCTCTCGGTCCCTAATAGAAATTTTGTGAAAGTATTAGTATTTTCGGGTAGCGTCGATTTGTCGCCAAAGTCGCCAATATGGTCGCCAAGGTCAGGGTCTCGGAATGGCTGCTGCCCGTCACTCCATGTTTGCCCTTGTGAAACTTCCTCCCCAACTATAAGACTAGCGAGGCAGTAAAGCGATATTACATCTTTGTAACAATATGTTCTAATGGAAATCTCTAGAACCATTCTGATTTCAAATATACTTCGAATATACCATTTTATAGGAAATTTGAATAAAGCAAAATATAAAACTGATAGAATAACATAAGTAAATAATTGTGCCAGGCGTCCAGGCTAAAAGCATCCAAAATTACAGAAATACTCATTAGAATTTTTAAATATTTTTTCAAATAAAAACACCTCGCGAAGTTTTTCCTTATCATTACAATTAGATGCGTGCAACTTTTGTAGCACGCCAAATGTATAAACTGTAATCGAGTTCTCGCCAAATGTTTTGCAGTATATCAGGAGTCAATTTTAGAAATTACGGTGTGAAAGGGTCTATTTGTAATGAGATATGATATTTTCTGTAACTTAATGAATGAGAATGTCTATAACTAAATGAATCATAATCCTTTATAATCTTTATTTCAGTATTGAATTAGTAAATGGAATTCTTTAACAGAAAATATAAGGAAAATGAATTTTTCTTTTACAGAAAATATAAATCTTTAACTTAGAAAACCATGTTAAAAAACTTGAAATTGTCCAAAATTTTCTTCTACACTGAAAGAATTAGAAATCAAGGCTGATTATGCTTTTTAATGTAACAAAATATAAGAAGCAAAATCATAAAACTTTTAAATCCCATTATTCAATTTTAAATTTTTTAGTGAGAAATAAAAATTAACGATACCTAGGGAAAAAAAAAGAAATTAAAGTCTCTCAAAAATATCAGGTGCATGTTATTGGACATGTCAGAACTATAGAGATTAGAATGAAAGGTATGATAACAAAACGAATATTTAAAACAATTTCTATGCCTTTTTTAAACATATTGCATAAAAGAAATAAATCCATAAGTATTTATCAAAAATTTGCTATGAAATTAATTTTTGATTGGATCTACAGAAACAATTACATATATTCCGTGATTCTTTGTAATAAAATTCAATAATTTCTTACATTTTCTTCATTATAATTATCTATTAGTAATGATGATATAACGAATAGCTTAATGAAAAGTAATTTTCAATTTTTCAACACACTTTTAATAACTTCACGATTCAAAAAAAAAAAAGTTGCAAATACGAAAAGATAATATTTTTTTTAATGTTTTACACTAGTTTTTTCGGAAAAGAAAAATTTTCAAATTATCGTCCATTAAAGTCGTGAAAAGTATCAAATAACAAAATAACGACATCGTCTGAGAAATTGATTTGAAAGAACTTTTTTTTAAATTTCTTTCGCAAACGATAACTAAAAACATTTCCAAATTAAGTGAAAAAGATATCCATTAGCCAAATTTCCAAGACATGCTAAAAAAATATAAAAACCATAGCTTAATGATTCTCATGCACAATAAAATAAAATTTGCTGCATTATATAATATAATTATATATTTAGAAGCTCAAATCATTCCTGCATTTTATATTACGCCATTTATTAGTGCTTATTAAGAAAAACGAAGCATTTATTTCGTTTCCAAACATTTTCAATTTTATAAATAAAATATGCGTTAGTTTAATTGAACAATTTCGATAAAAAGCTTTTTGGAAAAAAATAGCTGTTGGAAAATTGATTAATTTTTAAAATGAAAGAATTAATTTGTTTTGATGAAAATTATTACAATGATTTCATAATTAGCTATAATTATTTTGTAAGTAATATTTTGTAATAATTATATATACTCTAAAAGCAGTATTATTAATGTATGTAATAATAAATATACAAAACAACAAATGACAAATTTCAACAAAATTGCAATTTTTCCTTTTCATTTGTTCTTTTATTAAGAAAGTTAAAAATTGCACCTATAAGGATTGTTTACATCCGATAAAGTAGTTTTCTACAAATTTATTATTATTATAAAGCATCAATAAATTATTTAGACACGAAAACGATACTAAAAATTGTAGGTTTTGTTTGGTTTTGTGGGGTTTAATGGCGCAAGACTAAAAATTATAGGAGCAGTTAATTAAAAAAGCTGAAATTTTCTTTTAAATATATGTAACCTTATAATTCGAAGATATACCAAAAATAACTTAATTTTCCACTTTAGTTGGAAAGGAATATTTTGGTGATAATATCAAAATGCTTGCAGCTTTTAAAAACACTTATCAAATATTTAAATCGTTGCTTATCAAATATTTAAATCGTTGCTTATCAAATATTTAAATCAATGATTATATTTTTTCACCAGGTAGATTTTATATTGTACTATTCGTAAGAAATAAAAATATATATTTGTGGAATTATTAAAATATTTGAAGAACAGAAATTAATTGGATTAAAAAAAATCGTTTGATCATAAAAGAAATTCATTTTAAAATATCGTTTTGCTGAAAAAGAAATTAATTCAAAATATCGTTTGGCATAATTCTTTTCTAAAGATTACAAAAATAGTATGGCAACGATATATTAGTCTTTTGTCATTTCTTCACTCATTTTGTAAATACTCCTTTGGAATGCGAAATTAGCTGACTCGTGTGGTTTCTGCAATAAACGATTGAATTACTATTATTAATATGCGCAATTAAATATCTAAAACATTAATATCGACAATTATTATCCTAATCAATACGAGCTACTTACGATAGACACACTTGAATCAATGGCACCCTCTATAGCCCAATCAGCCCATTCGAAAAGATGGCCTGTTTCTGCCATTAAACGTAACAAATCAATCCTTATCTGATCACGTAGACTTTCATCATCCTAATCACCGAAGCGATGCAACAATTCATATTAGTCCAACCAATCAAAAGCCACAGCCATATCACAAGGTCTTCGTTAGCCTTCCAGACCAATCGAAGGCCAATTTTTACCACCCTGGCGATTCCCCTGAATGAAACGCAAATACTGTATTATTATAAAAAGTATTATATTTACATCTGGATTTGAGAGTTTAGAGCTTTGCGAATTGAAGCCTTTTAACTATTAAAATTATAATCAAATAATTATTTTTTGGTTCAAACACAAAATAAAATAACTGTAGTAAATTTGTAGGGCACTTGTGATAGGCGTCAAGATGGCTATTTCTGCCATTAAACGTAACAAATCAATCCTTATCTGATCACGCAGACTTTCATCATCCTAATCACCGAATCGATGCAACAATTCATATTAGTCCAACCAATCAAAAGCGATTGCCATATCACAAGGCCTTCGTTAGCCTTCCAGATCAATCGAAGGCCAATTTTTACCACCCTGGCGATTTCGTTGAATTAAACCCACTTCTAAAAGGGAAGGACCAGGGAGACGAATTCATCTCTTCTCATTAGGGGAGTAATCCCTCTGATGCCTTCCACCAACGATTATTTTTATGGCTCCACCCCTTACAACCCCTCACAAAAGCTTTAACCATTCCCACTCTGTCCGGTCACCTGATTAGTCGTCTTGTGGTCAGAGTAGTTGAGGGACGTCCGGCCAAGCGCACTAATTAAATTGATGTTGCTAAGAACCCCTTTCCGCTCTCTCCAATTTGGCGGGCTTTTGTGAGGTACCAAAGGTTAAGGGTCTGCCGGGGCGTTTTATTTTATCGGATTTTAGTTGGATAAGAGGATGAGGAGAGATGCTCGATTTCGCGATAATTAATTTGGGGAAATTGGCGGAAATTTTCAGAGATGGAGCCAGAGAATAGAAAAAATAAATCGCCAAGTGGCATTTATTTTAAAGGTTGATTGAAATGGGATTTATAAGCTGAAATTTTACTGGCATAATATTTTGAATCGAAGCATGAAAAACATTTTTAGAAATAACTTATTCTTTTGGTTTTTCTTTCCATCTGTTCCAGATAAAGCGATTAAATGCTTGATTTGAAAAATAGAAATGGATCTTTTACATCCAGACAATATTGGCAATGATAATTTTTGCAGAGTTTGTATAAAAAATTGTGAACCTAATATTTGCCCAAATTGAATGAAACATATACAGTAATGCAAAATAAAAGATATAGAAGAATAATATAAAATAAAATAATACCTTAATGCAAAATAAAAGAAAAAATTAAATGAGTTGCCATTTGTATGAAAATATAATATTGAGTAAAAATGTAATGTCTATGCTTACTCCGTTTTTCTACTTGCACGTCTCGATTCATTTAATTTTAAATAATAAAAATACATTTTTTTAAAAGAGTTAGTTGTTGAAATAAGTACTCTATTTATATAAGAATTTTAGTCACATTCACATTATATTTAAATTTTTACTTGACTGTTTAAAAATTTTCTTTCTTTTCACATTCATTTTCGCTGAATTTTCTTATATTTCTGTCAACACATCAAGCTTTTAAAATTTATCCTTTCTCATACAGAATTTTGAATTAAAAAAAATCTGTATATTAGTAAACTAATAAAAACATGCTTTTTATAATTTTAATTTGTATTATTCTCTTCATTATATTCTTTAATATGTTTTATACATCATTTAATAAATTATTAAATTTACTTTCAGATTCCTTAATTCGCTTTGAATTAATTTTAAGCAAACTTAAGCCGCTGTTTGATAATTATGTTCCGAAAATGTTATCTTCTATTGTCATCGGGAACACAGACTGTACAGAAATTCAGAACTCTAGCGTATCAAGAATTAAGTGAAAAATCTCCCGCAAAGTTCCTTCTTTATAAACATAAAACAATCAAATTAAATAAAAGTGCAAAAACTATGAAATTTGGAAAAAGAAATAGCACGTATCTTAAGCCAAATCATAGTAAATATATTTTTTTAAATTTCCTTATCGTTCTTTTCGGATAATATGTTACAAAAAATTGGAGTTGAAACAAGCACGAAAAGTCATTTCTAATAGAGGTAATTTTAAATGCTCTTGGAGCATTTTTTTGTTGGTGTTGCCTAATGCAATCCCTAACACAAAATTTCTGATCACTTGTTATAAACGAGTATACTTTGTGAGGGTATAAAAGAAATTCGACTAGAGAATATTTCCTTTTGTATAATTACGGAATTCTTTTGGATACAACACATGATTGATTACCAAAAAGCACTCAAACTAATCTCAAGAATTCGCTTTATCTCCTATCTGATCCCTCAGCGCAAGAAATCCAGCATGTTTATAATTCAGCATTTCATGACGAAAAATTTGAGTATGAAATTCCATCTTTACATACATAAAAAAATCAAGCTAGATGAAAACTTAAAAAATTATGGAGATTAGGGACTCATCTTTGTTCATTTCAACATCATTCTTATCGGATAACACGTTAAGAATTTATGACTAAATACAAACAAAATTATAGTAAAGTATTACCTATAAAATCCATTTAAGTTGCTTTAAGGTGATTTTTTCTGCCATTCGGGATCATTTAGTTGCTTATTACAATAAACACAATCAGATTGGACCACTCCATATAAAAGATATCATTTTAAGGGAGTAAACGAGAAAGTTACTCCCGCTTGTTAATTGCTGTATTATCTTGGCTCTAACGCATGCCTGATTACCAATCACAGATCCAGCAAAACGCACTCACGCTAATCTCAAGAACTCGCTTCATCTCCTATCCGGTCCCTCAGCGCAAGAAATCCAGCAGGTTTATAATTCAGCTTTTAATGACCGCTGCTGGCCCTGGCCACCGGAATCAGCAGGGCTCTCACGTACAAATGCCCGAGTTGGGAAGTCAGCGAATTTATTGCTTTTCAAGAAATTAGAGGAGGTTTGTACAATATTTTCAGGAACCCGGGTTACAGCCAGAGCACGTGATTCGAGTCCTGAATGCACGAATTAAAATGGATGTCGCCACTAAGCCCTGCTTAAGCGATGAATTATGTATTGAGTTCCGTTTTTATAATTTGATTTTACTAGGTCTCAGTGCTGGCGCAGAGGACGGAGATTCCTCGTAGAACAAATGAGATCCGGAGTTATTTGCACACTCTTTTGCATGGAATGACTTCTGGGTTTGCCGGAATTGGTTTTCTGATGGCTGCGGGTATTGTTAGCAGCAGTGATGTAAGTCGGAGGCTGTTCTGGCAAGCTTATTTGATTACACTCGAAAGAAGGACATCGATTACGGCTAAATCTAACGTTGATTGTTAAAGGAGTTTGGGAGAGTTGTGTTCATTTATGTTCCATAGGTTGAAATTATTAAGTAGATCAGATATTTGTAAGAAGTTTTTCTTTCGCCAAATTAAATTAATGATGACATCTGATAACCGATTGGACCCAAAATTTGTTACAGATATTCAATTTTGGTCAGAGCACACCTAATTCCATTTAGTTAAGTGGTTGCGTTTTTCAGTTATAGCGCTGAAATACACTTGAATATACAAGGAGCGTTCGAAAAGTTCGGTGAATGGTCTCATAAAATAAAGGAAACAATGTATACAAACAAAATACCTTTACTGGCATTCAAAGTAATCACCATTAGATACAACACACTTTCGACATCGGTTGTACAGCTGCTGGAAACTGTCAGCAAAGGCTTCTTTCGGTATCGCTCGAAGCACCGTTGTCACACGTTGCAGGACCTGCGCAATGTCGGAAAAGCGTAGACCTTTTTCTTGCGCTTTTGCAAATGTTCGTGAATAATGTTGCTCACACTGTCTAGGCTTATCTTCAATTCTTCTGCTATCATTCTCAAAGTCAGCCGTCGATCATTCGCAAGCATCCGTCAATGTTGTCTGGAGTTGTGCTTGTTGGCGGTCGACCCGAACGCGGCTCATCTTCGACATCTTCCTTTCCGTCTCTAAAGCGTTTACCTAGTGGTAAGGTCTCGGCTTTGGGGCCGGAGGGTTCCAGGTTTGAGACCCGATTCCACTGAAGATCCGCCGTGTATGGGGCCTGTTGCACGTTAAATCATACTCAGTGGCCAAACGTCCTCTCGTTGGTGTGGCGTGGAAGTTTGGAGAGGGGGTGCCAGCTCAGGTGACTTCCTCGTCATCTGACCGTGGTTCAAAATTACGAGGTGTGTCCCAAAATAGCCCTCGTGTTGCTTCAAAACGGGACGTTAATATAACTAACTAACTAACTAAAGCGTTTAAACCACTCAAAAACACACTTTTTACTCACTGCGTCTACACCGCAATCAATACCTTTTTCATTTTTTCCTGTGTTTTTTCAGGATATCCAGCCATTACTCGTGGATCAATGAAAATCGCAGGTCTTACTAGTGCGTAATTCACAGGACATTTCTGCATGAAATGTTTTATCATTGTTATGATGTTTTTCTGACTATCCTGTCTGAGTGTAAAAACATCCTTGTCAGCTAATTCCTTATTTTTTATCTTTTCTTTTATTAGTTGCTCTGCAGCAAATCCTAAATACAAATCCTAAACTTTTATCATTATACAAGTTCGGGTCACTGAAGTTGAATTTGCATAAAGTCTCAGATTTCTCAATTCTTTCATTCTCTGGTTTCAAAATTTTGAAATGTTGAATGCAATCACTAAAGAGTTTTAAAAACATCACTGGCAAAAAATGGAAGTAAAGGTTTATCATTTTGATACTGTTCTAAAAATAGTAACAGCACTTTTGACAATCATTCCTATGGAACCATGGACCAATAAAGGCCATCTGCAACTCCTCCCTTATTTCCCAAACCCCCCACACCCACCCGCGAGAGCCATGTCGACCGAGATTAGAGCCGGCGGGAAGGAGGAATTAGAAAAACGATAATCGGTGAAATTTTAAATTTTTTAATACTGGCAGAGTAAAAAGTAAGGACTTCCAAGGAATTTTTAAAAATGGGGCATAAAAATAAGGATTTGTAAAAACTTTTAAGGACTAAATGTAAAAGTAAGGACTTTTAAAGACTTGTAAGGACGCGTACGAACCCTGATGAATCATATTTTGTCATTTCTATTTCCTGGTTCCACAAACATCGCTCTACCATTAATGAGTAATTTAATAAGACTAAAATAGCTTTTAATTTTACAGAAATTTAATGTAGATATTCCTTAACTAATATTCATTTCATGTAGTTATGCAAGATATTTTCTAAAGATACGACGCCTTTATGATAATATCAACAAATCCATTTACTATGAAATTATATATCCTCTCGAGTTAATATTTTCAGCTACAGAAAATATTTACAGCAGCCTATTAAAATTCTGCTGCAAATGAAAAATGTAAATATAATTTCCTTTAAATGGTATTTTGTTAAGTAAAAATCCCATTATTTAGGAAAACAAAATTATTTGTAAGAGAATTGTCATTTAAAAATATGTTGATAACAACTTCATTTCCATTAATTCTTTTCCTTACTACAGTTTACTTTTAAATTCCGATTTCAATATTCTAACGAGTCGTTTTTTTAATTTAATCTCACACATACTACTTGTTATTCTTGTCTCTTACACGTGCAAAGTTTCACGTGTGTAAAAGGTAGACACGTGGGCCATTTGTGACACAAATTGAAATGTTTTCCTCTGGTATCCATTCTCTGTCCTTATTTCTTCTTGCCACACTTTTTGCCTCTGGCTTAAGCCCGTAATTTTCACACTACAGGTATTGCTGCAATGCAATTTATGGCTTTTCACTTGGGTGATTAATTACCAGTATATACCAGTATATGCATATTGTCTTTTAGATTTTCTGAAATTAATTCGCTGTAATTGTAACCTTATCAGTTCGGGTTTTGTTCTTCTTTCTGACGTGTTGTGGTGTCTTGGCCTATGGGCGACCAATTGTGAACAAATAAGTGCACTGCTTAGGTTGACCTAAGTAATTTATTACACACACAGCTATAATTTAAATAGACATAAGAAATCTGGACTAAATGATTATAAACACAGTTCGTTCGTTTGAGTTTAAAAGTTCGATGGAGTCAGAGTTCCACAAGAGATGGAGATCCAGACTAATTTCCCTATTCGGGTGATAGCCTAAGCACGAGACAACAAGGAGTGCTCGAAATTCGATGAGCCGAGATTTCGGAAATAATTGCTAATTCTCAGCGTTCGATGCCTAAGTCCGAATAAATCCGGGACTTTAATTCAGAGATGGTCTTTAGCTCTTTCGCACTGCAAGAGACTGAAACGCCATTGCGAGCCTCCCTAATTCGGTTCTTCACCGCTCTCTCCCTTCCAACTCCACCACCCCTCTTTTTGTACCCACCACAATGGGTGGAGCTCCGCCTTCCTTTCACTCCACTGGACAACTGGACTCCTGGGAGACCAACAACTAAACTTCCATGTCCCCAATGATCAATTCCGACCGTGGGATGGTTTCTGAGTTTCATAACCACAGGAGCTATACAGGTGTGACATGAAAGAGCACCGCTAATCTCCTGATAGCCTATCCAAATGCGCTCTCTGACAGATATTTATTTCTGTGCATTGTGGTCGCTCTCAGCTTGCAGCTATTACCTTCGCGAATGTCTTCTTGATGATCACCAGGTGTAGTTGGCTTGCGGTTGAAGTGAAAGGTACTCGACTCTTTTCTCGCGGGAAACAAAAACATCACAGTGTGCATAGCTAAATTTCGAACATATTAAAATTCCTTTACTCTAATGAACATAAGCAAGTGAAAGTCTTTTCTTCTGTGCCAAACCTGGCTCAGTTAACAAATTTGTTGTCCTTTTCGTAGACTAATACTTATTTTCGTTCTTGTCGTGTTCTTCGTGAATTTGATAAGTACAGTAAACAACATGTATGAACACAATTACTATGGAGTTTTACCACTGATCGATCATCTTTGGTTTCTAATCACATTCGGGTTTGTTTCAACCCTACCCCTTTTTGGTAGGCCTGGTCTATGTAGAAATTAATTTAAGTTTTTAAAATACTATTATCAGGTGTTAATTCTTTAGTTACATATATTTTATTAAGATCATCACTGAGCAAATTACTTGCTACATAAGCACATACACTTGTCTAGTGTAAATTTTTTGTCTATTTTGTGTGTTTAAAAATTTCCTTTTTTGGTTCAAAAACCTTCTTTTCCACAGCTTTACTTTTTGTTCTCACGAGATTAACTTTTTATACAGGGTGTCCATTCTAATCGTGATTTAATAGTTAATTTGTAATCCGTTGCAGAAGTTTAAAATCACGAAATGCATTTATTTTTATTCATTCAATAGTTTGCTGTACATTTGAGATGTTTATGGGTTCCAAACATTCTTTACATCAAATAACGAAGTCTATGAATGATTTCATTTTAGTTTACAAATTTAAAAATACGATAGTTTGATGCACGATTGCGACTCTTCCAAACATTTCAATGGTTTTAACGATGAAAGGAAGTGTTGATAGTTTTATTTATTCATCTTTCATTCCCAGCATATCATAATTCGTCTAATAATCACGTGTCGTGAAGACAAAAATGATATCCTTCCTCTTGAGAGAATAAAACCGCCAATATTTTCCGATTTTTTACATGTCATGACTGTCTGCCACTGCTGTCCAAGTCTGTGACTTTCCTCAAATAGAGACCCCATTTTTATGGGGGGCCAGTAAACGTTTAATGTGTTCACACATATCACCCCAAACTGTCTGATTTACGCATACGGGACCGTTTCCTGGCAGTCATAAACAACGGAGGTTTACGGCTGCGGGGACCGTAAACAGAAACATTCCCGCCATACCAATACTAGTTTATCTATCGAGCGTAAAAGATTTTTATTCTTTATGAGCCAAAATATCGACAAGCCAAGATACCACAGCGTGGCAAAAAGAGTTGGATGTATCACTTGAGGGGGAGGGGGATAAGAAGGATATAAAAGGAAGAGAAAAGTGCAGGGAATTTAATGGTATTGACATATCATTGTTAGAATGGTTCTTCTACGTGTGAATGGTACGTGTTTCTGTGATTGGATGTATTTATCCCCTGGTTCTTTGTTATCAGTTGGTTCTTAAATGTAGCTGTCTCATCAGTTGGACATTTGTTAAGACTTGTAGTTTTAGTCTATTTGTAGACTACTTAATGCATGGATTAGCTTCCTGCTGTGCTTTTAATGTGTATAAAAATCTTCCGTATGGTCGTTCGACTTAGGGTGCAATCCATTGCCAATAGGAGTCTTCGAAATTTCAGTGCTTTGTTTGAAGATGTTAATGAATCTAGGAAGTCTTTTCTCGACTGATACGGGTTGATGATAACTTGAAAATACCTAATTTAAGATTTTTGTTCCTATAACTATAGATGTTTTGCAAATTTCGAGCTCGAGTTAAGGAAAATTCTCTTTTCTGCGATATATGATGCCATCTTTTAAGTGCATTAAATTAAATAGACGTTAATGGTTTTGTTATCTAATTGGTTAAAGAAACTAATACATGAAATTAATTTTCTTTTTATTGGAAAATTCTACTTTTCGTGGATAACTGGATCGACGAAACTGGTTTGAACTTGGTGTTCAAAATAGAAGTCAAATTGATTTGGATTTTGTCTACATCGGATGCTTACGGAGCTGTTAATAAACAAAGTAATAAGCTCTTGCAGATTTGGGAGAAAATCTTTACCCAGATTAGATTTTCCGTGAGGCACAGGAGTTCTGGATTACCAATATGGAAATTCTGTATTAATTCTAAAACATAATTCCGTGGTCACTTTGAAATGACCAATAACTTTTGGCTTTACTTTTACCGGAAGTAGAAAGCATTCATAAAGAAACACACGGTTATAGGCCATTATAGTTCCTCAAAATATTGATAACGGTAATTTATTTTTGTTTTTATGTATAAATACATTCTGATACTATTTTCTTGACATTTTATTCTTTAGCTAAATTTTCTACTTTTAAATTATTGCAATATTTATTGTTTTCATAGTAATCACGCACTTAGATTAAGGTCAAAATCCTAACAGATATCATGAGCCAGAGCCTAACTTAGAAGTGCAGGCTTGGCACGCATTTGTCAGTCAAATCGGCGACAATTCGTAATTTGTCACCATATTTATTTTTTATCAAAAATGTCAAACCTCAGTGATTAGACAAAGTAAAGCTCTTATTCCTTATAAGAAATACATAAAGAAATACCTCTGATGTTTTTCATTTCTTTAAGACAATAACAATATTAACGAACACATTAATTTTCCAGTCTAAGGTTCAGATGTGAAGAGGTGACTGGTTAAATTATTTAGCTGACTTAAATTGAGATCTTTATGGTTGAAAGCAAAGCAATAAGATTCTTAGTCGAGTGTAAAAGTTTCTAGTTTTTATGAGGCGAATTATCGACAAGCCAAGGTAGATAGTAGGAAAAAAGAGTAGGAAGCCATCACTTCGTCTAAGCGAGTGTGAGGGGAGGGGAGTGTCAAAGATTGCAAACGAGAAAAAATTGTAGGAAATCTAATGGTACTGACACATCAGTGCTACATCGTCTTTGCAATGTGCCAGTAGTACGGGTGGGTTTTTTTTGCTGGTTTCTTTAAGTACCATTGGCTTGATAGACAAACTGCCCTCTCACTTGTAACTCGGTCCCATCGTGATCAAAATAATACGTTTTTCATTTTCTGTAGACTAGGTATTTATAACATTATCGTTTTTATATAACAGAATGACAATCGTGTCGTTTATGGTTACATTAAGCAAGCCATTAAATGCCTTCTTGTAATCGAGAAAGACAATTTTTGAAAAAAAATCCATTCTCAAGTACAGAAGAACGTGACAGGTGGCCAATGATGTTCTTAACGATATTATAACAAACTCTTGTATCGAAAATTAATTATTGATCTCTGTTTGTTCCATATACAAATCGCCACTACCATTGGGAATCTTAAATGCTGCTTTTTCAAATGCTGTTCTTAAGTGGCTGAAAATAAATTAATTTTACGATTGAAAGTGGGGCAAGCCACATTTTTTTATTGTGAGGGGACAACGGTAAAGCGGTATAAAAACAGGAAAGTGTACAAAACTAATAGTATCGGCATATCGTTGTTAAAATATTTTTATATTTTTTTGAACTGATGCTACGTTATTTTGTAATCGATTGATTGAATTGACAACCAGCTTCGAAGTCAGGGCGATTTTTTTGAGAACGTCAAAATATTTGACTATTGCCAATTGATGAGGAAAACCCCTTAGCTAGTAACTTTTTCTTACCGGTAGGAGGACGTTTAACCTTTTCGCTTGTTCTGTGACATACGCTGTCACATGCATCTACAGTCCCTTGTGAGGGCCATGTGACAAATCTCAGAACCCCATGGAGGGAGGAATTTTCAATGCAAATGTGGTCAGCTCGTTTAGATGGGGACATAACAGGATAATTGGGGTTTAACAGGATAAATGGCGGCTTAACAGGATAACTCTTCAGGGGGCACTTTGACGAATGGCCCGAAGTCCAGGGGGTGTCTTCGCTTAACACAGGCGTTGAGGCTCATTGTCATTCTCCCTCGCTGTTCATCAGTTTTCCCAACCTGTGTTCTTTTAAAGAGGGGCGTAAATGTTCAGCTATGAACAGAAGACGCTCCCTTCTATCACTCACCGTTTCCTTACAATGACTCGTCACCACCCTTCTTCTCGAACCTCATGGTGAAATTTTAATACCCCCTCGAGAAATCACGTTCTGAAAGAGCCCGCAGACGAAGTCGTTTTCAAAATATTGAGCCCATGCGAAAAGGTTTAACAACACACACACGCCAGCGATGATTGGGTTTTACGGAGTACCCGAACTATATGTTCACAATCTCCGAACTTGTCAAGTAGCACCGATGTCAGCCTGATTATATAGGATTCCCTGGAAGGTAAATAAAAAATTAAAGCTGAAAGGGAAAATATTGATAATTATGTCCAGTTAAATGTCTCAATTATTCATTTCCCTTCACTGCGTTCCTTCATCGTTTCTCTCACTCATGCAAACAACAAGAATATGGAAAAAATATAAAACTTCTGATAAAATTAAATATAATTGGGTATAAAGGGGACTTCTCGTTGTCTGATGTTGTGTGCTGGCGATAGTGACTTCTCTCTGCTTCTTCGCCTCATACGGTCTAGGTTGTTGGCCTTGGTTCATGGCGGGTTGTCACCTTCTTCATAAGCCCTGATAAGGGCAAGTCGGTGTTTGTACCCTGGCTGTAGTTTCGTCTACAGGGATTTATATAGGCAATGATCATCTTAAAGCCTCGAAACTTCATCGCTACCCCTTTGAAGCTAAGATTGTGCCATCGTGGTCGCACGGTATTTTGTGACAAAGCCTCGAATCTTCATCTCTACGACTTCGAAGTTGAGATTGTGCCATCGTGGCCACACGATATTTTGTGACTATGAGTCACTGTCTCTTATATGATGGAATGATGTTTGGATCGCTTATGGTTTTGTCGAAAGAATTGATTATTGTAGTATTCGTGTATTTTAAGAAGATTTAATGTTTTGTAAGGAAAGGAATTCTTAAACATTTTTGCTTTTTGTAAATGTATTCTGCACTTTAAAATTAAACAATTGTAGAAAATATTTTCATCTGGCTGATAATTTTGAGCTATAGTTAGATAACTTTTGCCAGACTCTAATCCTTTCATTCGTTCAAATTCGGTTCATATGAAACGTTCTGTATCGAAACCATGCAATGCGACACTAACGATCAGAAGTAAAAGAATCTAAGGAAAAAAAATATTTCTTATATGAGAAACTTTCACGTTAATTAAGTCCCCCTATGGGAAAATTTGATGTAGACAATATGTAGCATTTGTTTTATGTTACAATGGAAATAGTGTCATAGGAATGACGCATTATATGAGGTTTGACCGATGGGCTATGAAGCAAAAATATCTTCCTCAGAGAATTTCATTCATTTAACTTTTATCTCATTTTATGAACTTTAAGAAATAATTCTAAGGGAATAACAATTAATTACATAGAGGTCATTTGCATCTACTAATGACCTGGAAATAAACTCACTTCTTCTTATTCAAGTAATAAAATAAATATAATCTTTCACACAAGTGCCATAAAAAAGCAATTACGATTCGTCTTCGAATCGAACATCAATCGAGTTCTTGATCACTTGAATGCAATTCAACCCATCGCATTAAGAGGAACTATCTGCGTTTGCTGCCCCATCATTTCGATATAATGCACCAGCCAATAACGATTTTATCATTTGGAAAGGGTCTCTTGAAGTAATGAAGAAAAAACACAGGTGGGCCATGGCAATAAAGAAAACACCATAACCTAATAAAGAAAAGAGAGGCCCCAGCGGGAAAGGAACAAAGGAAAGAAGGTGAGAAAGAGACCATCCCCTTGTTTGGACGCAAGACAGGTTCGGCAGCATTTAGGCGTTACGCTTGCAATTTGTCTCAGGGGTGGTGTTAGCACGTAACTTGCTTGCCTGTTTCTACGTGTTGCTATAAGAGTGTAATTACAGCACTCTTTGACTCCTCCTTGGGCTGATCCATGACGTTCTGCTCTCGAATTTGTGCAATTTGTTTCTTGATCAGATAAACAATACGAATCGAGAAGTTCTTGTTTTGCTTGCAATTAACCATCAGATCCAGATCGGATAAAATTAAATTATTGTTGCTTTGCTTGCAATTAATTAACCGTCAGCACCAAATCGGATAAAATTAAGTTATTGTTGTTTTGCTTGCAATTAACCATCAGATCCAAATCGGATAAAATTAAATTATTGTTGTTTTGCTTGCAATTAATTATCAGCACCAAATCGGAAAAAAATGTAATTATTGTTTTGCATGCAATTGACCATCAGCACCAAATCGGATAAAATTTAATTATTGTTGTTATTATTGACAAATTTAAATCTATCGGTATCAAATCAGATGAAATTAAATTACATGTTCAGTGCTTCGCTAATTAAAATAAAAATTAGGTGAAACTGCCAATTTGGATTCCTTTCTCGTCAATAATTTTGTATATTCGTCAAAAACTCTTTAAAAATTTGATTGCATTTTCATAGAAGAAATCCTAAATTAATTTTCCATTGCCTTTTGTGGAGATATATGAAAAAAATATAGGAATTTACAAGTTTTAGATTTAATTCCTATACTACGCAGTCTTGCATTGTTGAAATTGTTATAAAATGTGTTTTTGTATTATTTATATATCTAAAGAAAAGAGGTGAAAAAGCAGATTTAATTATTAACAGTGAGTGATGGTTTTACAGGGTGATTACAAAGTTCGTAGAAACTTTAAAAAATCATAAAAGCCTGGAAAAAGATCCGAAATAAAAAACGGTTTGCAGGGTTAGCATCGTTAGGTCACGGGAAGTGTTTTAAAGACAAGAAGAAAGAATAGCTAAAAACAGCCGATAGGTGGCGCTGACGTACACATGTCATTGAAAATATACACAAATAACGAACAGAATGCCTCCTTTTTTTTATTACAGCAGAATGTATGCCACGGTAAAACCGCAGGGGATAACACATTGCAGACGAGTCAAAAATCCAGCAACGGCAGAGTGCAGCAGGCAAGGGCCGCTGATTCCTGGTTCACGGAAAACAACTTCACCAGCAAAGCTCTATCCTCCGCATTCAGCACCCTTGTTCACTTGAGGTTGTGGATTGGGTGCGCAAGTTCTTATAACCGTCTGATTTGCGTATTTCCACCGAAGTCGCTCGTACCACCGCTGTCTATTGGCTGTTTTATGAGTTATTTTTTTCCTGTCTTAAAAAACTTCCCGTGACCTAGCGTTGCTAACCCTGCAAACCGTTTTTATTTCGGTTACTTTCCGGTTTTTATGCATTTTTAAAGTTTCTACGGATTTTTTGTTCACCTTATATTTTAAAAACTGAGGGTGAGAAAGAAGATCTGTACTCAAGTACATATTTTCAATTTAATAAATACCAATACAAATTTAATAATTCTGTGTTTCAACACATTTCCGCTGCAACAAAGCTCACCCCGAATAAGGCTAAATATAAAAATAATGAAATGCCAAATTCACTGCTTGAAATCAATTTTCTCACCATCCAAACCTTCTTTATTTCAAGACTTACAGCGCAGTATTCGCATAAAGATTCACAATCTCACTGACATTTTACCTTGAAAAATATACGGATAATTCTCAATATTGAACCATTAATTTATAAAATGGCGGTTGGATCCAGATACAAAATTGCGTGAACTGGTTGTTTACAGTTTATTAAACTTCTTTGAATCTTTTCTTAAAAACGAAATGTCCCAAAGTCATGTTAAATCTAGATTTAATTATTAAAAACATATTTTTCAGTTGCTTATGAATCCAAAGTGAAGATTTAAAGAAGTTGATTTATTTAGCACCAATGATAGTTCTTTTATAAAAGGCTTATATCAGGGAAGAAGATTTGTACCCCAGAGTGTGTTTTTAGTCTAAGAAACTACCACTATTAACATTTAATAATTCAGTGATTCACTACCTCTTCGCTGCAACAGGGCGCACCCCGCGTAAGGCTAAAAATATACGTATAATTCGCAATATTGAATCCATAATTTATAAAATGGCGGTTGGATCCAGATACAAAAGTGCGTGAACTGGTTGTTTACAGTTCAATAAGCTTCTTTGAGTCTTTTCTTAAAAATGAAATGTCCCAAAGTCATGTTAAATCAAGTTTTAATTATTAAAAACATGCTTTTCAATGGCTTATAAATCCAAAATGAAGATTTAAAGAAGTTCATTTATTTAGCACCAATGATAGTCCTTTTTTAAAAGGCTTATATCAAGGAAGATTTGTACCCCAGAGTGTGCTTTTAGTCTAAGAAATACTACTACACATTTAATAATTCACTACCTCTTCGCTACAACAAGGCACACCCCGAGTAAGGCTAAAAATAACAAGAAAAATGAAACGATAAATTCACCAGATGCCCCACGTGCTTGAAGGCAATTTTCCTGCCACCCAAACTTTCCCAATTTCAGGACTCCCAGCATAAGGATATACAAGCACATTGAAGGATTGTTAAAGTTTATAACCGTGCATATGCTCACTTTGTTCAGAAAGGCGGCTTTATTTTTAGATTTAAAGGATTTTCAGAGGTCTTGTTATTTATGCATATTCTTGCACCACTTCACACATCGTAAGTATCTCTGGAGGATCGTATCTGCGAAGAAATGATACCAAAATAACAAATTCTCACCCCATATCATTTCGAAGTTCTTTTTTGTATCTTTTGTGCGTTTCTGCTTTTTCTTTAGTACAAACGAGAGAGCTTTACTTTTACCAAATTTTTAAGGTTCTCGAGCCGCATATTGTTTTTTTTCTTTCCTTTACGTTTTGCTTTTAGTAGGGGCGAAGTGAATGGAAGGAAAATTGTGTTAGATTGAAAAATCGTGGAAAGAAATGTACGAAATAGGATTATATAAGTTTCATGGTTGCGCAAATTTTTTGTTCTTTCCTTATGTCTGAAGCTTGAGCATTGGTAAAAAGGATTTTTATCAAGAGAAATCAGAGTGAAAAAGTAAAAATAACGAATATATATTTGAGAGTAGTTAAATATATTTAATATGAAATGATAAATATGTTTCATATAATTGACTTTCTCATCAAGAGAAGTCACTTAAGTATTCTCATAGGAACTGAGGACTAATAATATCACATCATGACAAAATTAAAATCTATAGCTGACAATATCCAATTAGCTAGTTTTTTATGGCACTAAAACCCATCCCAGAACTAGAATCAAGCTAACAATGTCCTTTAACCCGTTCAAGTTCACTATATGCTTAGTTTTGAAAATTATTAAATTTATTTCAAAAATGAGTATTAGACATGCATCTGATCATAAATATGTAAGGGAAAAAAATAACATCTTTTACTTTCAAGAAATTTCTGGTTTCACAATTAAACCAAGAACGATAATGGGCTATCTATTTTTTCTCCGAAAAAATTAGCATCGAAATGCAATTTAAATTATGTATTTAGTTTATTAGTATACGTGAGTATTCAAGATATTCAACCTTCATAAAATTCAATATTACTTTCGAAGATTCAATTTAAAAAAAATTATCAATTTGTGCCAGATCCCTTATCATTTTGTTTCTCTTCGAGGTCAAAAGCAATTTAGCTCTTGCAATGCCGATATCTTTGTGAATACAAACGGTATTGAACTGGAATTTTTATATAAGTTGGCCTATATATTTGGCTCAAAAGTTATGAAAGAAAAATTAAGCTACGTTTCACCCATGCGCAGTAAAAAAAAAAAATGCTCAATGTGTGGTTTCACTGCGAAACCAATGAGCGCGAAAGGGTTAACACGTTAGCGCCCAGCTTTTCATTTATAGGAGAGTTACATTCCATTCACTTCCATGATTAAACAGATGACATTTATTTATTTATTTTGCTTTCTCTAAATCTGGGCATTCAAAAGAAGAATAAGCTATGTCATTTGTCCCAAGTCTGATTTTGTCCCCGCCCATTCAAGTCTAAAAATTACGCAAGTCATTGACGGAAACTCCAAAGTTCGCTACCGTCGCTCTTCGATTCCCCCATTCCTCCTCCCGCACACGGCGGATTTTCGATTTTCTAGCCTCACCGCGAGGTCCCAATCTACGCAAAAACTTTTTCAGCCGCTACCCTCGCAGCGAGGTCCCCATCTAGGCAAACCATTTTTCAGCCGCTACCCTCGCAGCGAGGCATTCAAAAGTCCATCTGGCCATTCCAATCAAACTTCATACTATTCAGAATTCCATCAGTTCAATCCATTTGAGCTAATTTTCATCGGTTTTTAAAACTGGCGATGGGTTTTTCCTTCCCGTGTTCCAAAAACTTCAGGGTGGAGCAGTAGGGAATGCTCCGCTCAACAAGTGAATATAAAATTGCAAACTGCTAGACAGGTTTCAGTTAGTACACACGCAAAAATTACGCACGTCATTGACGGAGGCTCCAAAGTTCGCTACCGTCACTCTTCGATTCCGTCATTCCTCCTCCCGCACACGGCGGATTTCCGATTTTATAGCCTCACCGCGAGGTCCCAATCTAGGCAAAACCTTTTTTCAGCCGCTACCCTCGCAGCGAGGTCCTAATCTAGGCAAAACCTTTTTTAGCCGCTACCCTCGCAGCGACTCATTCAAAAGTCCATCTGGGCATTCCAATCAAACTTCACACTATTCAGAATTCCATAAATTCAATCCATTTGAGCCAATTTTCATCGGTTTTTAAAACTGACGATGAGTTTTTCCTTCCCGTGTTCCAAAAATTCCAAAGTGGAGCAGCAGTGAATGCCCCGCTCAACAAGTGAATATGCAATTGCAAACTCATAAACAGGTTTAAGCTAATATACACAATAGGCTTTGAAGGCAGAGCTTCTTTGTCTTGAAGTATTTTTTCCCGTTGATTTATTTTGGATTTAATGCCCGTAAATTGAAAATAAACTTTATTTTTATATTTTGTATTATAAAATTAATTATTTTTATATAACAAATTTATAAAAATCTTTTAATAAATATCTATGAAAAAAGTTTTTTAAAGCGAATGATACCCTACCGAAAAATAAATATATAAATGAAATTTTGCTCGACAGTTATCTTGGCGTTTTAAAATAATTTTACCGAAAATTGTGCTTTAAATTAAACAGGGTGATTACGGGTTAAAGGGCTTATTATATTAATGGTGTATGTAACTAGTATTTTTGGGAAGGGAATTTATTTAATAAGATATAATATTAATACAAGATAATGACTTTTACAAATGACATTAATGTTAATCAATAGTGTAATGTCTTGGCCTAAGTGTGACCAAATAATTCAAGCTTAGGTTGGCCTAAGTACTTTTATTTAATACAGCAATAATTAAGAGACACTTCTTGCCGAGAAGTTTTGATTAAATGTGATTATTTACAAAGGAATCAACAAAATCATAGTTCTAAAACGTCACAGTTCCATGAGCAATTAGTCCATGAAGACTAGTAATCATCGGATGGATAACTTCCACCTATCAACGTGATACCAAACCACGAGACTACCAAGAGTGCTCGCAAGTTCATGAGCCGAGATTCCGGGAATGCCGATTCCTCTGGGTTGCCTACCAAAATCCGACTTCAGTCGGGACTTTCAATCCGCTGATCACACAGCTTTCTTCGGTCCTCCGGAGCCTGAAACCTCGTTCGAGACGCCTCATCCGATTCTCTCTGCCCGTCTCTCCTCGAACATCAGTTTTTATTCACTCCTTCAGGGGGCGGATGAAGTGGTGAAGCTCCACCTACCCTTTTCCTTCACTGGATAATGGTACTCTGGTTGACCAACAGCTCCCTTCCTAGTGGTCAACCCCGATTATGGGAAGGTTCTTGAGTTTTCGCACCACCGGCCTATTCAGGAATGATACCAAAGGGTACCGCTAATGTGTTCGCTGACAGTGATGGATTCCTCCGCTTTGTGGCGGTCCTCTGTGTGAAGTCCTTTCTCTTGCCTCCGCCTCGTTAGCGATGTCCAAGTGCAACTGTCCTGCTGTTTACCGCCAATATCAAAATGGGCGGCACTCTTTTTCTCATGGGAACGTTGCTCGCGGGAAGGAAACCTTACAATAGTTAAATAACAAATCTGAATACTTTGTCATGATTTAAGTTAAGAAATTGACATCCTAGGTTTACGTTTTATTGAAAAGTATGACGAGAACTTTGATTTCAACGTTAGGTTTTGGCACATTATTGTCTGCAAATAATAATAATTTATTTGATTGTTAAGACCGCATTATGGGTTGAAGTATCTATAATAGAAATTAGGATCGAAATCGGTAACGCTCAGGAATTTGGCTACGTGCCGAAGATATTCAGACAATCTGTCTACAAATTAGCGGACACTACACACGGGATAATGTTTTGATTCTGTGATAATTTTATATCAAATAGGAGTCATAACGGGGTTTTATTCAGCTGAGTTTAGCAGTTTCTAACTTTTTTTTTATTTAATGTTGATTCATCGACTCGGAACTCCGTTAATATCAAATAGAAGTTAGAATAAATTTATTTTTCCACTTCTCGGAGATCTGTATTTTTCTTTTCGTTAAAAAGCTTCTTTCTTTTTCGAACTTAATTTTGGAATTGAATATTTATAAATATTACTAGCAGAACGCGCACGGCGTTGCCCGTGGAATCAGGACTTCAAAAACATGAAAAAAAAATCGCCCACAATAACACGAAAAAGTTTTGAAACAAAATCAAAACAAAAGATACACATTGATTTTCCCGCGATAATGACATGTAGAAAAGCAGTACAGAGTACGTTATTCCAAAACAATAATAAAAAAAAAATTGCAACGTGAAAATCTTTAATATACAGCAATGGTGTATCTAAGTTATGCTGATGCAATACAGTCTCAAACCACAGTACCGTGACGTTTCAAGGTCACGACAGTACCCCCTTCGTCACCCCCCTGGAGCTTGCGTGAAAAGCTATGGCACATTTTACGCAGATGGTAAAGAAACTCTTTTAGATCATCACGAAAAAAATTCTCTCATAATTCAGCGAATTACGTTAGAAGTTCAAAGCCAACTTATCACCCATGTCAGAATCTTCCAGCACTGCTTAATTTACGACTAAACCCTTGCGTCCAACGAAATGATTTCAAATTATTCCTAGCAAAACATGCTAAAAATTGAGGAGAGAATAATTCCAACAGATGGCGCTAGCCGTAGCCAGGGATAAACTCACCGTTCCGGAGAAAGAACTTCATTCGAAAAGAATTTTTTTAACCCTTTAAGAAAAAAAATTATTAAAAACGAACGGACAAAGATATTTTAACCGTTCTTGTTTTAAATGAGAGATAAATACCTCTGTTGTTACCATAAAAAAACTGAAAATCATAGGTTTATTAGAACGTTGGATGCGAGGGAAAAAAACATTGACAGTTAAAAATATAAGGAGAAAGTGACAATTTTTAAAAAAATTCTCAAAATTCAGTAAATTACGTTAGAAATTCAAAACTAACTTCATTAGAACGGAAATCGCATGCTCTTTCCGATGGTGTATATATTTTTATCGTAAACATATTCGTAACTATTCTATTGAGAAATTAGTGCGAAAAATCAACCAAAACAACACAAAACATTAAATAAAAAAAATTCTAGATTAAAATTTAAAATTTCGGCTTCGAGGTGCATTCAGTCACCATTACGACTACCTGTGTACCACATTTCATGGCTGTAAGTGCGATAGATTCGTCTGGACATCGCCGACAAACACACACGCACACACACACACAAACATTGCCTTTTATAAGTATAGATAAAACGAAAGTTAGTGTCAATTGATTCATCATTTCTGTTTTTTATGCTTTTTTTACTTTCTCGTATACGAAGTATACAAAGAGAAAGTATTGTAATCGTCAGAAAATTCGAACTCGAGATTTTGACGAATCTCCACGTTTTAGACCTCCCTGAGTCCGAAAAACACAATTTTGGAATCATGTCTGTCTGTCTGTGAACACGATAACTCGAAAACTATTAGAGCTACGGAGATGAAATTTGGTATGTGGTCTTTGAACATAATTTGTAGGTTTCTATTAAATTTTGGACAAATTCCGTCACCGGGAAGTCTGTCTATTTGTATGTCCGAGGTCATGTGAACGCTATAACTCAAAAACTTGAATAGCTAAATGGATAAAATTTGGTACACAGTTTTATCGTTATGAATGTAGGTCCGTATAAAAGTTTGGAACAAATCCGTCAAAAAGAGGCGTTTAAATTGCATATTCAATTTCTTTTAATCCGATTCTCATGCGCATGCGTATTGATAGCAATGTGTTATTTTTGTAAATTTTATTTACAACAATAAATAATGTTTTCAAGCATCAATTGTTAACAATTTTTTTATTGTTGTAAATAAAACCGATCTCATTATTTCAGCAAATATTTTATTCACGCGCTTTTGCAATTGTTACGGTTGTGGTAGTATAAATTGTTTTCTTGGGAATTCAATTCCAAAGCAGAATTTTCGCTTTAGTATTCATTGCA
Organism: Araneus ventricosus; assembly: GCA_013235015.1. Classification (NCBI taxonomy): domain Eukaryota; kingdom Metazoa; phylum Arthropoda; class Arachnida; order Araneae; family Araneidae; genus Araneus; species Araneus ventricosus. The sequence continues at coordinate 350,417 of BGPR01000801.1, read as the reverse complement.
TTGCCTATTTTATCGCGCCTTCTTCAAAGTAATATTTTTTTGAAACGTGGCAATAGATATTTGATTTCAGGTTTTTTTTTTTTTTTTTTTTTGGTTTACTTTCTCGTACACGAAGTATACAAAGAGAAAGTATCTCCACTACAAATCTCCACTTAGAAAGTATACTAGAAAGTTTAGGGGAGACCACTCCCGCTGGTTTTAATTATCACGAAATCTTCACTATAACTTCCTTTTCACTATATTGCATTTCTGAGCAAAAACTTAAGAAAATTCTGTTCAGTAGTTTGAATTTCTAGAGTGTACAAAATATGTATGCGTTTCACATTTATTCATACAGATTAAAACTTTTTGAGTTTTATTTCAGTTTACACTATTGAAGAGACCGCGGTGGCTTAATGGTAATGTGTCGGCCGCGAAGCCGGAGAGGTCCGGGTTCGAAACCCAATTTCGCTGAAGATCCGTAGTGTATTGGGACTATTACACGCACAATCATACCTAGAGGATCAAACGTCCTCCAGATGATGTGGTGCGGAAGTTTGAAGAGGGCTGCCGACTCAGGTGTTGTCCTCGTCATCTAACCACGGTTCAAAATTACGAGGTCCGTCCTAAAACAGCCCTCGCTTTGCTTCAAAACGGGAACTAAATGTAACGAAATTAAACTTCGTCTGTTCAGGGGAAAAACAACGGGGATTCAAAGCCATCAAATTTCAAAATTTCTGATTCACAAAAGTTTTCCACTATATTAAAAAAGGGTGGAAGGGTGGAAGGGTAAAAAATAATAGTAGACAACGACAAGAAGTAAGAATCTGGTGAATGACTTCATCAGAGGCCAGACATTCATGCAGATTCAAAAGTGGAATAGGTTTTCTGTAGAGGAAAAAGACTTTACGGTCTGAATTTAATATTTTCTCTTGGCCTGAACCTATACCGGAATGTATTGGAAAGGAAAACATTTACCCACAAAGAAGAATTTGAAGACAATCTCCAGAACAAAGTGTAAAAAGAAGGGATTCAGACCGTAAAGTCTTTTTCCTCTACAGAAAACCTATTCCATTTTGAATCTGCATGAATGTCTGGCCTCTGATGAAGTCATTCACCAGATTCTTACTTCTTGTCGTTGTCTACTATTATTTTTTTACCCTTCCACCTTTTTATTCCCCTTTTTTTAATATTTGTATTTATTTTATTATTAGCAATTTTTTCCTGGATGATGCTGCACTTGCGCACACCAATTAAATTGCTTCTATCATTCTTTGTCTTTTTAGATATTCTTACCTTTTTGTCTCTTTAGATATTCAATGTGTAATTATTATAACATTCTGATGATTTATAATTCAAAATTGCAAAACTTTTATTTTTTTCTTTATAAAATTACTCAATGAAGACTACTGGGACACATATGAAACAGTGTTCACTAACGATGAGACACATACGTCCCGACCTTAAGCCAGGCGACATATTTTTCCTTTAAGTATAAAAGTCAGGTGTGGAGAAAAGTTTCGCACTGAAAGACCTCCTTAAATTTAGGTAGTTGGGCAAAAGGTCACACAAGCAGAGTTTTAAGGCTTATTGTTCTGTAATTATTATCAGACTAGCTGCCTTCGGCGACCGGCTTGACTCGGAAATAAAATTTCAACTGAATCTCTTATGCATAATTTTATATTCATGGTTACCTTAACAAAGTAGTTTTAATCTTCAAATTGCTGTAGACATTTAACCCACGTTGTTTTCTTAGCCTTGAGCTTGTTCTGTTCCTTGTCGATATTAACCTAAAATTCGCATTTGATTTCAATATTAAATTGGCGCGACACATTTTACGTCCCGCAGCTTTCTAATTAGCTTAAAACACGTAGATAAAAAGAATTAAAACATAGCAGAGTTAATCTTTCAGTTCATTGGATTATTTCATTATATAATTACTATCTCGAGAACTTCCTTTACAGATTTCACAGAAAAATTGATCAAATAAAAGAAGGAATTAAAATCCAGTCAGATATTTTCTTAGCTTTCAACAATGAACGAGAAACATGCTATTAAACATTTCTTTAAACAATGAAAACGGTTTCAAATGCGTTGCAACAATGAAAAGTATTGATGTAAATTATGCCAAATATTATTTATTAAAATTAGGGAAAAAATATAAGCCAACTTAATTGATATCATTGATAAGGTAATTTTTTAAATTGTCAGAAGATATAAAAATAATTTTTGCGCTGTAATATTTTTCGAAGTTATTAAGAAAAAACTGGTAAAATTTAGTTCAATTTTTCAATTTCTACTATTAGTTCACACTCTCCCTATATATATATATATCTTGTTCAAATTTTGCAATCGATTTTAAATTAACTTCCCGATGAGCTGGAGACTTGAAATTTTAAACATAGCTCAGAACTAGATGACAATTCAATATTAATTCGCTTTCTTGTGTGTCTGTCTGTCTGTTTGTCTGTCATTTCATATTTTGCATGACGCATGCACAGTACTTTTTTCATTATATCTCGAAAACTATTAACATTACAGACTTGGTTCTTGGGTATATGTATGGTCCATGGGACCGTCGAAGTACCCCATATTTTAGCCATATCTTTGCGCATGCGCAGTACATTTTTCATTATATCTCGAATCACCTAAGTAGGAATTGACCCTAATTTTTTCATATTACTTGTTAGTTAATTAAAATTTCAAAAGAAGGGCGCTGAGGTGCTCATTCCCACCCTCCAAAGTATGTTTGTACCAAATTTCGTAGCTGTAGCTCGAGCGGTGTGCCCTGCAGAGCGCCAACACACAGACATACACGCATTCTCCTTTATTATTAGTAGAGATTACAGACAAGAAGATTATTTCAATACAAATTGTAAATAACTGGTAGCGCCGCATAAGAAACCCAAGAAAGCCGCAGGTTGTCGATACCTGGTATAGCACCTTTGTTTTCCTATTCAAGTGCTCACCTACACATAACTCAGACAACGAAAATAATTGGGGCGTTGTATTAATAAAAACTCGTTCCTCGCCCCCATTTCATTGTATTTTATTCCCCTTCATTTCTAGATAAATTTTACATCAGCCATCTTTTATGCATGGAATAAATCTTTAAAATGAGTTGCATTTATTGCTTTTCGCTTAAAAAATATGCGTAGGAAAGCACGGTTATCCTATATTTATGAAGGTTTCATGCTTTGCATTGGGAATAAACAAAATTCGTTGATAATAAGAATTTAACTAAAATACAGCTCTGCCATCTTCTGACGTCTAATATATGATTTATTTTTTTTAAAAAAAATAACATACTATAACTGAACATCAAAGAAGTTTTCAAACGAAATACTTTGTTTACTTCATAGAATATCTTTACTGTGAAGATATTTCCTTTTGTCTTAAAGATTTGGGAATTTGTTAAGGAAAAACATTCTCTGAAGAAAATAATAAGCAATCTAAAATTAATAAATACTAAATTACATGTTTCATCTTTCCCGTCAAAGAGAAAGGAAATTTCTTAGAAATTTTATACTACGTCTGCTTTTGCTTCTAATTTAATTATCAGTAATCCAATTGTTTATTTTTAAAGGTTTCATGTTTAATCTAATTCCATTTTCGCCATTAATTAATAAAACTCTTAAGAAGATGTTTACTCTGATTTTCAGTAACATTCTCAATTTAATTTAATGAGGTGATATTTTTTTTAGATAGCTACATTCCCTGATCAGTTAGCATTGTTTATTTTTCATTAAATTAAATTGGTTTGCTGAAATAACTACAAACACACTGATTGAAAATTTCTAGAGATATATTGGCTAAAGTTATAATTATTGTTACAGTAAAATGTTTACTGTAAAGCATGTCCTTCCTTAATTTGAAATTAAAAAAATAAACCCTTCACAGTAAAACTCCAATTAGCCGCCAATCCATTGACCGTCAGTTTCTGTTGTCCGTCATCATCTATAAAAGTATAATCCGTTATTTCTGTACATTAATGAAGTTTATATTGATCGTTTTGTAAAATTAAATGAAATATGTATGTAGTATTCACTTTTAAAGAAATTTATTTCCATTTTCTTTCGAAGTTAGCAGTGAAATCACGTTTCTGTACATATGTATTAACAGATTTCTTTAATCTGTCCATTTGGTTATCCGTCACAGAACTGATTCGGAGGGTGACTATTAATCGAAGTTTTACTGCACTATGTATTTGGCTCATCGTTCAAAATAATGTTAGTCACATTCTTATATCTACTGTAAATGGTTTATTAAAATATAGAAGAACAAAGATTGTGATCAGCTCCTTCCAGAGCAAACTTCTGCATAAGAAACAGAACAGTAGACGGAATTTGTCTGTTGATCTAAGCTCACTAATAGGGATTGCAATCCGGAAAACCGGATCCGGCATCATTAGACGTCTACCGGATCCGGTAAATTAAAAAAAAATACATGAAGCCGATTTCTTGAAAAAATACTCGCGTTGTTGCAAGAGTAGGTACTAAAATGCGTGGTGTGTACGAGTCGTTCGACTCTGACTCACCCGCTTCACATATGGACATTCGTATTGTTCAATTGATTGATGAATTATGTTTATGTTGCATTTACGAGTACGAGAATGATTGAAGTAGATAATTAGACTTAGAAATGAATTGAGTAACGATCCATATTTCTGATTTTTCTTTATAATACGACTTTCTTAAGTAGTGACGGAAATAACGTTTTAAATTGTAAGTATGTACCTATTTGTGTTGCATTGCAGGTACTAGTCTAAAAGTTCTAAAACAAACATGTCATTTTTGAAACGAATTCAAAATGGAAACAGGAATATTAATATACTTACAGAATAAAAAAAAAGATGATGATAGAAGACGAACTGATGATACATTTACTATGCCGGAAAAAAAAGTTGTAAGACTAGAAATGAAAAAATATCTTAGAAGGAGTTGTTCAAGATGATAGCTTTAAAGAAAACGTAGATAATATAGTAGAAAATAACTGAGATTCATCGTCACTGAAAAGTGATTTGACATTACAGAAAGGATTACAAATGCAAATCCAGCAAGATATGAAAACCTAGAGCATAAATACCAAAAAAAAGAGAAAATTATGAGAAAACATTAAGAAAGGAAATGACTGCATGTGAAAGTGAAGGAGTTAGAGGAAAATACTTGTCTTCTATTCATGAGGATTTGTTGACAATAAAACCGACAAGTGTAGAAGCAGAAAGGGCTTTCTAGGCCGCTGGTTATATTTGTAGCTCTGTAAGAATTCGATTGACAGATGACACAATTAACACTATTTGTTTCCTACGATAATGTTTTCAAAACCGAAGTGAGTTCTTTCAAATTGTTTTACTTAAAATAATAATTTAAAGTAAGTATATTAAAAAATACGAAGAAGTTTTAAACTCGTTATTGTATAATTGTGCCATTGATTAAACAGATTAATGATGACTGTCATAATTATAAGAATGAGACTGCTTGGCGTGTCTAAAATACCTAATTATTGTAATCTCAGTTGATAAACTTGATTTAGTTAGATTTAATATAAGTTACATTACAAGTTATCATTGATGTCATTTGTGAAATCTAGTAAGTGAGACTGAACTTAATCGCCCGTCCTTATCTAATTATTACTAAACTAATATAACAATTACAAATTAACGAGTTACACTGTACTAAATTTTTATTGTTGATTCATACGTAAATGTTGATTAATTATAACAGTGTAAAAAAAGTTGATTTCATAAGAAATTAACGCTTTTTTTAAAAACTTTGTAATACACTCACTTTATCATCTTTTATACAGTTGATTTTGGAATGAAAAGGCAAAATAGTTTTGATGCGTTTATTCCGGCCGGATCCGACCGGATTGAAATTGTTGCCGGATTGCAATGTCTACTCACTAGTTTTCAAAATAATGTTATTCAACACCCTGATTTCTACTGTGAATGGTTTATTAAAGAATAGAAGAATTTATTACGTTTTGTTTCTTTTTCTAAAAAGGTTCTTTCCTTTATTTCAGTTATTAGATAAATTCAGACCACAGAGGGAATAATTTTTAACTATGTAGTTATATCCTTGACAGAAAATTTATACACATTAGAACTCCGATGGCGAGTGGCATTTGAAAATTTTCGCCATTCGAGTTCTCTTCCATTTCTTCCATTCTAATTCTTTTCTTTTAATGTGTTTTGATTTTTATTAAAGCATGATTTGGTTGTTTTATTCTATAGTAATTTGATTGTTAATTATGGATAATATTGTTGGTGCAATTACTAGATGCTGCTGGGGTGGCAAGGAAAAGGTGTATTGTTATCGCTATTGCTTGCTATTTCCGTTTCTTCTGTATTTTCTTTTTTTGTATTCAAATATCTATAGAAGAAAAAAGATTGTGATCACCCTTACCAGAGGACACATCTGGATAAAAAATAGAAACAGAACAGTAGACGAATTTGTCTGTTCATCTAAGCTCACTAATTTTCAAAATAATGTTAGTCACACTCTTATATCTACTGTAAATGGTCTATTAAAATATAGAAGAACAAAGATTGTGATCAGCTCCTTCCAGAGCAAACTTCTGCATAAGAAACAGAACAGTAGACGGAATTTGTCTGTTGATCTAAGCTTACTAATTTTCAAAATAATGTTGTTCACACTCTTATATCTACTGTAAATGGTTTATTAAAATATAGAAGAACAAAAATTGTGCTCATCCTTTTCCTGTGCATACTCCTGAATAAGAAATACAAACAGAACGGTAGACGGAATTTGTCTGTTGATCTAAGCTCATTAACTTTCAAAATAATGTTATTCATACTCGTGTGTCTATTGTAGATGGTTGATTACAATACAGAAGAGCAAAGATTGTTGATCAGCTCCTTCCAGAGCAAACTTCTGGATGAGAAACAGAACAGTAGACGAAATTTGTCTGTTCATTTAAGCTCAATAATTTTTCTCAACAGAAGCGAAAAGGATCGTTAATTTTTATAAATTATTTATTGAAAACTATTTAAAGGAGAGATATCTACATTGAAGTAAAGCAATCATTGATGAAAGTTGCAAATAATTATCAACTTTCTGTGAAACGGAGTGAGCCCAAATGATTTTCTTCATTACTTTCTGGTTAGTCCCTTCTTGACCAAATCTTCGCTGTAGAATGTGAACTCCGACGATTGTACATCCCACGACTTTTTAAGTCAATGCTATGCCGAGTTACTGCACTTCTCTGGGTTCAAGGAGGTCCTACCCGATATCGGGATTATGACTTCTGGCACATTAATGTATAGTCAATTTATCATCGTGAATTCCTCCTACGGAATTCGGATTGCACAACAAAATAATCATCTTGAGTGTATGATGTAAAATGACTCAATTATGTGTAGCGTGGATTTAAATCCCGTTATTAATATTTTTATAGTGACCATAAGCACCCTTTGAATGACGGAAGTGTAACCAAATTAGATAAAGCTATTTCCCTTTGTATAAGCAAACTGGTTTTATGTATTGTTGCATTTACGGATAAATATACATTAGAGTACCGCTAATCCGGACTAGATGCGACCTGACCCGGTCCGGATCACTGAAAGTCTGGATTAAACGGAATTGTCCTTAAAATGCACGTAATACAAGTTTTGGATGTGTAAAACTGTAAAAATAGATGTTTTTTTCCCCCATAAATATATACAACTTCTTATAGCCTAATTTTAGTTTTAATACTATTGTATACGTAGACCTATGTTTTTAACCTACAAACTGAAGTAGGATTAACAAAATAAAACCTCTTTGAACTTAACTAAAATTCAAAATTTTTCGATTCTGCAGCACACACACGAAAAAAACTCCACAGTGCAGTAATATAAAATAAAACTACAGTACTGTACTGAAAACAAGACGAACAATTTTTTAAATCCCATTCGTATTAACTGTGTGTCCGGACAAGCGAGATCCGGATTGGCGGACTCTACTGTATCTTCAGTTGCTTAAGCATTCACAATCGCAAAATATTTAGGTGTGCATAGGACAAAGCGTAACATACATTTTTTAATTAAAGGGAATTAATTACCATAACCCTTTTCAGTATATTATCATTTTTTTATTTATTTCCTATTTTGAAACAGCTAAAATGTATTGAAGAGAATCTCTGCAATATTGAAATCTTTTTAGAGCAAGAACATAATTAACCCTCTCACTGCGAATTTTTTAACCCTCTCACACCGAGCTAGACGGTCACGGGCGGTCTCGAAAAATCCCTTAACAGAAACGAAGGCCGATCTAAGGCGGTTGGCTTCTTTTGAGGGGAGGTTCTGAGATCCTTTAGGAGATAAGCACGGTAGGGAGTCCAATTATCATTGCACACCACAGCCCATTTTCGTGCGTCTTAAGGGAAGATTACAGCAGGGGGTGGGGTAAATGAATATACAGGTTGGGAGAGTCCAATTCATGTCGTATCCTCACAAAAAGGCCCGATTTTAAAGGGGCTAGAATGTGAAAGACGCCTCGGGATTAAAGAGTTAAATCAATATTTAGATGTAACGTCTGCAAACATGTTCAAATACCGTTGAAGCAAGCAAATCGTTATTTATATGCAAAGTTTATTAGTATAATATGATTCAACACAAAAAAGAGTACTAAGTAAACACTTGTTTGCACACAAAGCTTGAGGAAATCACAGAATGCAGCATGGAGACTTAATTCCTACTCGCGGAAATCGCTGGATACGCGTTCAGACAGTTAAATCTGGAACTGATCCAAACCAGAAAAGGTTTAAGAAAGGGTATGTGACCCTCGCTTAGATTAATAACGCCAGATTAAATCAAAATATGAGCGTCCAAATTCATGGGAAATTAAATTTTTTTGTCGTTATAATGTTACATCTTTTAGTTAATTAAATACATAGTTTTCATGATTACTACAGTAATTCGCATTAAGATAAAAAGTTAATATCACTAAAAGGTAGTGATAAGGTTCGTTGATGATTAAATAGTTTATCATTCTAAGAATGATAATTTTCATCTTAAAGCAAACAATCTAATTTAATAATCTACGAAATTGGCATGAATCTTGTTCGTTTAATTTAATATAGAAACAAAATGTTTGTTTTGTTTGCGAAGCCTTATGGTTTAGCATTTATTTAATGAAAACGAGTAGAATTTAGCAATAACAACTAACACATTTTTTATAGTCAATTTCATAATTTTTTCTAATAATAAAAAAAACCCATTGTTATTCCATTCTTTTTCATATTTTTTATTCATTTCCTTTATGAAAAATTGTATCAGAAGACATTACTACTTTTCAAAAATCTTTTTAATAAACCCTAACTACAAGAAACAAGCAATAAAAAGAGAACAATGTCACTTCTTCAAAGACCCTTTTCATTATATTCATCGAATTTAATGCACATCAACATTATTATCTTAAAAATTAATTCGCACTTTTTGAGATACAAAGCATTTTTATTAATATTATCAAAACACTGGTAGCATAAAATAATTGATAAACGGAAGATAAAAAAAAATACAAATTTCACGGTCCTCCGTAAGTCCCTTCTTAGAAGTAATATTTTAATGTTTGCTTTCCCTATTAAATGAACCTAAAACGGGACATTCTATGATTGCAGTTTTGAATTAACGACGTTTGACATTTCAAAGAGAATCCATTAATTAATCTCCTTTATTGGAATTGAAATTCCTGGTTTTAATTTGGGCCAAAATGAATTAGTTATCGATTGTGACTCAAGGTTATTGTGGAGGAAAATTTCCCCTGATTGTTGTTTCTCTTTGATGGCGTCCTCGAATCCTGTTTTGGTGGAAATCGTGATGCTTTGAAATGAACACATTTATCCGCGAGATCGTGAAATCAGGTAATTGGACTGCCTAGTAGAAGAAAACTCCATAGAGGCAGAATGACTGCTTTGATCTCGGAGCTGATAGATTAGTGAAAATGTAATTAATACAGTTTTGGTAATCCAAATAACTCTAAAAGAGCTTAAAAAATTGTTATTCCTTCCCATTTTCAGTCTAACAGTGTAATTCGAAATATTTAATGCTTTTCAAAAATCTTTTTAATAAACTCTAACTACAAGGAACAAGCAATAAAAAGAAAACAATGTCACTTCTTCCAAGACCCTTTTCATTATATTCATCGAATTTAATGCACATCAGCATTATTATCTTAAAAAGCAATTTGCACTTTTTGAGATACAAAGCATTTTTATTAATATTATCAAAACACCAGTAACATAAAATAATTGATAAACGGAAGATCAAAAAAATTACAAATTTCACGGTCCGCCTTAAGTCCCTCCCTAGAAGTAATATTTTAATGTTTGCTTTCCCTATTAAATGAACCTAAAACGGAACATTCTATGATTGCAGTTTTGAATTAACGACGTTTGACATTTCAAAGAGAATCCATTAATTAATCTCCTTTATTGGAATTGAAATTCCAGGTTTTAATTTGGGCCAAAACGAATTAGTTATCGATTTTGACTCAAGGTTATTGTGGAGGAAAATTTCCCCTGATTGTTGTTTCTCTTTGATGGCGT